>JAKOGI010000046.1:0-575000 GCA_029747015.1 Carnegiea gigantea | reverse complement strand
ACAATAATGACTACTATTATGTTGAATTTTTAGAGAGACATTATATAATTATTGCATCATTTACGAATTGAATATTAGTTCCATTTATTTCCCAATTACATTCTCATAACATAACATCATATGCAACTTGTGCAAAGGACAACTTTAAAATGGACATGAAATTGCATGAAACAACTGCCAACTATTGGGAAAATCAATTTAGAATAAGACAGCTGTGAAAAATGTGTGCGTCATACCATTATTTTTTTAGAGAAATAAATATGTTTTATCATATTCTAAATAATATAGATCTATAACTACTTAAAATTCTAATGTTAAATTTAAACAATTATTATAATATCTTGTGTTTCGCTATTGTCCTTTCAGTTAGTTTCCATTCTAATTTGTCTCAAACTATGATGCTTATGTTGGGCAATAGGCCGACATATGCTCGTGTTACGATCAACCCAATAATAAAGTGCACTGATTGGGTAATGTTAACTTAGTTGACAAAAATATTGCACTATCAAAATGGGTTATTAGCAGGCGGATTCACTCCTTTCCTTTAACATGCTTTACACACGATGGCTTATAGATGACTCGACTAGTTATTAACCTTATTTTAATATATGAGCTGGCTCACCCAACTCCAATTGGACTAAACTCTTTGTCCTCCCATACATGTCGTTCATATTTCATAATAAAAAGTTTGAATATTTTTAATATTCTTTTAATAACTTAAAATTACATTGTTTTTCCACCAAATATGAACAACTTTAAGCAACAACTACAATATATTTTTAAATTTGACTCAAGTAAAATACCTCAAAAAGAAGGTGCTATAAGCCCATTTGGTCAAGCTGAAAGCTACAAAATCAAAATACGACCATCCATATTTCACTTGAACTCAAAATACACCTGACCTGTATTTTACCTAAACATAAACACACTTGACTCAGATTTAACCAAACGGCACGAATTAATAGGTCTAGTTATCTATAATCAACCTTACTATCCTTATAGCATAAACGAATATGCAATTGTGTTTGATTGCATGACAATATTGTAATCAATACATTATCTTATATTTATAGTTGTCACACACTATATAACCATAATAATATTATTAGGTTGGTTGTATTGTATTACATTACCATTACCATCTATAGCCGATTACTTGCTACATAAGAATCTTCTATTATTCAAAGAGTACGTTATGCTGCCATTGGTATTTGGATACAATACCATAATATGAATAAGAATTAGGATTTAGGTTTTCATTTAGATTCACACAAAACCCCAATAGTAAAGCCCTCCTTATAAGAACAAGAAGGGTCATACGAAAATCTCCATCATAACGTTTTTAGTAGTCAGGATATATATATCTGTGTGTGTGTGTGTGCACACGCGCGCACGCCTGCATGTATATATATATATATTTATAAATATATATATATGTGTATGTATATATATATATGTATATGTATATATATGTATATGTATATGTATATATATATACATATATGTGTATATATATATATATATATATATATATATATATATATATATATATATGTATATGTGTGTGTATATATATATATATGTAAAGGAGCGTAAGGAGTTATAAATTGAAAATGAAAATTCTCTCTTCCAAATTTTACACCCAAATGGTCTAAACGTTAAATCAAAAATTTTAGCCAAGAAATTAGCCCAAAAATTTGTGTTGGATGAAAAACAAAAACTAGAAAAATTTTGACGACCACTAAGTTACAATTCACCAAATGAAGCTAAAGAAATAAAGGGAAAAATACAAAAATCAAAACAAATAAAAAATTAGCAAAACCCTTCCATCCTGATAACCCTCTCCTCTGCTTTCGCTGGCCAGAACCCCCTGTCTTGCCCAACTAGAAACCCCTCCCCCTCTCTGTCATCGACCAGCCTATACAGTCCCCCAACCATCATAGTTCCACCACCGTTGTGCCATCCAGTCGCCACCACCGTGTTGTTACCTTGCTCTTCACCTTTATGAGGTGTTTAACTGGGTTGAGAAGGTGAAACCCTACCTCCCCCTTAATTTGATTTTTAGTGTTTTATGATTGGATTTGTGTAAGAGTTGATGTATTTAGATTAAGTTAACATTAATGTTTAATTTCCTTGAATCTTTGGATTGAAATCGAATTGGTCATGTTTGATGACGTATTATAATCATATACATACATATATATATTTATATATATATATATATATATATATATATATATATGTATTTAATCACATATATTTAACGTATTATAATCATATGTATATACACACACACACACATAGAGAGAGAGAAGGGGGTTAAGGCAGAAGAAGAGAGATAGATCACAGAGAGAAAATACATATTTGATTATAATGTAAATGATACAAAAAGGACGACAACTTTATAACCATGAACAAATTATAGTTAATTAAGTTAAAAAATAACTAGTCTTCAACCACGTAATGAAAAGTATGAAATTGAATTTAACATGTCTATAAAGTATGTACCCACTACATAAAAGGTGAGTTTGTTTGAAATACACTCATATAAGATTGAAGCTAGACAAAACGAATGAGATATTATAGAACTCCATAATTCAAAGTGAACACTTCACGAAACCAAACTTGATATCCGATTTTGTAGCATCTTACCCTTGGTTTCAACCTGAAATCACTAAACCCATACATTAGAGTTGACTATAACAAACAACGTTATGAATAGAAAAAGTGTTCTAAAAAGAATACAAGATGTAATGTCTATTAGCCTTCATAACAAGGTATTCCCGCTCTATAATCATTATGTAATATCCTTACCCTTAGCTCTGTCTTTTTAGTAATTCCCTAATTTTGAAAAAAATTTGGTAGAGCTCTGCCTAAAAGTTAGTTATTTTCCTTTTACAACATGTCATTAATGCAATAAAAAATTATTCACAATCTCAATGGCTACACGTCGAAGCAAATCAACCCAATAGACCACACGCCTGGAGTATGCAACCTTCACGAGATAAACCAACAACCATGAAGTCCATCACCTTCTTAGCACAAAAACAAATCATCAACAAGCTAATATATGATCATCATGACCTAACAAGTTAACTAAACAACGAAGTAAGCACTGCCCATGAGGAATCTCATTCAAAACAAAGTTAGCTGAAATAAGATTATGAATGCATCAACATTAGATGATAACGTTTAGATTTTTGGGAACACCAAGAAATGTGTTTCCTAGAATATAGTGTTAACTTGATAACTCAATAGAGAAAAGAAATTAGGTTTAAAGCTCAACAAATGTTTCTCCATCCGATTAAAGGTTTCCTTAGTTGAGTCTAAAGGAAGACTCAATAACATTGAGTTGATAACTGATATAAACTGCCAACGAAAACAAAACCAAGCACAAACTTAATTAATCAGAAACATTTGTTGAGCTTTAACTTTGTAGAAGCCATTTGCTTGCTTGTATACAATTGCAGAACCTTCATGCCTCAACTTTGAGTTCCTCCATCTGCACACCGATGTTAGTGTACATTGTACAAATGTATCAAAGTGAATAGTGGAAGTAAAGCAAGAACGAGATAATGTTATGGGTACTTGAGCTACACACCTAAACAAAATGAAAATGAGGCAAGAAAAAAAGAAAAGAAAACAGAGGAAGGATTTTGAATTTACCAATGATGAGATAAGAAATTGAGCCACTTAGCTGAAATAGTAGACTATGGGTGACTAAGGCTATTTTGCTTGAATGTTTATGTGATAAGCTCTTGTCAAATGAGGTGAGACATGAGAAAATAGACACAGAAAAATTTTTAAAAAAAGAAAACACGATGCTAACAAAAGGTGTAATAGCCCAAACCTAAATCATATTTATTTGTTTAATTAAGTCATGTTATTAATTTTTCACATTTATTTATCTCAATTAATCATCCCGGTTAGGAGAATTCATTTTGGGCCCCACTTGATAATTCGGGATTTAATTATTGTGAAATTTGGAGTGAATCGAGAGTAGGCCCTGATAAATATGATTTTAGCGGTGAAATTATTTTTCATAGCATCACAAAAATTTAATTTCGAGCTATAAAAAATTTTAATCGCATTAAGCGTAATTTTCTTTTGGGCCCAAACTCATTTTGGCCCAACGACCTTTACTTCATTTTACTTGGCTAATCACCATGAGATGTGCGTAATTATCATTGGTCTAACGTTACTCTTGGTGGATATAAACTCAGCCAAGTAAATTTAGATCATTTTCCACTAAGTAAAGTATCAAAATATCAACTCTCTCTCTCTCTTCCCCTTCACCCATTCCCATGGCCTACTGCTGCCACCACCACCACCACCTGCTACCGCCACCTGCTGCTACCGGCAGCCACCATCAACCACTAGCCATTGCCCCATCAGCCACCACCTATAACTCTCGCAAACACTAAACATTACCTCCATCTCTCAAGATCCAAGCTTAAGGTGAGGTAAATCCTAACCTAATCATGTGTAACTTTGGGTTTTTATGTTGGATTTGATTATAGATCATGTTATCTTGATATAAACAAATGTTATTTTGATATTTTAGTTGTTAGTTAAGCTTGAAAGCATGCAAGGATTGAGATCGTTCATGATCATGCAAGCTTAAGTTAAAATGAAGGATTTTGATTGTTTTCTGTGTTTGATTTTGTAGTCTTTAATCCTATTGATGATCATGATGATGTTTATGTTCGTTTTGGATAAGTTAAAGGTGAATTTAATTGGTCATAAGCTAGGGTTTTAATGATTATTCATGGTTTAGCATGCTCTTGGATCAAGCATGTTATTTACATGAACCTTGGTGCAAAATGAATCTCGGATGATTATAAAGCAAAAATTTTGGACTATGGCTATCTAAAGTGATGTTGAGGGACACCTCGTGGTTTGGTAATTTCAACAACTAATTTTAGAGGGTAATTATGTGAAAAAGGAGGATAATAAAGTAGGTAGCAAGTTATAAAGGACCAGAAAAAAGGGGCCTGTTCCGGGAAAAACTGGTAATGCATGGCTTGTCAAAAAATTATAAATTTTGGAGGGGGCTTGATGAATGAGTTATCTTTCAAATGGCTTGTGAATCACCTTAATCTGAGCTCTGTGGAAGAAGTTATAGCCATTTTTCTCTTGCTGCGCAGACCGAACCAAAACTGTGCAGGACGGTGTTTTAGATCAATTTTGGGATCTATGTGGTGGTTATTGTGTTATAGGCTGTAAATGAAAGTATTGTGGGACTTCTTAATCTTTTCATATTGGGATTTTATAGCTCAATTAAAGGTCGGAGGTGAAAGTTATGAATTTTCTAAAGTGGACCTCGAATTGGTAACTATTTTGATTGCACTTAGAAACTTATTTAGGTTGGAAAACTAAGCTGTATGGTATGTGCTATGAAATTGAAGAAGTAGGGAGATTAATAACGCAAGATAAGTGTTTATTGGTCTAAACCGTTATGTTTAAAGTTATTTTCAACCTACCACCAGTCCAATTGCATTCAAACCTTTGTTATCCATCTCAAAAATATCAAAAACCCATGATCAATTATAACCATCAAAGTTTTTCTTCTATGATCTCAATTATTCTACCTTGATCAGTTGTATGCCAACATTATTTTACTTTGAGGTGAATTACCCTAATTCATTTAGTTTTCAAATAATGTTAGCAGAACTGATCGTCTATTGAATTATTTGAGTTATGGATGCCTTTTAATGAATTTCTGTTACAATCACAAATTATTAAAGTTAACGTTGCTTACTAATTACATATACCTATAATTATATTTCTTAAACAGAAATCAAGGCCCAATCTATCATTTCCTATTGTGCATAAGTATTATCAAGTGACATTGCATTTTAAAGACTTCAGATATGTTCATTGCATGTATCTTTAGAAATCAGTACATATTTATCAAAATTATAATATTTTGGTTAGTGCATCAATGAATCAGTTTAATCACTTATTTATCACATAATTAATGACACCATCAGTTATCAGTTACAGGGCATAGCCCTTCAGTAACCCGCGCAGTTTAGTCCAGGTCCTGATTGGCTTGGCAGTTGTGCACTTATCCATAGATTGTAACGGTTATAAGGGGTTCACTGTCAAATAATAACTAACAATGTAGTTTTATATTCATCTTATTCACTGTTCTAACTTGAAATGAATTGTAAAGTAGGCACCCAACCAATTTATGCAGTGATCATTTAACAATACAGAAATGCATGTACTGAGCTTCGACTCACAGTTCAAAATATTTTCATGTTTTGTTTTAGGCAAACGCTCAGTGAATCGCCCTTATGCTAGCAAGTCAGCTGAAAAGCATTCTAGCGAGTCAGCCGAAGAGAACAAGCAAGGGAAACTTGGATGAATCAACTGTTGTATAGACCATGCATACTTTGGAGCCATATTTTGTAATCTTTAGTGTATGGTAGTGTAACCTTTTATGGTAAATTGCTTTCCTGTAGTGTATAAACTTTATGTTGGTTAATGAGTGAATGCATATGGTTAAAGTTATACCTGACAATGTTATTTCTAGTACACTTGTAGCAAGCCTTGTCCTTTTAGAACAGCGATAATGCCCCGATTACTAGGTTATCAGTTGTAATTGAGGGACTCAGAATAACAATTACAAACAATGAAACATGCTTAATTAGGGACCATTACAGATTTGGTATCAGATCGAAGGTTTTAAGGGCCATTGTGAGCTATCAAGTGTTTATGAGTTAGCTATTAAGGTGTGTATGGGTTATGTTGAACCAGTTAAATGAGCTATTGACTATAAGTTCATATGTATGGTCATATAAGGAGGAAGCATTTCCATTTGGGTGATTTAATCATTTGGTAACATCTTGAGGTTCGAGCATTAGCAAAATGGAGTGTAGAACCATTTGGGTGACCTGTTAGTGAGGCATGCTCTCATTTATCTGGGAGTTGTATTATATATTTCATGTCTCTCATTTGTTTAAATTTTTACAATTGTGCACTCCGGGTGTGTGCCCTGTGACCCATTGAGTTATCAAGTCCAACGTGTGGCCATTGAGCTATTGAAGTGTTTCTTTTCATATCAAGTATCTATCTTAAGGCTTTAAGTCGGGTTTTAGTCAGTTTTTAGGCAAAACTCTATCCATTTAAACCCTAGATTTGAGAATTTTATTGAGGTGTGTTAATATCCTGATCTTGGGTACAGTGATGGTTAAAACCTGATGTAGGGATGCCATTTGCAACTTCTTAAGGAATTAATATAGTGCCAAGTTAGATGTAAACCTTTAGATGAGGAAATGCCTTATAGGGCAATATCTTTGGGGTGAACCAATATGAAATGAACATTACAATGAGTGCTTATGTCTGATGATAATAGTTAGTAGCTTATAGTGTGCTACTTGGCATTATATAGATGGTACGAGTAAGATTAAGCTGCCGTGTATAGGAATTATCTGGCCTTGACACTAAGACCTTACATCAGCAATGCTCCCATGACTTCCTGTCATTGACTTATTTCTACCCTAGTTACCTTGAATTGTTCAGAGGCATCATTTCTTTGCCACTAGCACTCTCTTGATTTGTAACGGAGTGTGTATGAAAAAAAAATTCTCGTATGTGGTATGTAGGGAGTCCTTTAAACACATCTAAGCAACCTTTCTTATAAGTGATTCAAACTCTGACAATCATAATCGTTTAACTCTCTATTTCTATAGTGGAGCCTATAATGACCCTCTGTGTGTGTTACTGTGTGATTTACAGTTCTTTGTAAGCATATTTGATCCATTTTACTTACAGTTCAGTCATCACTATGTTCATATTTTTACCGTCACCTACTTTAACTCCTTGCTCCTATTTCGGCATTATTCATTTATTACTTGCAAACCCTTTGGTTGCCTCAGACCCAGTTATTAAGTGTCCTTTCAGCAATTAAATGGATCCATATTATTCGTGTTCCTGTAGCATCGTGACGTTATGTTGGCGTACTACTCTATGGCCGTCATTGCATGTCGTTACTCAAGTTATATTGGCAATCCTTTCTTTACTAGTACAGCCTATCTTATTAATGATAAACAATGATTTATGCTATTTCCATCTACCAACAGTTTCGGAGTTTATATGCCTACCAAAGACTTCCATTTACTGCAGAATGTGTTATTGATGGATGCTGATGCCATCATGTTCAGTCATGAGACTGACTCCTTCATCTTGACTTATTGGCCACTCAAACACCATATCAATAAAATTTTCCTTCTAGTGGTGTTGACCGTTATGTTCGTTGTTTCACTTACCTACGGGGACCATATGACTTTTCAAATGCCTCGTTGGTAATCTGTTAGATTTCTTCACCTTCAGTACTTAATACTCCCTCTCAACTTCATAACATCGTTCATTTACTTTACTATCATGATCATCATGAATGAACCGCATGTCTTGTATATGCAGGTCATTTATATGCCTTACCTCTTTCATTACGAATGTTCATCCTTTCATTCATTCAGCTTATATGTCAGTCTTTTATAATCAATAAGGAAATATCTTTGCAAGAGTTTATGGTGTGGTTACATCTCCTTACACTTTAGATTGTCGCCCTGTCATTTAAATTTACTGAGACTAGTAAACAGTTGAATGTGTTATCTTTTATAAATATGCCTCTGTTAGTGTTGCCGGAACCATATTCATTGGGCAATCAATCTAATTGAATTTGTACTTATAGAAGATGACTTATAAAGATCTTAAGGCTAGCTCGAGCAATGAGGAAAGACTAGACATGTGTTTCTATGGACAGAGGGAAGAAAAACCCTATTTCTGCCCTAATTACACTGTGCAAGCGAGTCATCATGTTAGTAACGCATTGAATATTAGTGATATGCAACCATACTCGGTATATACATATCCATAATTACAGTTAATGAATTTAAAGATGTTTCATCTGAGGACTTTCACGACTGTTTCCCCCAAGAAACATTGATTTTCAAATAAACCTAGTTCAAGGTGCTCAATCCATTTTCAGAGCCCCTATCATATGACCCACAACAGAGTTCAAAGAGCTAAAGATATAGTAAGATGAATTGTTACGGAAGGGAGTTATTTAACTAAGTGTGTCATTGTGGAAAACCCTAGTTTTATATGTGTGAAGAATGAAGGCAGAACCTTATGGCTGGGTATAGCGTATAGAGAGTTGAATAAGATCACTATCAAAAATAGGTTCCCTGTACCTTAAATAAATGGTTTATGAGATTAACTGCCAATGACAGAAGTCTTTTTCAGGAATGATTTATGGTCCGGATATCACACCTAAACCATGCAACCACAGTTTATTTTTGCAAGAATGCCCTTTTATAGTAATTGTTGTAATTGTTTACTTGTCTCATCTTCAAAACTTGATACTATCCAATATTGTTTAATTTCCCTTGCATTTCAACCTGATATTTCCTATTAGCATGATCTTCCATGTCTTTACAAACCCATTGTTAAATGTGCAATACATTTTTGTTCGACCTTATATGGTTATCAACATTCCAGTGCTCTCGACATTCACCATCTTTATTTCATGATCATGAGTTGTAGTTCATTCCATTGATAGTCGATTACACATCTACCTTACGTCTCATTTATACATAATAATAAGCTCGTATAACTTGTTCTGAATTTATAATGTAATTCAACTCTCATTGGTGTGGGTAATTGTAATTATCATAATCCCTGCACTCTCCTTATTTTGAACGTCAACTCCCACACATATATCTTACATACTCATAAGTAAATTCCAACTTTTCTGTTCAATCTTATTGTTGGACTTGAATTGGTTTCATATGAGCAAAGGCACGTTTCTAATGTCACTTGTTCAATCTATTTACTTATCCAGTGGTACTTCGCTCGTCCAATCTATTGATCTATCCATTGCACTTTACCAGTTCAATCTATTGATCTATTTATTGCACTTGCAATTCTAACACCTATATCTTATATCCTCATAAGTAAACTTCAGTAATCTTTATTTAATCATATTGCCGTACTTGGCTCCATATGAGCAAAGGTATGTTCCCACTGTAGCCTATTCAATCCATTTATCTATTCATTAGACCTTGCTTGATCAAGCTATTTATTTATCCATTGTACCTTATTTATCCAATCTATTTCTCTATTTATTATATTCTGTTTGGCCACTCCCCTGATTGCATTTATCCTGTCAATGATATCTAGAAAGTCACCCTGTTGGAACTCTGTCGCTGGCCATCTCGTTTTTAAATCATCAGCTAAACTCGAACGTAAGCGAGCCATCTATCCTCTTGGATAACTATGCATTGGATCATTTATTATCAATATTTATAAACCATGATTCTTATGGTATTATGGTTCACAATTCTAGATACACTCACGGTTATCCTTATTCTAACCACCCCATGATAATCTCGCCTTTATTAGCCTTTTCTAGGCTCATTGTTCATTTCTTTTGTATGTAATAATTCGCTTGGCTAACACTCCCATCACTCTCATCCTTTATCATGGTCATTTCATCACCCATTATCAATCACGAGTAGATCCTTGAGTAGTCTAATGAGGGGAGATCATGTGATGCATTAAGAATATCAGATGATAACTTTTTGATAAGGGCATAGTCTCAAGCACTGTCTAATTATATTTAAGTAAGCCAGAAGAAACATTGAGTATAAGGTCAGAGCTAACCCAAGCAAGCATTAAGATGGAAAAATTCAACCATATGTTGAGGTGATACAAGGTCAACAATAGAGTTATGCTGGTAAAACACGAAAACAACCAAAGCCTTAGATGGGTTATAGATTATTTCAAACGGCTTTTGTAGTTAAAAGTAGTAAAATACCGACCATCCAAGGATAATTAGGGACCAGTTACATTGGGCCTTATGATTCATTGAAAGGTTAGATCTTGTAACTTGTTGACTGCACCTACCGGTTGAACCTGGACAGGTACTTAATGTGTTTTATACTAGTAATAATACCAGAGTATTTATCAGGGTATACAACAGTTTCCATTAGTGGATAAGGTGATGAACTAATAGTGAGCACCTCCTCACTGGTAACAAGGTTTTTTTCTTTCAAAGAGAACACCAATTTTGAACCCAAGTAATTGAGTTCATTGAAGCTAGCATGCGAGAAGTATCCGGATTGGCTACTGAAACATGGAATTAAGTAGTTATACAATACGCTGACACCTTTAATCCCATAGCTTGTTGATGAGGTCTACCTATATAACACAAACACGTGCATAACGTGTTTCTTACCTTATAACTCAGGCAGTACATTTCCAATCCGGACCATGCTCTCTTAACCAGACCCACTACGGTCACTGAGGCTCTCGCGTTTGAAGAGCATGAAATTCATATATTAGATCACAGGAATAAGTAGCTACGCATCAAGCAGATACCTTTAATCAAAGTACATCGGCAAATCGTACCTCCTCGAAATCCAGTTAGAGAAACAGATGATGAGATGTAAGCTAAGTACGCATATCTATTTAAGATAAACTTGCATGTTTTGACAAAGTTCATAAGTTTGGAGAACGAAACTCTTTAAGGGGAGAAGGCCGTAATAGCCCGAACCTAAATCATGTTTATTTATTTAATTAAGCCATGTTATTAATTTTTCACATTTATTTATCGCATTTAATCATCTCGATTGGGAGAATTCATTTTGGGTTCCGCTTGGCAATTCGGATTTTAATTATTGTAAAATTTCGAGTGAATTAATAGTAGGCCTTGATAAATATGATTTAGGAGGTTAAATTATTCTTCATAGCCTCACAAAAATTTAATTTCGAGCTACGAGAAATTTTAATCGTATTAAGCATAATTTCCTTTCGAGCCCAAACTTATTTCGACCCAATTTTGGCCCAATAAGCTTTACTTTATTTTATTTCACCATGAGATGTGCCTAATTATCATTGGTCTACGGTTACTCTTAGTGGATATAAACTCAACCAAGTAAATTAAGATCATTTTTCACCAAGTGAACGATCAAAATATCAACACACTCTCTCTTTCCCTTCACCCATTCTCATAGCCTGCTGGCTGCTGCTGCTGCCGCCACCTGCACCTACTGCCGCCACCTGCTGTTATCGGTAGCCACCATTAGCCACCACTCACAACTCTCACAAACACCGAACATCACCTCCATCTCTCAAAATCCAAGCTCAAAGTGAGGTAAATTCTAACCTAATCATGTTTAACTTAGGGTTTTATGTTGGATTTGATTATGGATCATCTTATCTTGGTATAAACAAGTGTTATTTTGATGTTTTAATTGTTAGTTAAGCTTGAAAGCATGCAAGGGTTAAGGTTGTTCATGATCACGCAAGCTTAAGTTAAATGATGAATTTGGATTGTTCTCTGCGTTTGATTTTGCAGTCTGTAATCCTATTGATGATTGTGATGATGGTTTATGTTGGTTTTAGATGAGTTAAAGGTGAACTTAAAGCGGTCATAAGCTAGGTTTTTAATGATTATTCATGGTTTAGCTTACTCTTGGATCAAGCATGTTGTTTGCATGAACCTTAGTGCAAAATGAATCTTGGATAATTATGAAGCAAAAATTGTGGATTATGCTGTCTAAAGTGATGTTGAGGATCGCCCCATGGTTTGGTAATTTCAACAAGTGATTTTAGAGGGTAATTATGTGAAAAGAAAGGATAATAAAGTAGGTAGCAAGCTATGAAGGGCTCGAGAATAGAGGTCTGTTCTGAGAAAACTTGGCAATGCGTGGCTTGTCAAAAAATTATGAATTTTGGTGGCGCGATATATCAATGAGTTATCCTTCAAATGGCTTTTGAATCAGCTTAATCTGAATTCTGTGGAACAATTTATGGCCGTTTTTCTCTGACTGCACAGACCGGACTAGAAATGTACAAGGTGGTTAGCTCAGTTTTGGGATTTGTGTGGTGGTGATTGTGTTATGGGTTGCAAATGAAAGTGTTGTGGGTCTTCTTAATCTTTTCATATTGATGTTTTGTTGCTCAATTTGTGATCAAGGATGAAAGTTATGAATTTTCTAATGTGGACCTTGAATCGGTAACAATTTTGATTGCACTTAGAAGTTTATTTAGGTTGGAAAACTAGGCTGTATGGTATGTGTTATGAAATTGAAGAGGTGGGGAGATTGATAACTCAAGATCAGTGTTTATTGGTCCAAACCGGTGTTTTTAAAGTTATTCTAAACCTACCACCAGTCCAATTACATTCAAACCTTTGCTATCCATCTCAGAAATATCAAAAACCCATGATCAATTATAACCATCAAAGTCTTTCTTTTATGATCTCAATTATTCTACCTTGATCAATTTTACACCAACATTATTTCACTGTGAGTTAAATTACCCTAATTCATTTAGTTTTCAAATTATGTTAGCAGAACTTATCTTTTACTGAATTATTTGAGTCATGGATGCCTTTTAATGAATTTCTATTACAATCACAAATTATTAGACTCAACGCTGTTTACTAATTATGTATACCTATAATTATATTTCTTAAACAGAAATCAGGGCCAAATCTATCATTTCCCATTGTGCACAAGTATTATCAAATAAGATTGCATTTTAAAGACTTCAGGTACGTTCATTGTCTGTATCTTTAGAAATCAGCACGTATTTATCAAAATTATAATATTTTGTAAGTAGATCAATTAATCATTTTAATCAGTGATTTATCACATAATGAGTGACTCCTTTAGTTATCAGTTACAGGGCATAGCTCTTTGGTTACCCGCATAGCTTCAGGCGAGGTCCCGATCGACTTGGCAGGTATACACCTATCCATAGATCGTAATAGTTACAAGGGGTTCACTGTCAGATAATAACTAGCAATGCAGTTTTACATTCATCTTATTCACTGTTTTAACTTAAAATGAATTGCAAAGCGGGCGTCCAACTAATTTATGTAGTGATCATTTAACAATAGAGGGATGTATGTACTGAGTTTCGGCTCACAGTTCGAAATGTTTTCATGTTTTGTTTTAGGCAAACGCTTAGTGAATTGCCCTCATGCTAGCAAGTCAGCCGAAAAGCATGCTAGTGAGTCAGCCGAAAAGAATAAGCAAGCAAGGGAAACTTAGATGAATCAACAGTGATATGGACCACGCAAACTTTGAAGCCGTATTTTGTGATCTTCAGTGTATGGAAGTGTAACCTATTGTGGTGAATTGTTTTATTGTAGGGTATAAACCTTATGTTGGTTAATGAGTTAATACATATGATTGAAGTTATGCCTGACTATGTTATCGCTAGTACACTTGCAACAAGCGTTGTCCTTTTAGGATGGCAGTAGCGCCCCGATTATTTGGTTTATCAGTTGTAATTGAGGGAATCAGAATAATAATTGCAAACAGTGAAGCATACTTAATTAGGGGGCGTTACAAAAGGCAAGCAAATGCATTTCATATCGAGGATAAAAAACAATATACAATCAAAATCACATGGCCAGAATCCTAATTGCAGATGGACATATTGAAAAAAACAATGACATGATAACCAATTCAATTCTTCTGTCATATGAATATTTTCTGGATTAAATGGGTCTAAGAAGTAAAATAGTTAAAACCTTATGTATAGGTTCCATAATAAAATGGCATGTTAGAAGTAACTTGAAAGTGAATGGGACAAACATCTAGTAAAATCAAGCAGGTTTATGATGAATGAAGCTTATTATAACAAGAAAGTTTTGAAAATGATAACCAAGGCAACACCATTTTTAAAAACTGAAGGATATTAAACATACTAGCAAATATGGAAGCAATGCACAACCGATTCAATGCAAATTTCGAACTAATTGAAAAACAAAGACTTCTTGCTTCACTGAAGTGTTTGGAGTGGATGTTCTAATTGGGAAAAGTTCCTGGTTTTCTTCCAAGTTTCCTTCTTTTTAAGCTTTGTTGGCCATTTGCCTTGTGTCAATTGCCACCTAAGACTATCAAATTGTTAAAGTCAATCACATAACAAGTAGTAGCAATTTAATTGATCAATATTTTTTGGGGAGAAACACTATGACTGGGTGCTGCTCTTATTATCTTGTCTAACCCACATTCTAGTGAAGCACTCCCCCCTTATTTTCTTAGAAAAAAAAGGAACCATGAATTTAATGGGGAGACAAGATCTATATTAGATTTACCAATCTCTTAGGAGCACTAGAAGCATGGATTCCAAAGATCATAATCTCTCCTTTAAGTCATGCTCTTCAACAATTTGTATGTATATGGTACCAACAATAATATAGTAAATTACGTATGGCATCAGACTTCAAGAAAGGAGTGTATTGTTCTAAAAATGAACCATACTTAACTAAGGCATCTTATTGAACACTTGGTGTGCATTACAATTTTAGCATAATCTCCAAACCCTTAACCACCCCACTCCAAGTTAGCCCTCCAAACAAACAACTCAATCCAAACCCCCAAAATAATTCAAGAAATTTACGAATTCATGCTCACGCAAGCTAATTACACTATTTACTACTAAAATTCAGATACAAACATCAAAAATTGAATTAAGTGGGAGTTAATGTTTCACCTCTCAACCAACTAAAACATACACAAGGAGGTGGAGGAGGGCCGGCTGGGATGGCGGCAGAAGCTGGCGGCGCGGGATTGCGAGGCGGTGGCATCGAGTGGTCAGTGAGCAAAGTTGACAGAGGGCTACGGTAGGGGCGAACAGGGGGGTTGAACGAGGGGGTGTGGTTTGCTCTATTTTTGGGCAGAGGGGGTGTGTCGTGGTCT
Organism: Carnegiea gigantea; assembly: GCA_029747015.1. Taxonomy (NCBI): domain Eukaryota; kingdom Viridiplantae; phylum Streptophyta; class Magnoliopsida; order Caryophyllales; family Cactaceae; genus Carnegiea; species Carnegiea gigantea. The sequence continues at coordinate 559,272 of JAKOGI010000046.1, read as the reverse complement.
GAGGGGGGTGATTTGGTTTAAATTTTGTGTGTGTTCTAAGTCTAGTTCTCCATTTTCCCCTTTTTTTAGTGGTGAATTTCAACTTATAAATCTAGATTTTTTTTAAAGTTGATGCTTATCATCTACTCTCTTATTTATCTTACATTTTTATGTTATTTTATTTTTCTCCAAGTACATGTATATACATTTGGGTTAACATTTTTTTGGACTAAAATTGATTAATTAAATTGTACAACCTTTGAGTGTAAAATTTGGTAGAAGACATTATCCTTTTAAATGATTGCTCCTTGCTTTCTTTTATACATACATACTACTTAGCTTATTATTATTGTTGCATTATTGCTATGTTTATTTGTATATTATTATTGTTATCATTTTTTAAGTTAGCCCTTTGATAAGTTAAGCTAATTTTTATCAAGTGGCTATTCAAGTATTTTGATGCCACACTGCCGTTTCAACCTGCAATGCACAAATACATATACATATATATAAAATACTAATTTGAAATGTGGCGCCCAATTTGATTAATTTAAAATTAAGATAATTCAAGGTAATTCACATGAATATTAGGTTCGGGCTATTACATTCTTCTTTCTTTTCTTTTTTAATTCAATGGGCTTCACTAATTTGGTGGTGACACCTAAAATAAATTTTGAAAAATAAAAATATATGCTACCACACTTAATATCCTTGCCAAGTGTACCCTATTCACAAGATGCAAATCCCCACGGTTAATATGTGTGGACATACCTTAATTATTTACTATCACTTTTATAAGAGTGGTTATATTTTTCCTCACTTATTATGTGTGGCGATAGCATTGGGTGCTCATTTCAGCTTATTTTTCAGCTACACTTAATCAAGTCTGGTTAAATAAGAGTGGAAGCATAACCTTTTTTTTGCGGTGATGGTGGTAAGCGTTTGGAGTTTAAATGGAAATTTAAGCTTGTTTGTGTTGATTTAACAATGTTTATGAAAATTTTAATGAATATTTGAATCAAATTAATGAGATACATATACATGAATGATGTTGTAGCGTCGGTGTGTGTCATAAGCTTTGTTGCTAAGTGATTACCTAGTAAGGTTATGCAGAAGGAAGGAGGGAAGACATAACACCCTTGGATGTTTCGAAAATCTATGAGATAACTGTGGGTTAAATTACTTTACATGATTGGAATGTTAAAGGGATGTTTTTAACTAATGATGTTAATGGTTTTAGATGAGAAGGAAAAATGTGAGAAATAAATTCACTCTAGGGGATTTGACAAATTGCTAGGTGAATTGCTTGGCTAATTTAAAAGTAGTGAAACATTAACTAGCAAAGTTCAGAATAAAAATTGTCATGGTGCGTACTGTGTGACATGACGGAAGATGAAGTATGGAGGAAAGTGTGTCTTCTTGAATTAATTTGACGATTATTCTCAATATAAATTTTAGAACTAATTTAACATTATTGTTAACGAGAATTTAGGAATTAATTTAGGGACTTTAATAATTTCAGTACGTAAGCTTAGGTGATAATTATGATGCAATCAAGGTATTGACAATGCTTTGGTTTTGTTCTCAAATTGCTAATAAGCCTAATGTTTATGGATAAGCTAACCACATGTTTGGGACTAGCAAGGAAGATTAGATGAAGATCTCTTGACTTGGACCTGAAATCAAGCACATGACGCGATCCTAAATCGGATCGTGATTAAATAATCTAAATCCTAACAGCGGTTGGCAATAGCATGGCTATTAGATAGATAATAACAATAATAATAACAATAATAATAATAACAACAACAACAAAAATAATAATCATAATAATAATAATAATAATAATAATAATAATAATAATAATAACAATAATTGCAACAACCACGACAAAAATAATCATGATAATAATAATAGTAACATTAATATTAGCTAGTGTGATCACAAAATTAACAAGCTTCTGTCATTTACAAGATACTAATAATGATTATAATGATGATAATAATAATGTCGAAGTTAATAAGAATCAGGCGAGTTATATCATTACACCATAATAACATAAATAATGCGAGTGTTAGCAAACAAAACCAAAAAAACAACGAAGTGAAATAGAATAAAGTTAAATTGTTAATAATTGGTTTATTCATAATTAAAAGAAGAGTCAAAGAATTTTGAGTTGCTTATTAAGTTAGAAAATTTAATAAAACTTCTTAAACTTGCACTAACTGTAAAATTTCACATTTGGAGTAGAAGTAAGGCTAAATATGTGGCTTCAAGCTGTAACAAACATTTTTCATTAAAAAAGAAACAGATTCTAAAAATCAGGTATGTATCTTGCCTCTGCTCTTTGAAAACTCATATGCTTTTCAAGTTATATAGAATTCATGTAATATTCATGTAATAAATCATTTGATCCCATGTTTTGTCACCTAAATAAGTGACATCTATCAGTTATCAATCACTAGGGCTTACACCCTTCAGTTTACTCGTACAACTGCAGCTCAGACTTCTCGATCACTCTAGGAGGTGTGCACCTATCTCAAGATTACTTTAGACATCAGTAGGGGCCCACTTTCAAATAATAATCGGAAGAGCAATTTTACTCACATTTTCTCTCTCTCCTATTTTTGAACAAAATGTTGTAAAAAGCAGTCGCCCAACTAAACTGAATACAAAGTCTATTTTATAGCATAGGGATGTGTGTACTGAGCCTAGGCTCACTATTCGAACGTTTTCATGTTTTCTATTTTGGGTAAGCATTAGTGAATAGCCCTATGCCTAGCAAGTCAGAAGGTAGCAAGTAGTAGATGAGGGTTACAGCATTTTTCTAAAGGTTAGCTTGCTAAGTGCTCACAGTAATTTATAGGCCAACATTCCTAAAAACGTGCTATATGTATAAAATTTTAGACAATATCTTTGTTGAATGTCTAAGAATTCTACAATAAATTTGCTAATTATACAACAAATTATACTTTCTTATTTCCATTGCTTGGTGCCCTCCATGAATATGTGAGTGATATAGTGGTGTAGGTAGTTCTAATAGCCTCATTATGTTACGGGATGGTGGTAATGTCTCTAGTCAAAGGACTTCCATTGAAATCACAGATAATAAGTTGTTTGATTAAGATAATCAAGTATAAGGGATTGGTGATGTAATAGTTGTGGTATCAGAGCTAAGTTTGCAAATCACTATGAATAGTATGATACTCGATGGGAGGTTTACCAGTATGACATAGATAGATCGTGTGTTCTAAAGAATTATGAATGTAAATTTGGCTTGTTCCCTTTTTTTGTGTTTTTTATGTTTTAGATGGATTACCCTGGAGTTTTGTTGGACCTATATGCGATTCACATGATACCGGGGACCTCTGTGGTAGTTCACACCTCCCTCCTGCATCAGTTATAGTGGCTATATGTAGGAACCCTTCTCAGAGTTTCATGAAGTGCTTGCTCCCACTTGTGGACTCCTCTAATCCCTGCCACTCACTACTCCATGGGATGAGTTCACACCGTGATAGCACGATTTCATGGTTATAGGAGATCTTGGGGTCAATGGGAAGAGGTTTCACATTTTAAGAGTGTGGACCACGATATCCCAGGAGGTATTATTAAGTGAAAAGTTAGAGATGAGGGGAATTTCTTATGGTTCACTCTCGATCAATTACCTTGCTCTTGGAATACCACCCCCTACTGTTCCACCTCCACCTCACCCTACCCAAGTAATACAACCCCCATCACCAGCAGCTCAGCAGCCACCTATCTCTCTACCATAGGCTAGGTATGAGGATACTTCCCAATCACCAGAGGGTTCAGATGCCTTTGGTGCGGTTCAAGCGGTGGTGGATGTGCTAGATTCACCTGAAATGATTAAGTTGGGTTCGGAGGAAGAGGTCGAGCCTAAGGAGGAGGAGTTAAAGCCTATAAAAGAAAAGATTGAGCCTGAGGAGGACGTTGGGCTCGAGGGTGAGCATGAGCCCTAGAAGCAGCCTGATGAGGAGCCAGAGGAGCAAGAGGAAGGATTCTGATGTAGAGATGTCTGATTGCAGTTTCAACTTATGGGATGAGGACGATGATTCTTCTGACCCAAATTACGATCTGCCCCAGGATCGTAGGAGCACTTTATGTTGTGGATTTTGACTTTTGCTTCTATGTGTTGTATAACTGGTTTAGGATGATATTCATTTTGCGCATTGTGTCTATATATGATGTATATAGGTAGCATAACCTAACTACCTGTGGTGATGCAAGGCACCTTTTCTTTTTAGGTTAGGGCGGATTTGACTAGGTAGATGACACATATTCTTGTGCACAGGGCATGCTAGACTAGAAATTCTAGTTAAAATGTGGGAGGTGCTGACGTGATGTATCACAACATTCTTTTACTGCGCTATACATATAGATATGCAATGAAAGTAATGTTTAAGTTAAAACTGTCTTTTGATTTTGAATGGCTATTATTTTGCCGTAATGCTCTTAAAATTTAGATTACAAACTTTGTTTATGTGATTCAGTATGTCGGAGTCTGTAAACAACAATTTGAACAATAATGAAGATAAGACTCAAGGGTCAGGCAACAAGTGCCTGAGAACCTCTAACAAAACTTTAGTGGAGGCCTAATAGTAGCCCTTGAAATGTCTAGTTGTATTGAAGGTTTGGATTACTGGAAGAATTTGGGAGCTGAATTGATGAAAATGATTCCCCATGTACCTACTAAAAGCCCCACTAAACCTGATAAGTTGGCTGATAAGGTGGCTCGATGCAACCCTAATATTTATGATAGGAAGTTTGACCATGTAAACATGAAGGACTGATTAGGGGAATTGAGAAAATATTTAAAGTGGTTGAGGTATCTGAGGAGAAAAAGGTGAACATAGGGACCTTTTACCTAGGAGGTGAAGTAGATATCTGGTAGAACACTGTGAAGGATAATTTACAAGGACCTGAACTTACTTAAGTTAAGTTTTTTTAGGAGCTTAGGCTAATTTCTATCAAGCAACAATTCAACAATAGGAGGCAAAATTCATGAAGTTAAAGATAAGGAGTCATATGATAGTAATGTAGTATGTCAACAAATTCATCAAGCTTCACTCTAGACTTTGTGGCCTCTAAAAGGATGAAAATGAGCAGGTTTGAGGAAGGTTTAGCTTTTTTCATTCGAAACTAATTGGTTGGTCAACCAATTCAAATTAATCAGGAACTATACGAATGAGCTACTGATGTGGTGCAAACGAAGGGTGAACTGAGGGCCTTGAACTTGAGGAATTAGAAGAGAAAGTAGAATGACCATGGCACATTAGGTGAGAGTACAGCTCAAAAGAAACCTATCGTTGGCCCTACCGAGAGCCATCCAGCGGCTTCAACAGAACCCTGCAAGGAGTGCGGCTAAACGGATCATACTAAACTAGAGTGTCATCTACGTACTAACAAATGCGTGTGGTATGAAAGCCCTAATCAATCGATTGCCAAAGAAAAAGGAGTTATACCACCATGTTAGGGAATCCTACCCCCTAAACTTACAACGGCACGACGAGCTTATGCGATAAGCAAGAAGCAAGTGATAGTTTATGGTACGGCTGTCACTAGAACTCTCTTTTTATATTCAAGCCATTTTGTGTTTTGTTTTATTCAATGCTAACCATTCGTTCATATGCACCTGAACTGCATTGCAATTGAACCTAGAAAAAAAGATAAAGTGTGGATCAACTATAGAATTAGTTTGCCAAATAGGCAAGTGATTATAAGCATGTTCCAATTATGATTGATGTGCATGAATTCTCTTAAAGTTTGATCCTTTGACATGTTAGAATCTTATATAATTCTGGGAATGAACTGGTTCACTATAATATGGCAAGAATAGATTGTAATGAGCTTAGGGTCACTTCAAAGGAACCAAAGGGTCGAAAAGTATGCTTTCATAGTGAAAGGAATGGGAAAGAATATCTTGTAATCTCGAGTATAAAGGCAAGAAAGTTATCAACGCAAGGATGTATAGGATATTTATGTTATGCCACTGAGGCTAACGAAGATGAGATGAAAATTAAAAATGTTCCTGTAACTAAGGCTTATTATTTGGAGGCTATTTTAATGAAGTTAGAGTTGTTCTTACATTTTCGAAAGGGAATTGCGCTTCAGATGCTTTGGGGTGGGAGGATAGTGCTAATTATAAAGAGCTCAATCTCGGGAACAAACTTTAGGATCTCAAATAGAGCGGGAATCGAAGTTACAGCTACCCTAACGAGGGTAGGAGTGCATCAACTTTAACAAGCCCTGGGAATACCAAAAGTCGTGAGTTGTGGGACTCACTTGAGGAGAACACTGACTAGTAAATCCAATACATTAAAAGCCCTGGGATTACTTCAGTGTACGGTTGATAAAGGTGCAAGTACTCCTTGAAACGCTTTAATCTAAGTCAAAAATAACTTCTCTTGCTTGAAACGGTTTCATTTCAGCAAGGATGACTTCCTTACGTGAAACGGTTTCGTTTTAGCAAGAATGACCAAATTAACGATTTTAAAGACTAGTAGCCTTCTGTTACCAATTTAAAACTTGTGAACTTTTCTAACTGCATAACTTAGGTGAACCAAAGTGCTTGTATGCTGCCTTAAAGCTAGAATGATTCATATTACCTAAACCTCTGGTGCTGCAAGTAGAAAGCTAGGTGTTGGTTGTTCGTTCCTTCCTGATATGCTATTATTATCTAAAAGATGTGTGTTATTACTACTTATCATACTGTATGCGAACACTTTTTGGGATGTATATTATCCACTAAGGGCATGGTAGTTCATGCCCTTTCTTTCTCCTCTTTTCCCACAACAAACTCTTCTTAAAAGACATGTAGGAGTTGTTAATATCATGGAAAATGATTTGATTTCCATTAGATGCTCTATTAATAGGTGGCAAAAGGATTGTATGCCTACCTCGGTCTATGAGTTAAATAGAGCACTGAAGTTGATTTGTAAACTCTTTGAGCACATGTAAGTTCAAAACTTGAGTTCATGCACAACATATTGTCTAGTTATCAGTTTGAATGATAACGGGAGCCATATATCCGATTAGATACTTATTTTTTAGTTGTTAGAGTTAAATTATTTTAAGGTTTTAAATCCCAACACTTTGGGTGTGATCTATTGAGCTATATTTTGCATTTCTTTCAGTTGTTTAAGGCGGGTGTGCTCTGGGCACAGGGCTCATAGAGCTATTTTCTCCGGCATGTGGTCGTCGAGTTCATTTAGAATTGTCTTTGTATTTTTTATTGCCATATGTGCTAGTTTAAGGCTATATCCTAGGGGTTATGGTCATATTTTTAGGCAGAACTTCATCTGCATCATTCGAAAATTGGCATAAGTGTGACCATTTTCTTGTAAAGCTGCTTCTCCCTGCAATCTAAGGCTTCAATTGGTTGTTCCTCAAAGGTCAAGTCCTATAGCTGATGGAGGTCCATCCTCAAGGTCAAATAATGTTTCAATGGTCCAGAACAATCAAGAAATCAAGTCCAAAGTCACGGCCATAAGTCACTTGATGAAGAAAACACAAGGTGATGCACCCGGGTTCTCATCCAGATTTTTACCCGATTTTTGTTATCTAATTACATAGGATTAAGGCACGTTTTGGTGCTCGTTTTTTGGGGAATTTTCAAGCTCAAGATCTTAGCTTTTAAGTCCAATTGGTTTCATATTATTTGGAGTTCAATTGGTTGCTTAAAACAGCTCATCTTTTGACCCTATCCGGATTGCATTACAAACTGCACGGTTTTGGAATTCTAGTTTGTTCAGGGGGCAAATGAAGTCCAATTGCTGCGATTCAAGTTGGGGGGTAAACTAGACATCTTGAGGTTTCCATCCATGCAAGAAACGTAGCAATTAGTCAACATTTGATGTGTTAAACATGCATGACAATCTAAGGCAGAAATCGGCTAATTGACACCCGGTTACTTAGCCTAGTAGTTTTCCTCCTTCAAGGGGTTTGCTTAAGGTGCAAGCTTGCCTACCAAGTCAAATTGAGCTGCTTGGTAAGCTGCCACCTAGCCACCCATGAGAGAGACACGTGGAGCAAGGGAAAAGCCTCCATTTTGCAAGCTTTCACACGGCCACTCTAGCATGACATGGCAACCATGCATTCTTCAGCTCTTTTGAGGTGGCCAACAGTGAAACCTTACCTTCCTAGCTAGGAAATTGAGTCATTGACATTCCTTAATGCATAGGAAAGAGCTTAGGAAGATAAAAATCATGCTTTGTAACTTAAACTTTCAGTTTATGCTTGTTTTAGGACAAACCGTGTACTAAGTAGTCTTAGGCATGCTTAATGACTTTCCTACCTTAGAAGGAAATCTCTCTCATGTATTCTCAATGCCATATAAAAGCCTTGTATGTTCATTTTAAGCATATAGAGTTGATTATTCAGTTGGGAGCAAAGACTTTGTGTCTTGTGATTTCCTAAACACTTAACTTGCTTATCCTTAATTGTGGCCGATTAAGGTGGTGACCAAGTGAGTCTTGATCTTTGATTAGGTGGTGTATCTTATCCTAATCCAAGATTAAGGGCCCTAAGCTAAGTGATTAGTGGTGTATCTTATCTAATCATCTAGCTTAGAACTATCCAAAATTCATTAAACACACTTGAAGCTCTTAAGCTAGCTCTTGGTTTCTCTCCTCTTAAATCGTGAGCTCCCTCTTGATCTTCTTAGTGTTTTGAATCCTCCTTTCTTTCCTCACTTCCTTTACTCCTTTGTTTACTCATCTCCACACAAAATCAAGACCAAGACAAAGCTAATTGCATCAGACTTCCATTAATCCTCAAAGCTACCTCAAACCGTGAAGAAGGAACTTCCTAGGCAAGCAAGGCAGCAAATTGGCACGGTCCCCCCGTGCCATCAAGCACGACCGTGCCTCCCTGGCCGTGAGTGTTTGCTTGCTTTCTAGTATCCTTTGACGTGAGTTAACTTGGGTTACTTCATTCCCTTGAAACTTACATCAATAGCTGTAGAGATTCTAGCTCGGCCATATGGGATGGGTTGGGAATTTTATTTACATAGATGGGGCACTTAAAATACATAGTGGACTCTTGAGAGTTTTTCTAGTAGTTGTAATAGTTATGTTACTTCTCCTACCAGTTATTTGATGAAATAAGAACCAATATACCGTAGGTGAGCTTGCTTGATTACACGAATTGCATTATACCCTAAATAGGGGAGACTCTTAAGAAGACTTTATCTCCGACCATAAATTCCAAAGGCCTCTACCGGTTGTCTGGATGGCTATCTTCATCCTCTGTTGTATTACTCGAACCTTCTATAGGGTTACCTGAATTTACTCAACTTCATTAGCAAGAGTATCATCAATCACTTGCTCACATAGTGGAGTTTTGTATCTCTTACATATAGTGCTTCGAGTGAGGACATTATTATACTCAAATGGCTGTAGTTGTTGTGGGAGAACTCAAATCAGCGCTTGTTGTCTCGTCCCATGCCTTCCTGAAATCCAAAACATATGCTCATAGTATCTACTATTTGAATGGTACACTCTGTCGTCCATCAATAGTAGTGTGGAATGCAATACCAAAGTTCAGCGTTCCTGGCAAAACCCTACTTAGGACCTTGTGTCTCGGTTAGAGACCGTAGGACTAGGTACCTAATGTAGTTGAATAATCTCTATTAGATAAGTAGGAGCAAGTTGATCCATGGTCTAGTTGTTTGACATGGCTACGAAATGTGTGGAGTTGGTAAATGTATCAAAAATCAGCAAGATGACGTTGTTCTCACTCCTTATTCTTAGAAGTCCCATCATAAAATCCATCGGAACTGAGTCCCACTTCAACACAAGGACCTCCCATGGTTGCACAAGTTCTACGAGGCAAAAATGTTCTATTTTTACTAGCTAGTAAGTTAAGCACCTAGATGCATAATAAGCTACTTCCTCCTTCATTTTGCTCTAGCCATAGGTCTACTTAAGGTCCTTCTATAGTTTGCTTCCCCCAGGATACACAAAATGTGCAGTAGAGTGACCCTTATCTATGATCTTCCTAGTAACCTCATCAGCCACAGGGACATATACCAAGTTGTGAAATTTTAGAGTCCCATGCTGTTAGATTATTGATCCTGGTGCTTTACCTTTCGATACCTCTATTTGCATGGTTTATTTCTTGGGCAACCCAAATTTGCTTGGTAAGCATGAGTCATATCGCCATTACATATAACATAGACTTCCCTTTTCTTACCACAACATTGATCGCCAACCTCTTAAACTACTCCTCATATGACTCTATTGATATAGACAGTAAGTAGTTGAGAGTAAGCATCCTCTTATGCTCAAGGTATTGGCCACTACATTCGCTTTTATAGGGTGATGTTAGAAGGTAAATCATAGTTCTTAAGAAACTCTAGCCACCATATCTAGCTTAAGTTTGATTCCTTTTCAAAGAAAATATATGTAAGACTTTAATAGTAGGTGAATATCTCGTAATGCGCACTATACAAGTAAGGCCTCTAGATTTTTAAAGCAAACACTACTGCTGACAATTCTGGCTCATGGGGTGGCTCGTTCTCCTTATTGTTCTTTAGTAATCAATATGCATAACCTACCACTCACCTGCTTTATACGAACACACACCCTAAACCATTGTGAGATACATCACTATAGACCACAAACCTTTCAGTTCCAGATGGTAGTGCCAATATGAGTGCAAATGTGCCCTTCTTATGTTCTTAGAAGGCTCGTTCATATTTCTCTATCCACTCATATTTCACAGTCTTTCTAGTCAAGTTGGTACTGCTACCTTGGAGAAATCTTAAACAAATCTTGAAAAATTCCTTGTTAATCCTAGCAAGGTACACACCTCTATGGCATTTTTTGGTATGGGCCATTTTTTGGTGACAGCCATGACTTCATCCTTAGAACCATTTTCTGTAGAAGCGATTCTTTGTGACCTCATCGAATTTTATCCACCTAAATCCATTCTCAGTTTTCCTATCCTTCATAGTGGCCTATCGTAATTTAGTTTCTCTTTTGAGATAAAACCTTACAAATCCTACTCTTTACTTACTGGGGTATTAGAGAATATCAAATAGTTTCTCTATGTATGGGATCCACTCTTAAAAGGCTTAAGGATTACCTACCTTATTGGAGGAAGGCGGGCCAAGAATACTCAACTTCTTGAATAGGTTGGTGCTGCCATCCTCATCATTGTTTTCCTTCTTCTCACCGAGCTTAAGAAACTGCTTATTCTACTTCTTTAACAACTTAATAAGCAGGAGGTTAGTGAGATCAGCTCCAATAGGCATAATTTTCTCCTCGATAGTGCTAGTCGACGAACCCCCATTTCTAGGATGAAGCCACCAGTTGCTTCCTCAAGTTAGCCATCATGGGAACACTTTCATGATAGCGAAATTTCTCGTTGTTTTCTGACATTCTAAGGAAAAGCAGTTTTAAATTTATGATCTAACTTTACAATTTCATTGGTTCTAGCTCAATAGTTCTCTGCTAATATATAGGAGGAATTCTAAGCATGCTAACATTATTAATATTAGGCTAGTTTCCCCTACTTGTAACAAATCATAACATTTACTCTTTGGTTTATTCACCTATATATATCAGCAAAATCAAGCATAAAGTATGCATTAGGCCATATTTCTAATTTAAGTACACATTTAAGCACTTCAATGCCATCGAATTATCAAAAATAGAGATAATCCAACTTAGACCAAAGCATATGGAAAGATGAATATTATATTCTACATTTAGTAATGTAAGTAATCTCGAGTAACACTTATAATAGTCAAGTTTATAGCTAAGATGGTCCCTTACACTGGATTTTTATTAAAAAGAAATATTTTAGGCAAAATTAGGAAACAATTTAGTTTTGGCTTATAAATAATATCCCCACCCAAACTGCTACACTTTCTCCTATCATTTGAGGGTAAGGTAGGCTATAGTGATTTCAATTATGGTTTTTTTGCAGTTCCTTTTCATGCTATTCTTCCTTCAGCTTCATCAGTAGATTCCCCTTCTTCACGTTTTGACTCTTTGAAATGGTCCTCTTCCTCAATGTTTAACTTCCTTTCAGGCTACGTTTACTATTTGAATTATCCTTTATAAGATCACCTGTGTAGCCATACCAAACCTTGCTCCTTGATCCCTGGCTATGTTCACTATTCGAATTATCCTTATTGACCTTGATAGGGTTGTCAATGGTGTATGCATGCCTATGATGTGGCGACTCTTCTTCTTCTTTTGCATCATCCTATCCTTAGCAATGGTATCATCTTTTTCATCGTCACTGATAAGAAGTGAAAAATCTTAAACCGATGACTTTAATGGCTCCAATAGGTCATCATTAGAGCCTCAATGCGCTAGATGGCCCACAAGGTCATCATTCCATGTTAAGTGGTTAGTGATCCTAGTAAAAGCATCTACCCCAATTACCAAGAGGAATATATGGGGAAGGAGCTTATTGTGCTAACAGCGCCATACACAATCAACCAGAAGCGTCGTAAGTTCCCCTCATTCCCTGAACAATTTTCAGGAAGTCATCCAAGTGAAAAGTGATAGCCCACCAAAACTAAATTGCATGATCAAAAAATGAGTGTTGTAGAAGTTTGGACGACATCCAGTGAGAATAGGATGTGTCGGAGGAGTGGCAGTGACGCATACTGTTCATCATCGCACGAAGTTAACAAGAATCTTATGAGTCTCAAGCGCAACTTAAGAAACATATATCCCTACTACATAACCCTATGCTCAGGGTTGGGTAAAATCTCTATTTCTACAAATTTTAGACTTTCCTTCAGGTATAGTATCTTAAGTGAGCCACTAGTTCAAACCTACAGCTCTAACACCACTATGTGACAACCTGAAAATTCTAACTCATTTTCTTTCTTATCTTTAACCTATAAAATGCTGCAGGATAATCTAGTTGGGTGTTATTTCCATTTCTAATTATGAGATATAAGCCAAAAAGGAATTTATGAAATAACCAAAACAAAATCGAAAGTTAGCAATCAAATATGCAAATGGTCAAACCTACCCGAGTTATACAATCATTTGTTCTATCCTTAGTAAAGGTTTAACTTGAACTTCCATTTTTTCCCTACTCACATCCCGTGCCTACACATAGTAGCAAAACACTATTTAAATTCATTTCAAGCATTCAAGGCTGAGGGAAACTATTTCAAACAATTTGAAACAATGTTCATTCCCAGCCATTCCAAGATCTTTAAATTGTAAATACCTTAGCCACTATTCATAAACAAAAACGGACTTCATTTACTAGAGAGCAACCCACCATAGGGTCTTATGGTATTCCTCAAAACAACTTCATGGGTTCCAAATCTATGGTACACATGACTTAGCATACATCCGTCAAGAATGGCACACACTCCATCAACCACATGCTTCAACCCAAGGAGGCCATCCTGTCTCTATAAGAGTAATCATGCCCTGATCTTGGGAAGCAACCTTAAACAAACGTGCCGTAATGTTTCACTTCAAGATATAGTATTTTATAATTAGGTCCATTTGGCTCCCTTTGAGCCTAACCCATCATACTAAAAATTCTTTAGCTTAGTAAACCACCTTTAAACATGAAATCCGTGCTTAAAAATATTCAATCACAACATAATATTGCTCATTCATAAATTTGTAATGAAAAAACATGTCGTAGTTTAACTTTCATCCATAAAGTCCACTTGGAAAATAAAATCGCATAAAAAATTTGTAGACATCCACAATATGTCTAAAGGGGAAACTGAGGGGATTTAAGGCATAGACATTACCTCCATTAACTAAAATAACCTCGCTTAAGCTCAATCTTAGAGTGTTGGGCTTAACTTAAAAAATAGTGTATCATGATATGGGCCAACCCACGATAGATTTCAGAACCCAATAACTAAGAGTTTTCCACCCAATAGCAAGCAAGGTAGTAAAGTCACATGTCCATAGTAACCAAGATCTTTGTCCTATGCTTGTCAGCTTGGGCTTAGTATGATGCATTTGTCTTCTCTATTCTGCCCTTGACTAAGCCATGGACCTTCTGAATTTCTTCTACTCTTGCTGCTCCATCCGCGCTTGGCTTTTGCTCTAGAGGTCGTGGAGTGAGATCAAGTGGACTAAGGGGATCAATTCCATAGAACACTTTAAAAGGGGACAGACCAATAGCCTTGTTAGGGGCCTTGTAAGCAAATTCAGCATGTAGGAAGAGCAAATCCTAAGCTTTGGCATGAGGTTCAATCAAGGCCCTTAGGAGAGTTCCTAAGGTCCGATTTATAACCTCAGTTTACCCATCATTTTATGGATGGCAAGTGGTACGATACTTGAGTTTAGTACCCAATTTCTTCCACAAAGTAATCCAAAAATGACTCAGAAACGTAGTATCCCTATCAGAAACACTGGACCTAGGAATACTATGTAATCTGGTCACCTCTTTGAAGTACAGCTCCGCGATGTGTGTATCATCATTGCTCTTGTTACATGGTATGAAATGTGCCATCTCGTAAAACCTATCCACCACAACAAGATGAAATCCTTGTTCCTTTGAGTTTTAGGGAAGCCCAAAATGAAATCCACACTTACATCCACCCCAAGGAACAGTAGGGACTGGTAGGGGTGTGTATAAGCCGTGGAAAAGAGAATGACTCTTAGCTACTTGGCATGTACTACTCCACCTCAAGATGTCTTAAATGCCTTTCTCCATTCCTAGCTAGTAATAATGTTCTGTTAACATGATTAGGGTCTTGGACTCTCCATAATGATCAGCTAAAGAACCTCCATGCACCTCTCTAATCAGGAGTTCACGGGTGCTACACTTAGGAACACACAAGCATGTACCCTTAAACAGAATGCCCTCTTGGACTAAGAAATCTCCATTGGGATGCTTTTGGCACATAAAAAATAGCTCCCTAAAGTCTTCATCATTAGTATACAAGCATTTTAGATGCTCAAAACCAAGTATACAAGAATCTAACCGGAATAGGAGTAGATACCTCCTAGATAATGCATCGGCTCCTTGATTGAGTTTCCCGGACTTGCGTCTGATTGTAAATTGAAATGAATAAAGATACTCAACCAATTTGGCATGGCATGACTTTAACTTATGCTGGCCTTAAATATACTTCAAAGCCTCATGATTAGAATGCAGAATAAACTCACTAGCCACAAGATAATGACTCCAGTGCTCGAAACAGTGCACAATTGCATAGAACTCTTTATCATAGGTGGAATATTTTTGTCTTGAATCGCATAATTTCTCACTAAAGAAGGCCAAAGGCTTACCTTCCTGAGTAAGAACACCACCTATACCAATACCAGATGCATCACATTTAATCTCAACAACTTTCTTAAAGCACGGGAAGGCAAGTATGGGTGCTTGAGTCAACCTCTTTTTCACTTCCTCAAAGGCAGATTGGGCTTTAGGGGTCCACTTGACTGATGTACCCTTAATCACCTCTGTCATGGGAGCCATGATGGTGCTACATTTTCTAATGAACCTCTTGTAAAAAGATGCAAGGCCATGGAAACTTCGTACGTTATGTATACTCTGTGTAATAGACCATGTCCGAATACGCTCCAACTTGCTCTCATCTACCTTAATACCTTCACCAGAGACAATATAACCCAAGAAAGTCACCTCATGAGTGAAAAAGGTGCATTTCATAAGGTTACCAAATATCTTTTCGCATTCAACAACAAGCATGATTTGAGTAATATGACATTGATGCTCTTGCTCGCTCTTTAAGTAAATCAGAATATCATAAGAGTATACAACCATAAATGTCCTAATGTAAGGCATGAATACTTGATTTATTAACCTCATGAATGCACTAGAAGCATTGGAAAGACCAAATGGCATAACTAGCCACTCATATAACTCTCCTGTAGCCTTAATTCCATCTTCCATTCATCCCCCTCTCGGATTCTAATTTGGAAGTATCCACTTTGAAGATCTATCTTTGAAAACACTTGTGACCCATGTAACGCATGTAGCATGTCCTCAAGTCCAAGTGCTGGATACCTGTACTTGATTGTGATCATGTTGATGGCTCTGCCATCCACACGCATACACACGCTGTCATGCTTCTTAAGAACTAGCAAAGTTGGTATGCCACAAGGGCTCAAGGACTCACCTACCAACCCTTTGGATTTATCCTATATGGTGGCTTGTTTTTAAGATAGAACCTAAAATGAGGTCAATATAGTACTGTATATCTCTTTTGGCAGGTAAACTTGTGGGGATGTCCTCTGGAAACAAGTAACTAAAATGGGTGCTTAGGGAAATGGTTATGGGGTGGCTTGCCAAGGGAGTTTCTGGTTCCTCTTGAGCATTCCAAATCCACTCCTCAAAAGCTTTAAACTCATGATATGAGGCCTTTAAAAGTAGCTCACTAAAAGTAAGAAGCAAATCAGAATGTTCTGGTTTCTCTTGGGGTTTTTTTTGTAAAGCTCGGATGGAGATAAAGGAACCAAGGTAATCTTCTTTCCTTCTTTGGACAAGGAGTATATATTAAAGAATCCATTGTGCATTACCTTCCTATCGTACAACCAAGGCCTACTAAGTAAGTTATGGTATGCATCCATAGGGATAACATCACACCATAACTCATCTTAGTAGTTCTTTCTAATGGAAAGAGAAACGAGGCACCGACAGTTAACTTGTAACCCCTTACTTTGATTTACCATTGTATGTTGTATGGAGGGGGGGTGGGTTATGGCTTGCAAGCCTAGTTTCTCATGCTAAGAGAAACTACATTGGCACAACTCCCTCCATCTATAATCAAAGAACAAACTCTCTCTTGAACTGTGCACCGGGTATGGAATATGTTTTCCCTTTGCTCGTCTTTGGCACCCTTCTAGCCACTCAAAACTCTTCTTAAAACCAACATCTCCCCCTCAACTGGCTTCTCCTCTACTTCCTCTAGGGTTCCCTCAAGATTACCCTTAATATCCTCCTCTTTTTCGTCCTCAATCTCTTGCTCTTCCATGGCTTTCCATTCGGTTAGCGTGATCATTTTCTGGTTAGAGCAGTCCGCGGCAATGTGTCCAAGCCCTTGACATTTAAAGCACCTTCTTATGCTCATAGGACTAGGATTGGGTCTGTTTAGAGGTGTTTGGCTCTTTTATCGATTTGGGTTCTTTGTGGAATGGAAGGTGAAGGATTTATAGGCTTAGGAAGTGGGTTAGGGTTCCCCTTATGAAAGGGTGGGTTCCGGGGTGGAGGTTTTGTAAACTCATGTTTAAAGGGCTATCTTGTTTGCCTTTGTTGCTCAACCTTATGAGCAAGGACACATACCTCATCAAAGGTAGTAAACTGTTGTAATTCAACCACACTAGCTTACTTAGGCTCAAGTCCTCCGAAGCACCTAACTATGGTTTGTTTCTCAGCTGCCTGGATATCACATTTGATCATGAGTTTCTCAAACTCACTTGTATATTCCTCAACAATTAGATTACCTTGAGTAAGGTTATGAAGCTGGGAATAGCTATCATAAACGCATATAGGAGGAAGGAATCGTGACTTGAGCTTTGCCTTCATCTTCTCTTATGTTTTGATCTTGCTTAGTATATTCCTGATCAACACTGCCGTAAGCACACGGGTGTTTGTAGTATAGATAAAAATATCATTCCTCAGGGACTAAAGTAATCTATCGAGCCTAGTCTTGCCAGAATATGCTAAGCAAAACTCAATTTCGAGTGGATTCGATTAACTACTGTAAATAAACTTGTTTAAATCAATAAGAGAAAAACGCCTAGGAATTTTCACAGTTATGGAAGAGACTTAGATCAAAATGAATAAACGTGTGCTATTCTCTAATTGGTTGATTCTGAGGAATTGCAATCTTGTCAAGAAACTTGATCTATTCTTTCAAAATCAATCAAATTTGCTTAAACTAAGCAAACGTTGTTCTTTCAAACTAATTTGACTTAATCCAAGTTTAATATATTTGATTACCTACTAGCCCTCCTATCATATAAATCTCTCTTTGGAGATGAAGTTATGCTATATCTATTCAAGCAGTCCAACAACCAATTGTCGTCTTTCGAATGTTCACTTAATTGTTTCAAATGTGCAAGTAAATTTTGGCCAAAAATCAACTCACAACATGAATAAAACTTGATAGAACAAAATCAAACTAATAACGAAAATAAGCACAATTCTTTAAAAATCAAACCATAATCCAATAACAATTCCAAAAACAGCTAAATCCCTAGACTAAGAAAACTGCTCAGACATGATAAAAGATAAACTAACCAAAAAAAGATCGACGAAATCTTAAGCAGAAGGGACTCGATGGAGATGACCTTCACCAAGCGCTCGGAACCGCCTTAGGATCAAAACTCTCACACTCAAAACTCACTCAAAACTAAACAAAGCATAAAATTTAAGAGAAAACAAATCTAAACCAAACTACTTGCTTGCTTTGCTTTGGAGTTGAAGTTGAGTTCATTGGAATCCTACAGAACGTTTTTATTTATAGAGAATTTTAGTTGACCTCAGCCACACAGCCAAGGGAAAACGAAGGGGCAACAGTTACGGGCACACCACGGTCCGTGGGCTGCACCATAGGCCGATCGTGGTCTGTGCTGGATCTGAAATCTTGCTCTTTCTTCGCTCTACGATCGTCGCATAACATGAATGACCATGGGGGAGGCCAAAACACAGCCATTAAAGGGCAAATGCTGGGTAAAAAGACTAGAAATTCTGCAAAACACATAAAACAACTACACCTAAGTATAAATAGAGCATAGGACAGTAAATAACATCATTACGCATAAAATTCTCCTAAAAACAAGACAAAATAGCCCTAAAAAGGTGTACACATTAAGCACTTATCTAACTCCCCCATGCTTAAACTATTGCTTGTCCTCAAGCAATGCAAGGACTAAAGATATACGCAGCCTCCTCAGGATAGACATAGATAACATTCAAATGGCAAGGGTGATCAAAAGGTAGCCCAAAAAGATGCAAAAATATCATTGACAAACATAATAGGGAATGAAATTTCAAACATTTTTTATAGACCATAGTGCAAAACTTGAACCAATCGTCCTCTAAATTGTCAAATACAATCATTTTAGCACATCAAATGAGTAAAACTAGCAAGGCCAGTAGAATGTCACTATAGTTATGTGGCACTCAGCACTCATATGTTTGACAATGTATATACATAAAGGTTCTCTCAATTCCCATTCCTTGGACACAAATTTGCCATAAGCTTGACAAAATTCTCAAATTCACCACCACTAAAATGTAAATACATTAAACAATCATGACGACTTTCGTAGGGATTTAACGGGGCTTAGGGTAAAGGCAAGAGGGGAACAAATGGATTTTGAAATGAGCAGCTAAAAGCCATCGACTAAAAGTTTAAACAATTCCGATGCACCATACTACATCCTCCTCGAACCTTATCAACTCATCAACAAAATAAATCCCAAAATGAAAAGAGATAGGGTCAAAAATCACAGATATCTTACATTCCCTCCAAGGCTAATCACTTTCCTCGAAAATTTTCCCTCTTTTTTTTCTCTTTTATTTTTTTTATTTATTTATTTTTTTCAAAGAGCAATAGCCAAGGGGATTCCATAACGAACTTTAAAATCGAACTCTTCTCTAAACTTTACTTTATAAAACAAAGGTTATATCAAAAATTTTGCATCCATGCACCAAACAGCCAAAATTTACTAAAGAGAATAACAATCCACCTTGCTAACACCCTATCAAACTTGATGCAAAAGAATGTACTGCTCCTCTAGCCTTAACTTAAGGGTAAGACAAGTATTTAGCTACGGGCTAAAAGTAGAAGGTTCAGATCAAGAAAAACGGTTACAGGTTCAAGGGGGTAAATAAGGGATACAATACATAATAAGGGCAGGGATTTGGCTCTGGGTTTCAAATAAATCAAAGAAAGAAAAATACCTCAATCATATTGCCTAAATACATATGTGAAATTTGGTCTTGAATGAGAATTAAGGTAAGTTCTAGAGAACTACCGTCAATAAAGAGTCATACATGAAAGAAAATATGAGACTAATAATGATAAACTGTCTCTAAAGGCTCAAAGTCTCATGGGACATCTACCACACTCAAAACTAGCTCACTAGCAAAAGGATGCCACAATTTCATGTAAAGACTCATGAGGAAAATCAATTCGCATTCAACATATGGTCAAAACATCGAATTCAGTTTGAAAATTCATTCACAAATTTTTGTGCACAATTTTGGCAAATTAGAGGATTAAACTAACCAAAGAAAGCTACCGAATCGATAAAAATCATCATCGGAGGATTTTTTTATTTCGATTTTGTATATCTTTTTTTGTTTTTTATTTTTTGTGTTTTTCTTATGCATGCATGCTCCTACAAACAATGCAAACTAAAATGCAAATAGACTTACAATAGAAAGAAACTAAAATGCAACATAGAAGAAAACTAAACGCACTACTTAAAACAAAACTAAAACATGAACTATAAAATTACCACTAAAAATATATATAAAGCAAAAAAAAATTGAACACGCCAAACAAAAACAAAAAAATAGGCATCAGACGCCAAATATACTAACTAAGTCCCCCATGCTTGAATTATATACTGCCCTCAATGTGGGCACATCATAATAAAAAGGGGAAGGGGGTAGCAAAAATCAGAATCAGAGAGGAAGAGGTGGAGAAGGATGGGGTGGTTGTCTATATGAGCTATGCCAATCTGGCCAGGTCTTTAGACATGCCCTATAGTCTAAGAAATGTTGGGTTTGAGAAGCAAGCAATCCATGAAGCTCATCGTGGAGCTCTTGGACAAAGTCCCGAATAACGACACTCTCTGAAGCTATAAAGGCTCGGAGAGAAACTTGCTCCTATTGAACAGACTTAAGGGTGTCTTGAACATCCGAATAGTCAGGTGGAGGTGGTTGAGAGAAAGAAATAAGTCCTGCTTGACTAGAGAGTGAGGGGTAGGTTGGTGGGGCACGGGTCAAACTACCTCGTCATCACCAGGCACCCAGTAAAGGTTACCTCGGTAAAGCAAAGTAGTACGATTGACATTAGGAAGCAACAAAAGTCGGTCTCCAGGGTAAATCCAACACAAACGGCCAGCCTCAACTTTATAAAAATTTATAATCCCAAAAGCAGCTTGGTCAAGCTGCTCAAACCCAAAAACTCTGTCCTCGACATTGGGCTCAACACCCAAGAATCTAGCAATAGTAATTATTATTCCACCTATGACTATGCTACCTTTAGTGCTAACAGCAGCACTATGTAATTTCCTAGCTAAGAATGAACTAGGATCAAGTTGGACACCATCTAGCATACAGGCCAGAAAGTACAACTCAAAAAGTCTCACGACATTCAGACTATCATCCCGAGCAAACAAAGAACAAGCAAGAATTTGCTGAGCTACTCTAATGCAAGGGTTTGTAATATGCGCACATTAAGATGAACTGGTACTGTACCTAACAGTCCTGAAAGTTCACCCCAAAATGCATTTCGGTTGAATTCACAGGGGACTTGATGGTGCGATAAGTCTATGCTAGAGGGAAATCCAGAAATACGATTGAGGGTACCTAAGTTCAATTCATATAATTGTCCGTATAAATAAAATGATATATATCCAGCTTGACATTGAGGTCCTCTAGTGACCTCGACATGGAGTGTACTTAAAAATTCTAAGGTCAGGTCCCTGTATGTATGCTTTTTGAGTTCTAAAAAGTGGCTCATACCACCCCTAGCAAACAACCAACGAATGTCATCCAACATTGCCAATCGGGCTAACAAATCCTCATCATAGTATCTAGTTGCTGCTACTACATGTTCATTCAAACAGTTATACCTAGCAATATGATCAGGATGAGTCAAACCAAGAGGGTGAAGAATGTAACGTCTAGCACATGCATTGGTTGACATTCTCGATATTCTTTGAGGTCGGGGTGGTGCTTGACTTGTTGAACCAACCTTTTTGGTGCTCCTATGCCTTTTGTTTGGTGCCATGGTTATAAAACTTAACCAAAAACAGAACTAAAACCAAAAGTAAGAACTAAAACCTAGAAAATTGAAGAAAATAAGTGAAAATGCGAAGAATTAGAGAGAGAAAAGGATGGGTATGGTGGACAAATGAGGGTGAGATGAATTTTGAAGAAGAAGAAGAAAAGAGATGAGAATTTGTGGATGAAATGGAGAGATTAAGTGAAAAGAAGGAATTGGTGCGAAAATGAAGAAAAAAAGAGAAGATTTGAGGGAGGTCAAAGCTGTTGGTTATGGAGGTTTTAGAGAGAGAAGGGAGGAAGAGAGAGAAAATATTGAGTGAAGAAGATGAAGTGAGAGGGAGGGGAAATGGCACCGCGGTAAAAAACCTAGACCGCAGCCTGTAGCAGCCCACCACGGACCGTGGGGCTCACCAGGGACAGTCCGTGGTGTCTACTGCTACTCGTTTTTTCTATTTTTTTAAGGTTTGGCACCCACGGTCGTATTGCTGGCGTTCCTGACCGTCGTGCCAACATTTTATTGATATATGTATATATTTATTCATATATTTTTTCTTTTTCTATTTTTTGTTATTTTTCCTTTAATAATTAAAATGAAATTTCAAAAATCAAAACTGTAAAGAGAAAAGAGAAAGAAAACTCGGGTTGCCTCCCAAGAAGCGATCTTTTAAGGTCAAGAGCTGTACCCTTATTTTAGGCTTGGTTCGGAACAAATGGTGTATGGACATTGGCTTTCTCCCGGACCACAAAATCAAACTTTTTTAGTAGGAGGTACGATCGCAGAAGTTCTAACTGCAGGTTCTTCATCTTCATAACTTGGTCCCATAATGCACTGTCTGTGTAAAAGACAAATTGCTCTCTTGGTCCATCAAACATGCTAACATCTACTTGCTCAACCCCTACATCAAAATCGACTTCGAAACCTTCCAAATGGGGCATAAAGAGAACAATTCATGCAAACCTGCAATGCTCACTTATCGAAGAATCATTAGAAATAGGGGCCTCAACCTCAGGCATGCTAGGTGGCATAGGATCAGAAAACTCCACCCTAATATACCCTTGGTCAGGGTTCTCAAATGAAATCCATTCAGAATTAGGAGGATCTTCATCATACAAGACATCCTCCATATCATACTCAGGGAAAAGGAGTAATGCATCCAATATAGAAGAAGTAGGAGAAGCCGTATCCTCCTTCTTATGACTAAACACAGCAAACCTCCCCTCTACTTCAAAATAAATACAGCCCTCTCTCATATTAATATGGCAACCAGCTGTCGCCAAAATAGGCCTACATAGGATAATTTGGGTATCCTCAATTTTAGGCATATCGACTACAATGAAGTCTTCTAACACCCAAATGTCTCCTATATTGACTGGGACATCTTCTAACCTGCTTATGGGATTTGTTACAGAATCATCAACCAGCTGTAGTGAAAAGGGGGCGGCTAGTAACGATCCTCAGTGCAGCTTGTGAAATAAAGAGTAAGGCATTATGCTGACACTTGTACCTAAATCACATAGCCCTCTTTCAATTTCTACCTTTCCTACAATGCATGGGATAGAAAAACTACCTAGCTTTGGGAACGTAGGGGAAAAAATGTTGGGGATCTGAATAGAATCATTCTCTACAGATGTGACAGTCTTGCTACTATAGTTGCTCTCCTTACTACCAGCCATTGTTATTTCTCTACCCTCTTCCTTTGGTACTTCCTCAGAGTTAGTTAGGTCTTCTTCATCCTCTTTCATGGTGACACAGTTACAATGCTCATAAGGGTTGGTTTCAGGCTTACTAGGAAGTCAATCTAGGGGTGCAGATGAAAAAGCAGCTAAGGCAATCTGGGTCTCTAACATCCTATTACGAGTTATAAGCACATCAACCTTGGTGGCTAGTTGCTTAATGTACTCATCTTGTTTCTATTATGCCATAAGCATATTTTCCATTATTAACTCTAAATTTGACTTTTGGGGCATCTGAGAAGTGAATGGGGCTCTTTCAAAACAAGGGGGTACTCCAGCATTCATAGAGGGCGTATTCATAAGGTTTGGGTTCGACCTATAAGAGAGACTCGGGTGATTCTTCCAACATAGATTATAGATACTAGAGCAAGGGTCATTGGTCGGTCTTGGGTTGAAATTTTGAACATAATTAACTTCATCAGGGCCTTAGGAAAAAGGGCTTCCAACTGAACACTGCAAAGATATATGCTTAATTGAACCACAAATCTCACGCGTGGAAGGGCATTAGAGTTTACGGCACTAACATTCAGTTGGTCCAATCTTTTAGTCATAGCATCTACTTTAGCAGAACGTAAGGTAAAAGCATTAACTTCAAGCTTACCTCCAACCCGCCTGGGTTGGGCTCGCTTAGTGGACTATTGAAAGTTATTAAGCGTCATCTCCTTAACAAGGCTATAGGCTTTTTTCTCGGTCTTGTTCATTAAAGTTACTCCTGCCGCCACATTAATAGTGGATCTCACAGCCTGGGTCACACCATTACAAAAGGCCTAGATAATCATCCAGTGCTATAGACCATGATGGGGGCATAAATGCAGGAAATCTTTAAAACACTCCCAGGCTTCATAGAGCATCTCATCCTCTTTTTACAGAAAGTTGGTGATTTGATTTCTCAAGCTCACTGTCTTGCTTGGAGGAAAGAATTTGGCAACTAGTCCTAAGTAATTATGCAACCAAACAGCAAAGAGTGCAACCAAGCCCTCGCTTTATCCCCCAATGAGCAGGCGAATCGCATCACTGGAGACTCCTTTTAGCTTTGGCATATCGCACACCTCTAAAAATACCAAGAGGTATAGATTCGGGTCTTCCAAAGGAGTTCCGTCGAACTAAGATTACCGCATCATGGAAATAAGTGCTGGCTTGAGCTCGAAGTTATTGGCATCCATAACCGGCCAAGCTATGCTTGAGGCAATCCCTTGGACTCCGAGAGTAACGAAATCACAAAGGGTCCTTCTTTCTTCACCTGCCATGCTTAAATTCCTTCTTGCTTTACGCCTTTGTTCTTTGATCCTCTACTTTTTCCTCCTTAAGTGAAAAGTCCTCTCAATTCCTAGATCGGGCTCGTACAAAATCAGACTTCGCATAAACTAGGAAAAACACCTGCAAGCACTTTCACCAACACTACCAGCGCAACTAAATAGGAAAAAGAAAAATAACAAGAAAACAAAACAAAGCAAAACAATAAAAATGCTTAGTCACATTCTCAAGACAATACTCAAAAGTTACAAATTTAGTCCCCGGCAATGGCGCCAAAAACTTAATCAACACTTCCGCAAGCACACAGGTGTTCATAGTATAGATAAAGATATCATTCCTGAGGACTAAAGTAATCTATCGAGCCTAGTCTTGTCAGAATATGCCAAACAAAACTATATTCATGTGATTCGATTAACTATTGCAAATAAACTTGTTTAAATTAATAACAGAAAAATATCTAGGAATTTTCATAGTTATGAAAGAGAATTGGATCAAAATGAATAAACATGTGCTATTCTCTAATTCGTTAATTCCGAGGAATTGTAATCTTGTCAAGAAACTTGATCTATTCTTTTGAAATCAATCAAATTTGCCTAAACTAAGCAAACGTTGTTCTTTCAAACTAATTTGACTTAATCTAAGTTTAATATATTCAATTACTTGCTAGCACTCCTAACATATAAATGTCCCTTTCGAGACGAAGTTATGCTATGTCTATTCAAGCAGTCCAACAACCAAATGTCGTCTTTCGAATGATCACTCGATTGTTTCAAATGTGCAAGTAAATTTTGGCCAAAAATCAACTCACAATATGAATAACATTTGATAGAACGAAATCAAACCAATAACAAAAATAAGCACAATTCTTTAAAAATCAAATCATGATCCAATAACAATTCAAAAAACTACTAAATCCTTAGACAAAGAAAACTACTCAGACATGATAAAAGATAAACTAACCAAAATAAGATCGGTGAAATCTTAAGTGGAAGGGACTCAACTGAGATCACCTTCACAAAGGGCTTGGAGCTGCCTCAGGATCAAAACTCTCACCCTCAAAACTCACTTAAAACTAAACTAAGAACAAAGTTTGAGATAAAACTAACATAAACTAAACTACCTACCTGCTTTGCTTTGGAGTTGAAGTTGAGTTCTTTGGAATGCTGTAGAATGTTTCTATTTATAGAGAATTTCAGTTGATCTTAGTCACACAGCCGAGCGAAAATGAAGAGACAACAGTTACAGGCACACCATGGTCATTGGGCTGCACCACGGGCTGACCGTGGCCTGTGCTGGATCTAGAATTTTGCTCTTTCTTTGCTCTACAGTCGTGACATAACATGGATGACCATGGGGGAGGTCAAAACAAAGCCATTTAAGGGCAAATACTGGATAAAAGGACTAGAAATTCTGTAAAACATATAAAACAACTACACCCAAGCATAAATCGAGAATAGGAGAGTAAATAACATCATATAAGCACAAAATTCTCCCAAAAACGAGACAAAATAGCCGCAAAATGGTTTTCATATTAACCACGTATCAATTCCTCACCCTTTTAGTACATAGGTTAGGCCACCACAAGGAGCTGTACTTCCTTAGCCTAAGGGCCACTAGCTTGACGTTCTTATCCTCAAGAACTTCCTTGTACTCAAAGATCCTCTTAACCTTATACATCCACTCCAGGAACTCATCAGGATCAAGTTTACCCTCAAATTCTGGAATCTCAACTCTAAAGTCGTTAGAGTTAGCTTGAAATCTTGGTTCAATCCTTATTCTCCTTACTGGTTCATCCTCACTAGAAGAACTTTACGGATTGCTTGCTTCTTCTTCCTCTTTGTGACCTCCGAGTAGGTTTTTCGTACATCTTTTACTTCTATTTCATGAAAGTACCCAGCTGTTTCCTCAGGTACTCATTTTGAGCCTTAAGTTCCTGATTGGAATCCTTAAGTTCCTGATTGGAACCAGAAATGGCTTGATTGTTCTTTAAGATAGCATCAAGTTTCTCTTCTAAGCTCATACTCGCACTCATTGTGTATCCAGGCTGTTTAGAATATAATGTGGGTTTATGTTTAGGAAAGTGTTTAAAAATGATTCTGGAAGTGTAGGGGTGAATACTAGGCCAAGGAGAAACTTAGCTCTGATACCAAAGTTGATGGATATGTCACTGAACTAAACTCACACTTAAGGGAGAATATAAGCTAAAGCTAGAACAATTTGATTTCTTAGCTTGAGTTCAATGAAATTCAAATGGAATGAACAGATGTTGATAGAACTAAAATTGATTCTTGGATATAAAAATCACTACCGAGATCAAGATTAGGGCCCCTAAACTTGATTAAGATATAGAAACACTAGTTTAGTAAGTAAGGATAAGTAAGGATAAGGAAGCTAAGTATTTCGGTTTTGCAAGGAGCAATGGTCTCTTTTCTTATTCAAAGGGGTAAGCAACTTGATTACAAAAGTGACTCCGTAAGGCCTTATACACAAGCAAGCAGTCAGTCAAGCAAAGGAAAGGGAGTTTCTTTAAGATTAGGAAACCTCGTAAACTAGCTTGGGGCCCAGCCTAGCTTAATCTTCTAAATCAGCAAAGTACAAGCTTGCCTAATCATTCTAATTATAACCATTGAGTCTAGTTAACTTTAATGTTTAAGCCTAAACTCAATGCTAAGCCTGTAATTAAGCAAGCGAGCGGCTACCATCATGTGGAAGAAAGGAGAAAAGTGACTGGTTGCCTTTTGCTTTATGGCTAGCCAATGAGGACATTTCTGCCTTGCCCTTCTTGTTCCGCATTGGTTCTTCATTTAGCTAACTTAAACCCGGCAGTTTACAAGCAGTTTTGGGACGCCTTATTTCTTAGCCAAAAAGTGGTCATGATTTGGATTTCCTTACATAGAAGGAAACCTCAGGGTGTCTCCTAACTACACTAGGTGGAAATTCAGGTTTATGACCTCATTTGATGCACAAAAACCCTAACTAACTCAGACTGGTTAGAACTATTCTCCAACTAGCACGGTTTGTAAAAAGGACCTGGTTCTTCAATTTGCACTTGACTTAACTTGAATTTCTTGGTTGGACTAGGTAGATAACATCTTGGGGAACCCTATGTGCAAACAATTAGGACTTAAACCTTATGGAAGCCTAAGCAGTCAAGAACACAAAACTTGGCTTGAAATCTGCTCTGAAGCCGGATGCTTCTATTTGTGTCCTTTGAAAAATGTGAGCAATCCTTTGGACCTTGGACGTTGAATTTTAACTCTTAGACTTGTTTGAGCATCCTTATTGAGTTGGGTAGGTAGGACTCCGTCATATTTCAATTTTGAGCCACTGCAGGTCAACATTATGATCTCTTTAAAACCCATTTTCCATGCACCAAAGTTTGTACCCATCAATTCACCAATTAACTAATTAATCTTAATCATTCTAAAACATACAATAGTTTCCCTAACTACCAGTAAATCTAATCACGCCTACCGGAAGTATTAGAAAAAAGAGAATTAGGGTTTTTACCTCAAAAATGAGAGATGAATAAATAACAAAAGATGTTTCTCTCAAAGATAACACTTAATCTGAAATTTGATACACAGGGACGTACTAGAAGGATCACCAAAGGCTAAATCATGATCATTAAATTAAGGTAAAGGATTTGAGAGAAAGCCGTACCCTTGTAAGCACTCACTAAAAGAAGATGCAAGGGAGAAAAGATAGGGTGTTACTGCGGCAATAGTGGTGCCAGTGGCTTCTAGTGGTAAGGCAATGATGACTGGTCACTGGTGACAACACTGGTAGTGGCTAGGCAATGGTAGTAGAGAGAGAAGGTGTTGAATTATAAGAGAGTTAAAGGTAGGATGAGTTGGTGGAGGTAGGTGTGCTAACTAGGAGCGAGGGGCAAAGGCTGTCAGCCACCGGTGGCGACATGGGCAGTGGATGGCTATCATTGTAGTCGAGTATAGAGGAAAGAGAGAGTGGGTGAGGGTGAGAGAAAGAGTGTGCAAATTTATAAGAGGAAAGAGAGTTGTGAGATAGATGGCGGCTGCTACGTTGTTTACGTAGAGCAAATTTATTTATTTCTTTCTTTCTTTTTGGCTAGTAAGGAGGGAAATAGGGGGATTCAAGGGTGGGAATTCGAAAATAAGGGGATATAGGGGGATTTTACTTTCCATTCCACATCACCAAATGATTCGATAAATGCTGAATTTTAGAAGGGGAAGCTAAATAACTAAAATTAGAATTTTATTAAATAAAAATTAATTATTTTCTTTAGTAAAGTTTTGGGTCATGTCAAGGATAAGGGATTTTTGAACTTGGTTTAAAATCTTAATTTTTATAAAGGCCCAAAGCCAAATTACTATCTATGATCTCAAGCAACCAATGATATACTCTCGAAATTAAAATCATGATAATTATTTCTTCAGCAATTATAAATATGAAATTTAGGCTTTTCCACATTGCTTCCCCTATTGGCTATCTAAACACACTGCTGTAGATTAGTAAGGATGAGGCAGGCCTATGCCTAAAGGAGATTAAGGGGGGCGAATACCTAAATCAAACCTAAGGAGTATAAGGACAAGAACAGATTAGGGATAAATCAAAGCATTACTTGTTAGGCATCTGCATATGTTATAATGTCACTTTAAACTTGCAAAGTCAAGGCCATGACTTTAAACAGTTTGCATGTTGAGTGCTTTGAATGAAAGTTAAATTCAAGTACATAAGCATGGTAAAACCCATCCATAAAGGTCTCATATTAAGTTTCATGCACTTGCTCTCAATGTTCGTAACTTTATCAGACTAAACTTATGATATTATTAGAGTTACAATTATGAGACCAATTATACAAGTCCATTCAGTTAGGTAGCTTAGTTGATGTCATATCATAGTAGAGCTTGATGACTCTCATCATTTCTTTGATGTGAGTTGAGTTCACTAAATCTAGAGAGTTGTATGTGGAATTGCCTTTTGTTTAATACTAGAACTACTTCCCTTGCGATGCGAGGGTTGTATTAAACAATATGTTAAATAATCTTTATATCTATCAAAGTTTTTAGGTTTATGCATGTGTTATTCTTATACTTGCAAGTGTTTAATGACAATTCTAAATAGTTGATTAAGGAGAAGAAGAAAGATCTTCTGGAACAAACAAAGAAAAATAAAAAATGAATTGCATTACATGCTACAAGACATACAATGAATTTAATAGTAGTTAATATCCTAATTAATTAATTTAAGACACTTGGCAAATACATATTAAATCACTCAATTTTATATATAGTTATGTAGATTAACACAGTTTTTACAAGAGCAACTTAATTATATAAACTGAAATCCTTAGCCATTTTCCCTTCTAAGCTCTTCATTATTACAATTGAATATTCGCAATGCTGCAGCCAAGGACCTCAATCGAGCTTATATATAGGGTGGTCATAATGATGTAAGAAAACTAGAGTCGCCACCATAATTTAGGTAAGGAAAATTCCATTTAATGCCCTCTTAGTTTAACCATTTTTATTTAGTGCAGTTGTTTTTTAAAAAAATCCAAACAAATCACCTTTTTTTACGCTTATGTCAAAGTTGAATCCCTCCATCACTAACACTGTCCTCCTTCAATTAAAATGACTAAAATAACCTCTTTTTAACTTTATACTTGTTTCTCTTTCCACCTATTCTTCCTTGATCATAATCATATTGCATAGTTTCTTTTTTCTTTTGGGCCAAGCCTCTATTAAACCTTGCTATGCCTAAATTTTCACCTTGAATCTCTAGCATTTTTAACTCCTATTGGTTCCTTTCTTTCTTGCCTGCCACATTTCTCACTCTGCTTCTAACTATACTCAAATTTAGTTACTCACTTCTTCATCAATCATCAAGAACTTCGTAGCTCTTCAACAATTCCTAATTGTATTTCTATCGGACAAAAAAAATAATAATTATATTTGTAAGCTTCCAAAATCCAGCCTTTGTTTGAGTTTTGCAGCCCTTCACCGAATTCGTTGTCTCTCATGGAGTGGATGCGAGGCGACACCATACGAAGGGGAAGCTTTGGCACTTGTAAGTCTAGCTATTCCAAGATCTAAGTTCTACCAATTCGCTAACCGTAGTCATTCTCATATCTTTTGATTTCTCCAACTCCACTTCTCTCAGAAACTAAAAGGGAGCCTTATCCAAGCATAGAGATCGCCACTCTCAAACTGCTCGATTGTTGGGTAACTTTTGGCTCCCTTCAACTCTATGCCACGCCACCAGTTCTCCTTGTGCATATTTGGCAGGGATATCTCATATAAGGTAGGTTGCTTTCTTGTGTGCATCTTCTTTTCCCTCATCCCTTAGTCTGCTATGATTATAACGTTGGTATATTAATGAGGCCATTTGATTGGTTGTTAGTTATCCATGTAATTAAGGATTTGTGTTGTTAATTTGAGGTTGTGATCCTCATGGGTTGGTGGGATTTATGTGCATCATTAATCGGTTTGTTAAAGCATACGTAATGTATGTAGTTGCATTTATAGTGTTGCTGCATTTGCATTGTAGATATGCCTACATGCTTGAGGGTCGCCTATTCTTCCCTTATCTAAGGTATATTTTCTTTTTCCCCGTTGTGACTGCTTCTATTTCCTTTTCTTTAACTTTTTTCCTTTAGGACTGCTATTCCCATAGTGAAAACATTGGGCATTCTAGGTGTGGGGGCTAGGAGGCAAACTTTAACTTCTAGTAGTGATGAACGAAGTCATTCCTCCAGAGTTTGTAAAAAAGAAAAAAAAAGAGAAAAACATTTTGAGAACTCAAAAAGATTTTTAACTTGTTTTTAAATAGTGACTTTTTGAAAAAAAATATATGATTTTGGTCATGCATGAGATTTTTAAAAGTGAAATTAAATGTTATAAATGTATAGCTTTCTTTGTAGTACTTTGGAGTTGTCCCCTCAGGGACGAGATACAAAACTAGGTCACCAATGAGTTTACACTATCATAGGTAATGAAATATAGTACTTGGAAAAACTAAACTAACATCATACAAGGTACCAATGACATTTCTAGATTCAACCAACTTAGCTAACAATAATGGCAATCTTACAAGATATATAATTAATAAAATAAGATGAATAAAGCGTCAAACCTAATTAACTACTAATCATCTCAAATGTCTAATGCACAATTGAAAAATTGCTCAGCACAAATGTTATGATCTATTTACATAATTACCTCAAAATAGAATAATTAAAGTCAAACATTTGTCTAATCAATCCATTAGTAATAAGTTATCATCAAATTATTTTTATCAAATAAATGAAAAAGCTAGATATGTGTTATATATTATTTTCTTTTCTCTTTTCTTTTTTTTTGTTGTATAACAATTCCTCTTTTTAAATATTTGAGACTATATTTGGGCCATTCTTACCATGGTGTATTTGGAAGAAAAACTAAAAATCTTATCCATTATTATGAGCATATACTCTTCTATTTATTTGTATTTGATTCATTCACACTATGGTTTATTTACATATTACAGGTGAGCAAATTGTTTGTTTGTATATATCTTCCATGATTATCCACTTTTTTAAATAGGCACATTATTATTTATCTAATTACTTATGTATATATTTACCTATAAGTTCTGAATGATCCACTACAAAGTATGATTAAATTTTATTTCGAGGCCCCTTCGTCATTTTAACCTATAATTATATCCACAAAGCAATTTGTTTTTTGAGTGCCCATTAGTATAACATGCTCATTGGAGTTTCCTCTTACCCTTGAACTTATGTGGGACTCCTTGTTATCGTTAGCCCATCCTATTCGATTATCGTCCGATGCAGCTTTAAAAGCATACCACTTTGGAGATAAAAGCCATCGCGGTAGTCCCACTAAGATATTTTGGCCATCGACTCTGTTGCGTGCACACCCTGAACATAGATTTAGGATCAAAAATATATGCCCATGACCACTAGAACAAATTCTCCTATGAATCAAGTGCCCGTTTAAAAAAAAATTAAAACTATGAATAAATATCTTTGGCTTAAGTGGATGAAGATAATAAAAATGACAGTCGGAGAAGCACTTAGTACGTATTCAAGTAATTAAGGATATGAATAAATATAGAACTCAAACATTGGTACTCAAACATAACACCCCAAATGCACATAATCCATTGTTTGCATTCCCTCCATTAATTTATCAATTAGAAGTAATAACCCAAAGAATTAGGGCGTTACTGCCGTCGAAAAAGGACAAGGCTTGGCTTATAAATAATAACATAACTAAGATAAATATCGCTTACTCCCACAAATCATTCACACAATCACAAACCATCGAAACCATACATAAATAGTTTCTAGCATCTCAAAATTTACACCAAAATGTAGTAACTCTTTGCAGAGTATATAATTCTAACATCAGAATATTTCATAATACAGTGCTCAAAACATTTTACCACTAATACATCACTGTTCTTTTTAGACTTTCTCGCTCACTTATCTTCTTTAGTCAGCCCACCAACCTGAGGGCGATTCACTAAGCATTTGCCTAAAACAAAACATAAAAATATTTCGAACTATGAATCGTAGCTCAATACATACATCCCTGGTAACTGTTACAATCTGAAGATTGGTGTACTCCTGGCAAGCCGATCGAGGGACTTGACCTGAGGTTGCGCAGGTAACTATAGGGCAATGGCCTATAACTGATAACTAATGGGGTCACTAATTATGTGACAAAACAATCATTAAACTGATTCATTGATATACTTACCAAAATATTATGTAATAGGCCGACCCTAAATCATGTTTCTTTATTTAATTAAGTCATGTTGTTAATTTTTTATATTTATTTATCTCATTTAATCATCCCAGTTGGGAGAATTTATTTTGGACCCCACTTTGCAAATCCAGTTTTATTTACCATAACAATTTTGGATGAATTGATATTAGGCCCCAATAAATATGATTAGGTGATAAATTATTTTTCATAATATCACAAAAATTTAATTTTTTTTAACCATGCAAAAATTTGGGCCCATATTCATCGAGTTTGGCCCGATTCGTTCTAGGCTTAGATTGCGACCCGATTCATTTTGGACTCAAATTGTGACATGAGAATTTTGGTCCAATTAAATTAAGTTGATCACCATCAATTGTGCCTAATCTGTAAGCAAAAAGCTCCTTTTTGAAGCTTAAATATCAGCTAAGTATCAAAGATAGACATCCAAGTCATTTTCCACCAAGCAAACGCTAGTCATCTTCTTACTCCCCTCCACCTATTCCCCCTTCCACAAGGCTGATGCGCCATTGTCCCAGGGCTATTGCAGCTAGTTTCGCCACCCTTTGGCCACTAGATATCCACCAATAACCCCTTAGGCACCACCCATACTCCTAACAACAGGGTTATTTCAGCCAGTTTGGCCACCCTTTGGCCACCAAACATCCACTAACAAAATCCTAGCCACCCCCCACTCTCCTACAAACATTCAACCTCACTTATATCTCCTTTCTCAAGCATTAAAATGAGTAAAACCCTAATCGTCTCTTGTTGATTTTGATTTGTGTTTTGGTTTTGAATCTTATTTTTGTTATTTTTGATTATACATCATGTTTTCTTGCTATAAATGACTATTATTTTGATGTTTTTTGCTATAAATGACTATTATTTTAATGTTTTAATTATTGATTAAGCTTAAAAGCTTGCAAGGGCTGAGGTTATTCATGATCATGCGAGCTTAAGTTAAAATGATTTTTATGGATTCTTTTGTATTTGATTTGGTAATCTTTAGCATTATAAATTGTTATAGTGGTGTTGGTGTGATTCTGGATGAGTTAAAGGTGAATCTAAGTTGCTCATAAGCTAGGGTTTTAATTATTATGCATGGTTTATCTTACTCTTAGTATCAATCATGTTATTTGTGCATACTTGGATGAGAAATGAATCTTTGATATGTCATTTAACTAGCAGAAATGACTTGAGGTGATTTTGTTTGAACTGCTGGATTATGGAAATTTCCCTAATTGATTATAAAAGGTTGTTTTGCTCATCTATGCAAATACATAGGCTTATAGATGTGTTTTGAGTGATTCTGAAAAACAGAAGTATTAAAAATTTGATATGGATGATTATGGAGTAAATTTGAGCAATACGACTTTGTAAGTGATGATAAGGAACAAGGCTTTGTTAAATGATTTTAAGGAGTGATTTTAGACAAAAAATTATGTGAAAAGAAGGGGGGAAACTAGAACTGTAGGGCTATGAATAAACCGAAAATATGGGCCATTTTGTGATTAAATCAGTACTATTTAACCTGTTAAAAAAACTTTTATTCTTGATGGATAGATAAATCCATGAGTTGTCTTTCAAATACTTTTTGAATCACTTCATTCTGAGTTGTGCGGAAAAAATTATGGCCATTTTGCTCAGACTGCGCAGGACAAACCCGAGCTGCGCACAGTTGTATTTCAACTCAATATTAGGGGCTATGTTGTGATAATTAGGTTTTGCACTACGAATGAAAAGGTTGTGGGACTTCCGAAGTTTCTTATTGAGGTTTTATAGCTCAATTGGTGATCGTGGGTGAAAGATATGGAATTTCAAAAGTAGACATTCAAATGATAATATGAGGGAAGAAAGAAATCGTCCCATTTGAAAATATTATCAGGAGTCTCTATATAATTATGGAAGAACTTTGATTACAGATAGAAGCTTACTGGGGTTGGAAAACCAAGTTAAATTGGCATAAGAATGAAATTTTAGAAGTGAGGAGGGTAATGACACAATATCAGCGCTTATCGGGCTAAGCTAAGGTTATGTGAGCTTTGATGAACCTTGCAACACCCCTCCTGGCATTAAATCTTTTATTATTCATTTCAGAAACATCAAAAACCTAGATTCCATTTATATCTATTAAAGCCTTTTCAGTATCACCTCAATTATTTCATTTTGTTCTATTTTGCTCCAATTTGTTTCACTTTGAGTTCAATGATCTTAACTTATTTAGTTTTCAAATCATTTTAGTGCAACTTATCCTATATTAAATTGTTTGAATCGTGGATGCTCTTTTAATTAATCAATTTCCATTAAAGTTATCAATTATGGGAGTGAATGTCGTTTACTAACCACATTTACCTATAATTATATTTTTTAAGCAGAAACGGGGCCTAATCTATTGTTTCCCATTGTGCATAAGTATCATCAAGTGAGATTTCATTTTAAAGACTTCAGAAACGTTTGTTGCCTGCATCTTTAAAAATCAGCATGTATTTATCAAAATTATAATGTTTTGGTAAGTACAGCAATGAATAATTTTAATCAGTAATTTATCACATAATTAGTGACCCCATCAGTTATCAGTTACAAGAAATTACCCTTCAGTTGCCCACACGGCTTCAGGCTAGGTCCCCCGATCAACTTGGCAGGTGTACACCTATCAATAGATTCTAACAACATAAAGGAATCCACTATCAGATAATAACTAGATATTGCAGTTTACATTCATTACATTCACTGTTTTAACTTAAAATGAATTGCATAGTAGGTGCCCAACCAATTTATGCAGAGATCTTTTAACAATACTGGAATGCATGTACTAAGCTTCGGCTCATAGTTCGAAATGTTTCTCATGTTTTGTTTTAGGCAAATGCTCAGTGAATCGCTCTCATGCTAGTAAACCAGCTGGAAAAAAAAAAGTTGAGCAAGGGAATATGGATGAATTTATAGTGACATAGTATATGCATATTTTGAAGTTGTATTCTGAAATCTTTAGTGGGCAAAGGTGTAGATTATATGGTGAATTGTTTTACTATAGAGAATTAACCTTATATTGGTTAACAGTTGACTGTATATGGTTTGATCATGTATGAATGTGTACGGTTGAAGCTATGCCTAACTATATTATTTCTAGTACAGATGCTTTAATCCTTGTCCTTTTGGACGACGGTAACACCCCGATCATTGGGTTTATGGGTTGTAATTGAGGGAATCAGAATAGTGACTGCAAACAATGGAACATGCTTAATTAGGGGGCGTTATAGTTTTTGTATCAGAGCCAGATTGATTTTCTTTGATGGGATATGGAGTATGAGAGTAGGGATTGGAGGGTAAGAAGGTTGGTTAGTGAGGGTTATTGTGATATCATTGGAGATTTGTGACATTAGAGACTTATTACAGTAGAAATGCCAATTTATCTCTCCCATGTTCTTCACTTATGCTCCTTCTTGTTAGATAGATCCATATGCAGTAAATATGATGTCAGGTACTTCTGTGACCGTTCACATCTCTTTACTATATGTTAGTATGGTAGCCCACATGCAGACCCCATTTCTGAGTTTCATAGTGTTATGGTCCATACACGTAGGCTGTTGTAGACCTTATTTACAGTTGGCCCTTGGGTCGAGTTCAGGACCCGATATCATGACTTTATGATAACTCGAGCCTTGGGATAGGACGAACCTAGATTTTAGTTTCACGAGACTTAGGCTAACATTATCACCGAGTTGTTATTAAGGGAGGAGTTTTAGTTGACAAGGAATAACATGGACATTCTATGGTATATATTTTCATTACACTTTATATCCCCCCAACCATCGCCACCGGCACCAAGCTCTCCTTGAACGCCTGATAACCCAAAGCCAATCGGGACCTTGAGAGGGGATCCATGCATCTGATGCATCAAATAAGGTCCATATTATTATAGATCTCTCTGATACACCATAGTTTAGCTCTGATGGTGACCTCATAGATCACTCAGAGAAGGATCCAGAATTAGAGGACTATCAGCTTGATCATAATGATGGGAATACAGTGGTGCTTCAGACAATCATTTTGACTCGGGTGGGGAGCCTGGGGATGAGTCTGACCTAGACTATTTTCCATCTAGGGATCATTAGATTGATTTATATTATATATTGACATCTCAGATAGATTACTTTTTGAGCCCACATGTACATGCTATAGACAATTGGATAGATGAATTTTGTGCAGGTTATGACATTGCATATAGTTAAAAAGGTCTTTCCGATTGTGTTGACTTGTCCCACCTATTTGTGGGCATGCGGCGGACTTAGTCTATTGTGGTTAAGTAGTATTTTAGTTAGGTGGTAGGTGTAAAGTTTGACCATGGGTGGTCAGTTGGATGTGATATTCTCTATGGAACCATGTATATGGATGTACGTGAGCAATTACGGCAATGGTATAATGAAGATTTGTGTTATGTTTTAATAATACTTGGGTCATGCTAGTTGTATCTGCTGCGTACGTATATCTTGAATATGGGTTGTAGTCGTCTGACTGAATTACTCAACTAAATGTATACTCAGAATATCAAAATATGTGCAAAACAATGCAGACACCCACATAGAAGAAAATTCAGATAACGGTCAGGGACCAAGTGACCAAGTTTTGTGTAATGTGTCAAAAGCCCTTAGTGGAATGCCCTCAATTTCCCCTCACTTGGTTAGCAATATGGGAACTCCAACTATTAACAGACCTTGGTGTCTGAGCTTATAAAATGAATAGCCCCAACACCTTCCAAATCCCTCATAAAGTCAATAAATTAGCAGATAGGGTGGGCGATGCAACCCTAAAGTATATGATGGAAAGTATGACCTAGTGGAGCTAGAAGCATAGATTAAAGGGATAGGAAAGATTTCACAACAGTGGAGGCTCCAAAGGATAAAAAGTTAAACATTGGAACATTTTACCTGACTGAGGGAGTAAACTTTTGGTAGAACACTGTTAAATATAGGCTCTTACCTATCAAGAGTTATATGAGCGAGTAGCTGAGGTGGAATGATTGAAGACTAGTTGAGGGCCTTGAATCCAATTACTTAGAAGAGGAAGTGGACTGAATAGGGGGCTCTAAACGAGACTGTAAACTAGAAAAAGTTTGCTCTAGCTGCTCCTAAGAGTGATCCAGCAGGCTTAGCAGAGTCCTGTGGGAAATGTAGGAGAACTAATTACACCACTCCTGAGTGCCAAGTGGGAACTAACAAATGCATATGGTGCGATAGCCCGGAGCACCTTATTGTTGTCTGTCCCCAAAGATTAAAGGCTGTAGACAAGGGCTCCTACCTCCAAGGCCCACAGCTATTGGAAGGGCGTATGTGTTGAGCAAGAAAGAAAGCTGCCGCCTTTGGTACGGTAGTTACTGGAACTCTCTTTTAATTTCAAATCCATTTTGTGTATTGGTTGAGTCAGTTGCCACTCATTCATTTACATCCACTTGATATGCCATGCAACTAAACCTTGAGAATAACGAGACAGAAACCAATTATAGAATCAAGTTACCCAATGATTCTAGAGTTTGGTGTCCTATCTATTGTAAACTTGTTCTAATTACTATTGGAGGGATAGTATTATAGTATTCCCTGGAATCTTAATTTAATTTGAGTCGTTAGACTTTGATATCATTATGGAAATGAGCTAGTTGTATACTTATTAGGTTAAGATAGACTGTAAGGACCTTAAGGTTCTTTAAAGGGATGAACGAGGGAGAGAAATATGTTTTATAGGCAACAAGAGCAAAAACCTTGTCCTTTAAATTCTGCTATAAAAGCAAGTGAGCTGTTATGGTAAGAATATATTGAGTATTGGTGTTATGCTATTAACATCAATTAAAGAAATAAAAAGTAGAAAACATCTCTATACTTTGTGAATTTAGAGGTGTGTTCCTTAAGAGTTACTGAGACTGCCCACAAAGAGAAATTAACTTTGAGATCAAATTAATCCCTGGTGCCCAACATATCTCTAAAGCCCCATATCACATGGCCCCAACAAAGCTTAGAAAATTGAAGATTCCACTAGATGAGCTATTCCGAAAGGAATTTATCAAACCAAATATGTCACTAAGGGTGCCCCAGTTCTATTTATGAAGAAGAAGGATGGAACCTTGAGATTATGCGTCGATTATAAACAGTTGAGCAAGATCACCATCAAGAACAAATATCCATTGGCTCGAATAGATGGTTTATTTGATCGCCTGTAAGGAGTAAGAGTATTTTCCAAGATTTATTTGAGATCAGGATACCATCAACTTAGGATTTACTTAAAGACATTTCCAAACCGCACTTAGGACCCGGTTTGGTCACTATGAATTCACCGTGATGCCTTTTGGCCTTACCAATGCCCCTCGACCTTTATGGATCTTATGAATAGAGTTTTAGACCATATTTAGACAAGTTTGTCATGGTGTTATACAAGATATCTTGATATACTCCAAGGACAGTGGTGAGCATACTATTTATTTGAGGACAATGTTGCAGACCTTGAGGGAACATCAATTACATAGCAAATATAAGAAACTTAAGTTCTAGTTAGAAGAAGTGGTATTCTTGGGACATGTGGTTTCAAAGGAAGGGATTAAGGTTGATTTGAAGAAGGTAAAAGCAATTACAGAGTGTCCAAGGCTCACCAATGTTATTAAGTTCAGAAACATTTCCAGTTTAGCAGGGTATTATCGGGTTTGGGAAGGATTTATCAAAGATCGTCTTTCCTAACCAATTTGTTAAAGAAAGCTACGAAGTTAGCAAGAAGATAAAGTGGTAGCCTATACCTCCCAATGGTTCAAGCCTTATGAGATAAATCACCCTACCCATGACCCAGGACTAGTAGTTGTAGTTTTTACACTGAAAATTCGAAAACATTACTTGTATGGAGTACCTTATCAGAACTATATTGACCATCAAAGCTTCAAGTACATTTTCACTCGTAATAAGGTCAATCTGAGACAAAGGCATTGACTGGAATTACTTAAAGTTTACGACTTGTAGATCCAATATCACTCAGGAAAGGTAAATAATGTGGAAAATGCCTTGACAAGGAAGGCCCAACATATCCCTAGCACTGTAGCCATTACTAAATTGAACCTCTTGAGAGGGCTAAAGAATGTGATGCCCCTAGAATGCTAATGACATGATTTATAGAAAACTACAGCGGAAGACTTAATGATAGAAGATGCTACCACCATCCTAATAAGGACAAGACTCACTGAAACCATTTAATCTTGCAACTCATGTTCAAATCACAATATCTATTAAACTGAAATACTCCAAGACCAAAGTCCATAATAGTTCAACTTTAATACAGTCGACCTAATCATACCATGTGCTAACTCGCACTCCACACTACACAAGTATATTGAATATGGACCCAACTTGATGTTAAGGTCGATCCAAATATTCATACTATGCTAAATCCACTGTGAGCATCTGATGACTTCCAAAAGGGTTTGCTAAATGGAGAAATATGTAATACTTCATCACCTAAAATGGAAAACATGAAAACAATTCGAAAATATGAGCTAAAACTCAGTACATGCATTCCTGTATTGTAAAATGAGCATAGAAATATTGTTGATGGGTACCCGCATTTGCAATTCATTTAGTTCGTAATAACAATGAAAATGAAAGTAATATAAAATTGAATTGCACATTATTATCTGGATGTGAACCCCTTGCAATGATATAATCCATACATAGGTGTACACCTGCCAATCTGATCAAGAGTTAGCCTAAAGCCGCATGGGTAAATGATGGCTGACACCCTATAGATGATAATTAATAGGGCCACAAGTTAAATGGCAAATCACTGTATAAACTAATTCATTGATAAACTCATTAAGAGTTGTAACTTGATAAGTCTGCTTTCTAAAGATATAGGCAATGGACATACCTTGAGTCTTTA
The DNA here is from genome assembly GCA_029747015.1 of Carnegiea gigantea. NCBI lineage: Eukaryota > Viridiplantae > Streptophyta > Magnoliopsida > Caryophyllales > Cactaceae > Carnegiea > Carnegiea gigantea. Next base: position 517,687 of record JAKOGI010000046.1, on the reverse strand, counting down.
AAAAAATGTCATCTGACTTGATAAATGTCATCTATTTTATAAATGTCATCTGACTTGATAAATATGTTCTGACTTGATAACACTTATGCCATAAATGTCATTGTAGGTATATGTAGTCAGCAAATGATCCTTACTCACATAATTAAGTAAGTATGTGCAATAGAAATTGAGTATGAAATGGCATACATAACTTGGGTATTTCAATATAGCTTCAAACTAAATTAATAAAAGTAATTAAATCCGATATAAAGTAAATGAAAGTAAAATAGACTACAATGAGATAAATGAGATTACAAGGGAAAAGGTCTTGATGGTGACAAATGAGAGAGTGGTTGTGGGCTTTTCTGAGATAGGTTGCTGATACGGGTTTAAGACTCGCTGATATATAGCTTGGTTCAAGATAACAGTTAGTACACTAGACTGGCTTGATAAATACATTTGATGCATTTTGAATTGAGTAAGTAATAGAGGTTTGAGGCCAAAAGAGATATATCTTGGTTCAAAATAGCATAAACTGCAATAACTTGGTCTGATAAAAATGGTTTTTGAGTTAAAAATTCTCCCCACTTCCCATATTTCATTGATAAGTCCATTATATATAGAATTCCACCCCAAATGAGTCATTCAACTCAATAGAAGCTATTAAGCTCGCTAAATTTGGCATTTTCTTTGTAAAATTCATAATTGATTCAAAGCTCATAAACAAGCTATCAAATTGTATACTTGTCTTCTTCTTTCTCATTAATCAAGCTAAAGCTCAAAGAAAGTCCATGAATATTCATTTCCCTCTTAAATGACCTTACTTGGCTCAAAATACACAAAATGAGCGCATGATCAATCTCACTCAATCTTTATTATTGCTCTTTAAACAATTACTCAAAATGTTTCCAAAAATCACCAAACTCAAAATACTCAACCAAAATTCATGAAATTTTATAGGAAACTCAAAAATACTATAAAAAATCTACAATAAAATTTTCATAATTTTTCTCCAAGTATACGCTGCACAGAAATTGTAATAATAGCACAATTTACACCAAAATAGGTCAGTTCATTTCAAAAATTCATACCTTTCACCCTTGACCTCAAATGAAGACCTAAAACCCAAATATGAAAAGATTAAGAAGTTTTGAAAAACTTTCATTTACAATGCAAAGCATGATTCCCACAATAGGGTTCCCAAAATGGGGCTAAAACACAAGTATGTTAGTCTTGCGTGAACCTGCAAAGTTCTAGCAGAAGAGCCACAACATTGTCCATAAAACTCGGATTAGGGTAATTCAAAAGGAATTTGAAAGATAACTCATTGATCCAGCTTTGTACCAAAACTCATGAGGTTTGGATAAGTCATGCATTACAAGTTTTTCCTGAAATAGACCCCTATTTCTGGGCTCTTCACAGCTTGCTACCAACTTTATTATCCTCCGTTTTCGCATAATTACCCTCTAAAACCACTTGTTGAAATTACCAAACCATGGGGTGACCCTCAACATCTTGTTAGACAGCCACAATCCATAATTTTTACTTCATAGTCATCCAAGATTCATTTTCAATCCAGTAACATATCCAACATCATAAATCACCTCATGTGATGCAAATGAGCATATTTAATATAAAAATTCACTTAAATCAAGCATGATCATGAAAGCCTTAATATTTTCTTATTCAAGTGAACATCTAAATAACCATAGTTGGCTTCAAAATTATCATCTAACATCATATTTTTCATGATTTATAACACAAATCACAACAAGATACATAAACAAGCTTAAACTCATACTTGCTTAATTGCAAGTCACGTGATCATGTTCTCGATCAAATACCCATAACTTCAACCATCTCCAAACTCAATAAAAACTGCATAATAACTATCAATTTGATCATATAAATAATAATCATAACTAAAACGATCCCAAAAACTCAAAATGGAACAAGTTAGGGTTTGGGTATACCCTACTTTAGGCTTAGTTAGATGGAGGAGGGGGCTGTTTTAAGTTACTTTGGTGGTTAGACATGATAGCTGGTAGCAAGGTGGTCGAAAAAGTGGCCGAAAGCCACCAAAATGGCAGCACAAGGCACAACAGTCTGTTTTCTACAGAAAGGGGGTGAGGTAGAGAGAGAAAATGAAGAGTTGGGTCTTATTATTTTTGCTGAATTTTTGTGTGTAAAAATTGTCAATTAATAGCCACATATGGCTGTAATTTTTTGTCTCAAAAAGCAACTTTTTGCTAATTAAAATTAGGTGCTAAAATGAGCAATTAGTGAAATGACAAAGTTAGCAAGGTTTTGGGCTTTTGTTTTGGGCCCAACAAGCTAAGTTTGGGCTTGAAAAATTATTCGAAGTGTTCAGAAAATTTTGTATTACTCGGTATTAAAGTTTGCCAAAGGTAAGAAAATAATTAGTCACTAATTTATACTTACCGATGCCTAATATCGATTCATCGGATATTTAATCAATCAACGAAACTTAAATTAACAATCAATAAAGCTTGTATTTCAAAGTTGGATCCAAATGAAATATCTCCCAACCAGGATGATTAAATACAATAAATAACACTGAAAAATTTAAATGATATAAGGTAATTCGGTAAATATATAAATTGAGTGTAATTGAATTGATAAAGATGATTTGGTTAAACAAATAACCATGAGTCATTAAATCAATAAACATAATTAATTAAATGAATAAACACAATTAATTAAATAAATAAATATGATTTAAAAAAATATATATGGGTTAGGATCGGGTTATTTCAGCCTTCCCCCCTTAAAGAGTTTCGTCCTCAAAACTTATGATTTTTGATCATGTATGCAATGCCACCTCAAGTATGGATTGTTGGTTTTCACTGCTTCCCTCCAAAAAGGTACTCTACTCTACTGGTTCTCCGTCTTGACCATTAATAAATATGAAAACCATTGCATTTCCTAATAAGTACTCTGATACGGACTCATAAAGCCTAATGTAATAAGGACTTAATTGTCTTTGATATCCAGTCTCTTGACACCCTTGACTAGAGAAGCCCTTTGGAGTACTTTATATCTCATCTGAACTTTGATTGTCTCCTTCTTTGGTCAAAATGATCATATGACTCTTGTATAGTCCTTGTGTCACCTTAACATGTACTTGAACTACCTCATTATTCTTGATGCTCCTTCTAGCTTACTCTAATACCGCTAGACATTGTATGGGATTATGCCCTTATCAAAAAATCCTCATCTGATGCACGTAATGCACCACATGATCTTCCTGATTCAGACTAGTCTAAGATCTGCCCTAAGTACGAATTAAACACCAGAATAAACATGGCCAGAGATAAAAATGATGGAATTCGTAGTCAAATGAGTCATTAGGAAGAAAAGAAATAAACAATGAGACTAGAAAAGATTTATAAAGGAGGGATTAACATGGGGTGGTTAGAATAAAGGTAACCATAAGTGTATTATGAATTCTGAAATATAACACGACAAGAATTGTGGTTTACAAATATGTATCATAAAGGGTCCAATAAATAATCAGCCAAGGAGAAAGATGGCTCGGTTATACTCGAGTTTAACTGATGAATTGGAAATAAGATGACAAGCAACTGAGCTTCAACTAGGTGACTTTATAGCCACAAGCAATGAGATAAGTGCACTAGATAGCTGGGACAAGCAATGTGCAAAATAAATAGATAGATTGATTGGATAAGCAAAGTGCAATAGACAGACAAATATATTGGACAAGCAAGGTGCAATGGATAGATAAATGGATTGGACGAGCAAAGTGCCAATGGATAGATAAATAGATTGAGCAAGCTACAATAGAAACATTCCTTTGCTCATATGAAGCCAATTCAAGTGCAACAATAACATTAAATAGAAAATGTGGAAGTTTATTTATCAGAATGTAAGATATATGTGTGGGAGTTGAATTTCAAAACAAAGAGAGTAAGGGAATTATGACAATCGCAATCACCCACACCGATGAGAGTTGAATTACATTATGACTTCAGAATAAGTTATACGAGCTTATCATTACGAATAAATGAGATGTAAGGTAGATGTGTGAATCGGCTCTCAGCAGAATGAACTATAACTCATGATCATGAAATAAAGATGGTGAAGGTCAAGAGCACTGGAATGTTGGTAACCATATAAAGTCGAGCAAAATGTATTGCGTATTTCTGAATGGGTTCGCAAAGACATGGAAGAGCACGCTAATAGGAAATATCGAGTTGAAATACAAGAGAGATTAAACAATATTGGATATTATCAAGTTTTGAAGATGAGACAAGTAAACAATTATAAGAATGACTATAAATGGGTATTCTTACAAAAGACAAACTGTGGTTGCATGGTTTTGGTGTGATGTCCAGACCTCAAATCAGTCCTGGAAAACACATCTGTTGTTGGCAGTTAATCCCATAAATCATCTATTCAAGGTATAGGGCACTCATTTTTTATAGTGATCTTGTTTAACTCTCTGCACGCAGTACACAACCATAAGGTTCTGCCTTCCTTCTTCACACATATAAAATTAGGGTTTCCTACAGTGACATACTTAGTTAAATAACTCCCTTCTGTAACAACTCATCTTACTAAATCTTTAGTGCTTTGAACTCTGCTGGGGGTCATATGATAGGGGCTTTGAAAATGGATTGAGCACCTTGAACTAGGTTGATCTGAAAATCAATATTTCTTGGGGGAAAACAGTCTTAAAAGTCATCAGATGAAACATCTTTAAATTCACAAACTGTAATTATGGATATATATATACCGAGTGTGGTTGGCATATCACTAATATTCAATTCATTACTGACACGATAACTCACTTGCTTGCATAGTATAATTAGGGCAGAAATAGGATTTTTTATCCCTTGGTCCATAGAAACACACGTCTAGTCTTTCCTCATTTCTCATGCTAACCTTAAGATCTTTACAAGTCATCCTCTATAAGTACACAGTCAGTTCATCCCCATAATAATAACAAGGTCTGCCAATCAAACTGAATTGAATGCCCAATAAATATGGTCCAACAATACCAATAAAGGCATATTTATAAAAGAAAACACATTCAACAGCCTACTGGTCTCAGTAAATTGAAATGACGGAGGGCAATCTAAAATGTAAAGAGATGTAACCGCACCATGAACTCTTGCAAAGATATTTTTTATTGGTTATAAATGACCGATACGTAAGCTGAATGAATTAGAGGACGAAGAATCGTAATAAAAGAGGTAAATCATATAAATGGCCTACATGGACAACATATACAGTTTATTCAAGATGGTCATGATAGTAAAGTAAATGAATGATATTATGAAGTTGAGAGGGAGTATTAAGTACTAAAGGTGAACAACTCTAACAGAATACCAAAGGGGCATTTGAAAAGTCATACGATACCCATATGTGAGTCAAATGATGAAGATAAGGGTGAATACCACCAGAAGGGAAATTTTATTCATTTGTTGTTTGAAAGGCTAATTCGTCAAGATAAAAGAGTCAGCCTTATTACTGAACATGATGACATCCATCAATAACATGCAATATATAGAAGTCTTAGGTAGGTTTATAAACTTTGAAACTGCTAGCAAATGGAAATAGCACAAATCATTGTTTATCATCAACAACATAGATTGTGTTAGTAAAGAAAGGATTGGCAAAATAACTTAAGTAACGACATGCAGTCACGGCTATAGAGTAGTATGCCAACATGATGTTACGGTGCTATAGAAACACAAACAATATAGATACATTTAACTGCTGAAAAGACGCTCAATGACTGGTTCTGAAGCAACCAAAGGCTTTGCAAGCATTAAATGAATAGTGCCCAATAGAAGCAAGGAGTTAAAGTAGGTGACAATAAAAATATGAACATAGTGGTGACTGAACTGTAAGTAGAATGGATCATACATGCTTAGAAAGAACTACAAATCAAACACAGTAACGCACACCGTAGTTATTATAGGCTCCATTATGAAATAGAGAATTAAACGATTGTGATTGTCAGGATTTGAATTGCCTACAAGAAAGGTTGCTCAGATGTGTTTAAAGAACTCCCCACAGACCACATATGAGATTTTTCATAAACACTCCATTACAAAACAAGAGAGTGTTAGTGGCAAAGAAATGATGCCTCTAAACAATTCAAGGTACCTAGGGCTCAATGACAGGAAGTAATGGGAGCATTGCTGATATAAGGTCCTAATCTCAAGAATAGCAGCTTAATCTTACTCATACCACCCATATAATGCCAAGTAGCATACCATAAGCTACTAAGTGCTATCACCAGACATAAGCACTCATTATAATATTGATCTCATACTGGTTCACCTCAAAGATATTGCCTCACAAAGCATTTCCTCATCTAGAGGTTTACATCTAACTTGATACGGTAACTTGACCCTGTATTAATCCCTTAAGAAGTTGCAAATGGCATCCCTACATCGTGTTTCAACCATCACTGTACCCAAGATCAGGTATATTAACATACCTTAATAAAACTTCAAATCCTGGGGTGAAATGGACAAAGTTCTACCTAAAAATTGATTAAAACCCAGCTTAAAGCCTTACAATAGATACCTGAAATGGAGAGAAACACTTCAATAGTTCAACGGGCACACGCCGAAGTTCATAACTCAACAGGTCACACACCTGGAGTTCACGATTGTAAAAATTTAAACAAATGAGAGAAATTAAACATACAATAAACCTTCTAGATAAATGAGAGCATACCTCACTAACAGGTCAGCCAAATGGTTCCACACTCCACCTTGCTAATGCTCAAATCTCAGGATATTACCAAATGATTGGCTCACCCAAATGGAAATGGTTCCCCCTTATATGCCCATGCATATGAACTTATAGTCAATAGCTCATTTAACTAGTCTAACATAACTCATACACACCTTGATAACACATAAACACTTGATAGCTAACAGTGGCCCTTAAAACTTTAGCTCTAATACCAAATCTGTAATGCCCCCAGAATGCTAATGATATGATTTACGAAAAACTGCAGCGGAAGACTTAATGATAGATGGCGCTACCGCCATCCTGATAAGAATAAGGCTTACTGAAACCAATCAATCTTACAACTCATGTTCAAATCACAATATCTATTAAACTGAAACACTCCAACACCAACGTCCATCATAGTTCGACTTTAATACAATCGACTTAATCATACCATGTGCTAACTCGTACTCCACACTACACAAGTACATTGAATATAGACCCAACTTGACCCTGAGGTCGATCCCAATATTCATGCTATGCTAAATCCATTGTGAGCATCTGATAACTTCCAAAAGGGCTTACTAAATGGAGAAACTAGTGGTACTTCATCACCTAAAATGGAAAACATGAAAACAATTTGAAAATGTGAGCTAAAACTCAGTACATGCATTCTTGTTTTGTAAAATGAGTGTAGAAACACTGTTGATGGCCACCCGCTTTTGCAATTCATTTAGTTCATAATAACAATTAAAATGAAAGTAATATAAACTAAATTGCTCATTATTATCTGGATGTGAACCCCTTGAAATGATATGATCTATACATAGGTGTATACTTGCTAATCCGATCAAGGTTTGGCCTGAAGCCGTGCGGGTAAATGATGGGCTGACGCCTTATAGATGATAACTGACGGGGTTATAGGTTAAATGGTAAATCACTATATAACTGATTCATTGATAAACTCATTAAGAGTTGCAACTTAATAAACATGTTCTGCTTTCTGAAGATATATGCAATGGACGTACCTTAAGTCTTTAAAAAAATATCGTCTAACTTGATACATGTCATCTGTTTCATAACTTAATAAAACTTATGCATAACGAGGAACGATGACTAGGCCTCGATTCTATTTCATAGGTGTCATTTTAGGTATGTGTAGTCAATAAATGATCCTTACTCACATAATTGGGTAAGTAGGTGCAATAGAAATTGAGTAAATTAAATGGTATACATAACTTGGGTATTTCAATATAACTTCAAACTAAATTAATAAAAGCAATTAAATCCGATATAAAGTAAATAAAAGTAAAACAGACCACAATGAGATAAATGAGATTATAAAGGAAAAGGCCTTGATGGTGATAAATGAAAGAATGGTAGTGGCCTCTTCTGAGATAGGTTGTTGATATGGGTTTAAGGCTCGTTGATGTATAGCTTGGTTTAAGATAACAACTAGTACACTAGATCGACTTGATAAATACATTTGATACATTTTGAATTGAGTAAGTAATAGAGGTTTGAGGCCAAGAGAGATATATCTTGGTTTAAAATAACATAAACTACAATAACTTGGTCTGATAAACATGATTTCTTAGTCAAAAATTCTCCCCACTTCCCATATTTTATTCATAGGTCCATTAGATATAGAATTCCCCCCTAAATGAGTCATTGAACTCAATGGAAGCTATTAAGCTCACTAAACTTGGCATTTTCTTTGTAAAATTCGTAATTGATTCAAATCTTATAAATAAGCTTCCAAATTGTATACTTATCTTCTTCCTTGTCATTAATCAAGCTAAAAGCTTCATGAAAGTTCATCAATATCCATTTCCCCCTTAAATGACCTTACTTGGCCCAAAATATACAAAATGAGTGCATGATCAATCTCACTCAATCTTTATTATTACTCTTTACATAATTACTCAAAATGCTTCCAAAAATTACCAAACTAAAAATACTCAACCAAAATTCATGAAATCTTATAGGAAATTTGAAAATAATGTGAAAAATCTACAGCAAAATTTTCAGAATTTTTCTCAAAGTATGCGCTGTACAGAAATGGCAATAACAGCGTAATTTGCACCAAAGCAGGTCAGTTCACTTCAAAAATGTATAACTTTCACCCTTGACCTCAAATGGAGACCTAAAACCCCAATATGAAAATATTAATAATTCCTAAAAAACTTTCATTTACAACACAAAACATGGTTCCCGCAACAGGATTCCCAAAATGGGGCCAAAATATAAGTATGTCAGCTTTGGGTGAACCTACATAGTTCTAGCAAAATGGTCATAACTTTGTCCACAAAACTTGACTTAAGGCGATTTAAAAGGAATTTGAAAGATAACTCATTGATCTAGCTCCCTACCAAAATTCATAATTTTTGGATACGCCACGCATTACCAGTTTTTCCCGGAATAGCCCCCTATTTTTGAGCCCTTCACAGCTTGCTACCAACTTTATTATCCTCCTTTTTTGCATAATTACCCTCTAAAGTCACTTGTTGAAATTAACAAACCATGGGGTGACCCTCAACATCACTTTAGATAGCCAGAATCCATACTTCATAATCATCCAAGATTCATTTTCAATCTAATAATATATGCAACATCATAAATTACCTTATGTGATCCAAATGAACATATTTAATACAAAAAATCACTTAAATCAAGCATGATCATGAAAACCCTAATTCTTGCTCATTCAAATGATTATCCAAGTAACCATAATTGGCCACAAAATTATCATCTAACATCATATTTTTCATGATTTATGACACAAATTACAACAAGATGCATAAACAAGCTCAAACTCATACTTGCTTAATTTCAAGTCACTTGATCATGTTCTTGATCAAATACCCATAACTCCAAACATCTCCAAACTCAACAAAAATTGCATAATAACTATCAATTTGATCATATAAACAACAATCATAACTAAAACAATCCCTAAAACTCAAAAGAGAACAAGTTAGGGTTTGGGTATACCTTACTTTAGGCTTGAATTAGAGGGAGGAGGGGGCTGTTTTTAGTGATTTTAGTGGTTGGACATGATAGCTGGTAGTAAGGAGAAGTCGGTGCAGTCAGGAGGTGGCCGGAAAAGTGGCTGAAAACCACCAAGAATGGCAACACAACGGGCAGCAGCCTGTTTTCTGCTGAAAGGGGGTTAGGCAGAGAGAGAAAATTGAGAGTTGTGTCTTGTTATTTTTACAGAATGTTTGTGTGTAAAAATTGCCAATTAATAGCCACATATGGCTGCAAATTTTCAACCCAAAAAGTAACTTTTTGCTAATTAAATTTAGGTGCTAAAATGAACAATTAATAAAATAACAAAGTTAGCAAGGTTTTGGGCTTTTGTTTTGGGCCCAACAAGCTAAGTTCAGGCTTGAAAAATTATTCAAATTGTTACAAAATTTTGTATTACTCAGTATTAAAGTTTATCGAAGGTAAAAAATAATTAGTCAGTAAATTATATTTACCGAGGCCTAATATCGATTCACTCGATATTTAATCAATCAACAAAACTTGAATTAACAACCAATGAAACCTGAATTTCAAAGTGGGATCCAAATGAAATATCCCCTAGTCGGGATGATTAAATATGATAAATGAAGCTGAAAGATTTAAATGACAGAAGGTAATTCATAAATATATAAATTGAGTGTAATTGAATTAATAAACATGATTTGGTTAAACAAATAATCATGAGTGATTAAATCAATAAACATGATTAATTAAATGAATCAACATGATTAATTAAATAAATAAATATGATTTAAATAAATACATATGGATTAGGATTGGGTTATTATAGAGAACTTGGATGTTCAATTGGTGTCACATGGGCAAACATCTAAAAATATCAATGCATCTAACTCTTTTTAGTTGGGGCCTGTAGTACTTCGAGACCTAGGACCAACATTTGTATCTAAAGAAAGCATAGAACTCTGAGCTGTCGATGTTGTGAAAAATACTAGCATAGAAATTTACATAAAATAATAGGGTAAAACGATGCAGACATTGACGATAAAATCATCTTTTGGGTCATGAAGATCTTCTTCAACATTCAATGAGGTGACATACATCAGAAGACTCTTGGAAACAGACTATTGGAACCGACAGAAAAGCTGTGCTGATAAAAGAAGGAGATCCTTAGAGTTTTAGGTAGATGATAGGGTTTTCAGAAAGTTTCACCAATTAAGGGTATAGGGAGGTTAAACTACAAACTAAATTGAGGCCAAGGTCCATTGGACCATACAACTTCATTGAAAGGTTGAATACCATAGCTTGTCGACTAGAACTGCATATATAATTTAAATACATGCATAACGTATTCCTTACCTCCCAACATAGGCAGTACATTCCAGATCCTGACCACGCTCTCATAACTAAACCCATTGCAGACAATGAGGGTCTAGTGTTTGAAGAGCACCTAGTCCAAATATTAGATCATAGGATTAAACAGCCATGCATCAAGTAGATATATTAACTAAAAGTACATTGGGCAAATCATACCTCCTTAGAAGCCACTTGGGAAAATCAAGAATGAGATGTAAGCCAAGTACCCACATCTATTCAAGATAAACTTGCATGTTTTATCAAAGCTCAAAAATCTCGAGGAGGAAACTCTTTAAGGGGGGAAGCCTGTAATATCTCATCCCTAAATCATGTTTATTTATTTAATTAAGCCATGTTGTTATTTTTTACATTTATTTATCTCATTTAATCATCTCGGTAGGGAGAATTCATTTTATACCCCATTTCACAATTCGAGTTTCATTTACTATAATAATTTCGGATGAATCGATATTAGGCCCCAATAAATATGATTAGGTGATAAATTTTTTTTCATAATTTTTTTTAACCATGCAAAAATTTGGGCCCAAATTCATAAGTTTGGCCCGATTCATTCTGGGCTCGAATTGCGGCCTTATTCATTTTGGGCTTAAATTATGGCTCAAAAATTTTGATCCAATTAAATTAAGTTGATCACCATCATTTGTACCTAATTTTAATTAGCAAAAAGCCCCTTTTTGAAGCTTAAATATCAACCAAGTATTAAGGATAGACTTCCAAGTCATTCTCCACCAAGCAAAGGCTAGTCTTCTTCTTACTCTCCTTCACCTATTCCCCAGCCCATATGGCTGCTGTGCTGCTGTCCTAGGGCTACTTCAGCCAGTCCTGCGACCCTTTAGCCACCAGACATCCATGAAGAACCACCCACACTCCTACAAACATCCAACCTCACTTATATCTCCTTTCTCAAGCATTAAAGTGAGTAAAACCCTAACCTATCTTATTGATTTTGATTTACGTTATGGTTTTGAATCTTGTTTTTGTTATTTTTGATTATGGATCATTTTATCTTGCTGTAAACCATTGTTATTTTGATGTTCTAGTTGTTGGTTAAGCTTAAAAGCTTGTAAGGGTTGAGGTTGTTCATGATCATGCAAGCTTAAGTTAAAATGATGTTTGTGGATTGTTTTGTATTTGATTTGGTAATCTTTAGCATTATAAATGATTATGGTGGTATTGGTCTAATTTTGGATGAGTTAAAGGTGAATCTAAGCCGCTCATAAGATAGGGTTTTAATGATTATCATGGTTTATCTAACTCTTGGTATTAAGCATGGTATTTATTTATACTTGGATGAGAAATGAATCTTTGATATGTTATTTAACTAGGACAAATCACTTAAGGTGATTTTGTGTGAAGTGCTGGATTATAGAATTTTCCTAATTGATTATAAAAGGTCATTTTGCTCAATTATGAAAATAAGTAAGCTTACAAATGTGTTTTGTGTGTTTTTGAAAAAAAGAAGAACTGAAAATTTGATGTAGACGATTATAGAGTAAACTTGAAAAATATGACCTTGTAAGGTGATGACAAGGAATAAGGCTTTGTTAAATGATTTTAAGGAGTGATTTTAGATGGGGAATTATGTGAAAAGAAGGAGAAAAACAAGAATAGTAGGGCTGAGAACATACCTGAAATAAGGGTCACTTTATGATTAAATTGGTATTGTTTGACCCATCAACTTGTTATTCTTGGCGGGTAGATAGATCCATGAGTTATCTTTGAAATGCCTTTTGTCTCACTTCTTTCCGAGTTGCGTTGGAAAAAGTTATGGCCATTTTGCTAAGACTGCGCAGGACAGATCCAAGCTATGCACAGTTGTGTCTCAGCTCAATTTTAGGGGTCGTGTTATGGTAATTGGGTTTTGCACTATGAATCAAAGTGTTGCGAGACTTCTAAAACTTTTTCATGTTGGGGTTTTATAGCTCAATTGGATGTCGGGGGTAAAAAATATGGATTTTCTAAAGTTGACCTTCAAACAGTAATATGGGGGAAGAAAGAAATTGTGACATTTAAAAATATTATCAGGAGTTTCTCCATAATTATGGATTTTTCTAACAAATTACAAAGTTTAATGAGTTCAACAACCTTGATTATGTATAGAAGCTTAGTTGGGCTGGAAAACCAAGTTAAATGGGCATGGGAATGAAATTTCAGAAGTGAGGAGCGTAATGACACAAGATCGAGGGCTATCGGGTCAAGCTAAGGTTACATGAGCTTCAGTGAACCTCACAACACCCCTCTTGGCATTAAACCTTTTATTTTCATTTCAGAAACATCAAAAACCTATATTCGATTTATATCCATTAAAGTCTTTTCATTGTCACCTCAATTAGTTCATTTTCTTCTATTTTGCTCCAGCCTTTTATTTTTCATTTTAGAAACATCAAAAACCTATATTCCATTTATATCCATTAAAGTCTTTTCATTGTCACCTCAATTAGTTCATTTTCTTCTGTTTTGCTCCAACTTGTTTCACTTTGAGTTCAATGACCTTAACTTATTTGGTTTTCAAATGATTTTAATGTAACCTATCTTATACTGAATTGTTTAAATCATGGATGCCCTTTTAATTAATCAATTTCCATTAAAGTTACGAATTATGGGAGTGAATGTTGTTTACTAACTGCATTTACCTATAATTATATTTCCTAAGCAGAAACAGGGTCTAGTCTATTATTTTCTATTGTGTATAAGTATCATTAAGTGAGATTGCATTTTAAAAACTTCCTATACCTTTGCTGCCTGTGTCTTTAGAAATCAGCACATATTTATCAAAATTATAATGTTTTAGTAAATATATCAACGAACCAGTTTAATCAGTGATTTATCACATAACTAGTGACCCCATCAGTTATTAGTTACAGGGCATTGCCCTTCAGTTAACCGTGCAACTTCAGGCCTGGTCCGCCGATCAGCTTGGTAGGTGTACACCTATCCATAGATCATAACAACATCAAGGGGTTCACTATCAGATAACAATTAGCAATTACAATTTACATTAATCTCATTCACTCTTTCAAATTAAAATGAATTGGACAGTGGGTGCCCAACCAATTTATGCAGAGATATTTTAACAATATAGGAATGCATGTACTGAGATTCAGCTCACAGCTTGAAATGTTTTTTATATTTTGCTTTAGGCAAATGTTCAGTGAATCGCCTTCATGCTAGCAAACCGCCTGAAGAAGATATATTGAGCAAGGGAATGTGGATGAATCAATAGTGACATAGTACATGCATATGTTGAAGCTGTATTTTGTTATCTTCAGTGTATGGAGGTGTAGATTATATGGTGAATTGTTTTAATGTGGTGTATAAACCTTATGTTGGTTAACAACTGACGTATATGGTTTGATCATGTATAAATGTGTATGGTTAAAGTTATACCTAACTATAGTATTTCTAGTACACATACTTCAGTCCTTGCCCTTTTGGATGGTGATAACGCCCCGATAATTGGATTTATCAGTTGTAACTGAGGGAATTAGAGTAGTCATTACAAATAGTAAAACATGCTTAATTAGGGGGCATTAACGCATTATAATTTTGATAAATATGTGCGGATTTCTAAAGATACAGGTAATGAACGTACCTAGCTCTTTTAATGAAATTCACTTAGTAGGATTATGCACAAAAAGAGATGGAAATGATAGATTAGGCCCTCATTCTATACAAAAATATCATTACATGAACATATAGTTAGCAAATGTATTTATTTTCAAAGTTGATAGTTCCAATTAAAAAAATAACGGTTTAACAGGAGCTAAAATAAATAACCCATAACTTAATCTTTTGACCTTTGTTTGAGAACCAATTCCCCAATGCACAAAGCTTAAAAAATCCCACAAAACTATCACTTGCAACACAAAACTTAATTCCCACAATATGGTTCCAAAAATTGAAATAGAACACCAGGGTGCTAATTTTGATCCAACCTGCGCAGTCCTAGCAAATTGCCCATAATGTTCTCCATAGAACTCAATTAAAGCGATTCAAAAGGTATTTGAAAGATAACTCACTGATCTAGGTACCCACCAAAAATAATAATTTTTTAATGGGCCAATCATTACTAGTTGAATCGAAAAGCGTCCCCTGTTTTCTACCAGTTCATCGCTACATTACTTTTACTTTCTCCTTTCTTTTCACATAAATCCTCTTCTAAAATCACTCCTTAAAATTATGGAACAAACCTTTGGTCCTTCCCATCACCATACAAAGCCATAATAAGCCATAATACTCTATTTCACTCCATAATTATCTACATTAAATTTTCAATTCTTCTCCCTCTAAAACCCACTCAAAATACATCCATGATCATATTTATTTGCATAAATGAGAAAAATGATCCTTTATAATCAATTGGAGAAATTCCCATAATCCAACCCTTTTTCAAGAACCGCACCAAATCATCATTTTTTCTTAAAGTCAAAGAACACATCCAAAATTCATTTTGCATCAAAGTATATTTAAACAACACGCTTGTCGCCAAGAATAATTCAAACCATGCATAATTGACAAAACCCTAGCTTATAACCAACTTACTTTCCCTTCTTCTCATCCAAAATCACCAAAAATACCCTCATAAACATTATTAGAGGTTAAGACCACTAAATCAAATACAAAACAATCCAAGGAAAATATTCTTTCAACCTTAAGCTTGAACGATCATGAACAAATTCAACCCTCTCATATTTTCAAACTTAACCAACACTTAAAACTTCAAAATGACTCTTATTTCTATCAAAGCAACATGGTGAACCATCAAAGCAACCAAAACAAGAATCAAAACCACGATACAATCAACATCACTAAGAACAACATTAGGGTTTACTTATTTTGCTTGAAGAAAAAGAGATATATGTGAGGTTTGATGCATGTGGGGATGCAGGTGATGGCTAGGGTGGCTAGAGAGGGTTGTTCCAGTGGTGGTTTGGTGGCCAAACAACAATAGAAATAGGGGGAGGCAGCCATGTATGGTGGAGAGAGAAAGGAGAGGTTTGAGTGAATTTTTTTTTTAACTAGGCTTGAAATGCTCCAACATTACTTGGCTGATTTTTTATCTTTAAAAGTGATTTTTAGCCAATTATGTTAGGCTTAATCATGGTAATTAGCTAGGTTAACTACACAAGCTTGTTGGGCTTCCAACTGGGCCAAAATAAGTTCGGTTCGGTAATAAAACGCTCCATAATGATAATGTTTTTGCATAGCTCAAAATTAAATTTTTATGATGTTATGGAAAAACAAATTAAATCAGTTAGATTATAATTGTTTGGGCCCACTACCAATTCTCCCAAAATTTTCATTAATAAACAAATAAATAAATAAAACCCATTTCCAATTGAGGGCCCAAATGAATTTTTTTCACCAAGATGATTAAATACGATAAATAAATATGAGAAAAATCATTAACATGAGGTAATTAAATAGATAAACATAATTTAGGGTTGGGCTATTATAGCCCTCCCCCTTAAAGGTCCTCAAAACTTATGAACTTTATCAAACCATATAAGATTACCTCAAATAAATATGGGTACTTAGCTTCCATTTCCTCTTCGGTCTCCCAAGTGGCTTCTTAGATGGTATGGTTCATCCAAAGCACCTTAACTAGAGGTATCTGTTTGTTGCACAGCTGCTTAATCCTACGATCTAGCATTTAGACTAAATGCTCTTCGGCTACTAGATTCCTAATGATTTTAGTATGCTCACATATGATAGTATGGTCCGAATCTAGAACATATCTCCTGAGTTGAGAGATGTGAAACACATTATATACATGTTCGAGTTCTACTGGCAGATCTAGACAATAAGCTACGGAATTCAATTTTTCAATGATTTCATAGGGTCTAATATATCTTGGACTCCGGTTACCTCGCACTCCGAACCTCTTAATGCCCTTAGCTGGCCAAACTTTCAGAAAAACTTTATCGCCTACTTGAAACTCCAAAGGCCTTCTTCTTTTGTTTGCATAACTCTTTTGTTGGCTCTAGGTAGCCTTAATATATTCTCGAATTCTTCTTATTGTTTCAACAGTTTCCTATTTCGGGGCCGATGATCAAGGCCTCATCCAAGTCAGTCAAGCACAGAGGGATTCCACAATTTCTTCCATATAAAGCCTCAAATGGGGCCATTTTGATGGTGGACTGATAACTATTGTTATAAGAAAACTCCACTAACGGTAAATTGTCTTCCTATTTGTATTGGAACTCCAATACACAAGCTCTTAGCATGTCTTGAAGAATTTGATTCACTCTTTCAAATTTGCCATCTGTCTTAGGGTGATAAGAGTTACTAAAGTTTAATTTGGTCCTAAGGGCTTTTTGAAGTGCTTGTGAAAAACGGATTTGGAATCTTTTATCCGTATCTAATACTATGTCGTAGGGGATGTCGTGTAGTCGGAATATCTCCTTAACACACAGTTGGGCTAGTTTTTCAACTCTCCAAGTATCTCTAATTGGCGGAAAATGGGCCGACTTAGTAAGTTGATCGACTATGACCCAAATAGCATTCTTCTTCGAAGCAGAAAGGGGTAAACCCATAATAAAGTCCATTGAGATCAGATCCCAGTTCCAAGTGGGGATTTCTAGAGATCGCAGTTCACCCACAGGATGCTGATGCTCTACTTTAACCTTCTAGTAGGTTAGATCCTTGCCTACGTATTTTGCAATCTCCTTCTTCATATTATTCCACCAAAAATATTGCCTTAGGTCTCTGTACATCATGGTGCCTCCTAGATGCACTAAGTAGCGTGTGTCATAGGCCTCTTGTAGGATCTATTTCCTCAATTCCTCATTTTTAGGTACACACAGGTGATTCTAAAATCGCAGGGTCCAATCTTCATGTACTACAAGCCCAAGAGACTTCCCATTCTTTAAATTTTGCTTTATTCTTTGAAGTTCAGGATCACGTTCCTGGTTCATCTGAATTTCATCCACTATGGAAGGCTGGAAGGTAAGTACTGATAATTGAACATTTGCTTGCCTATGGGACACTAGTTGAATTCCCAAATCCTCAAGCTCTCTCAAGAGACTCAATTGAGTAGTCATCATAGTGTTTGAGGTATATTGCACTTTCCTACTTAGGGCATCCATTATAACATTTGCTTTTCCAAGATGATATTGTGTAAAACCCTAGAAAATCAAATTGGGAGGTCTAGTGATGTGGACCAACCCTCGGAATCCAAGTCGTTATAAATATTTTTCGCTACGGTTGTCTTTTAAAACCTTATTTGAATGATGGAAATATATATATATATATATATATATATATATATATATATATATTCCATCCGGGTTATCTTGTTTCTTTCCTTTGATTTAAATAATTGCATATTTTGTCTCATAACTTTACTAATTATCTTTCCAATTATTTTCCTCCTAGCAATCTTTATTTTGAAATTTAAATTCCCTCCCAAATCAAACCCTAGAATTTGTACTTAATTTCCTTATTTTTCCCTCTTATTTTCTTTCCTTTTTTTTTCTTCTTCTCTTTCCTTTCTTTTTTTCCTTTCCTTTTTTTTCTTTTCTCTTCCTTTTCCCCTCTCCTAACCGTGAAACCCTCCCTTGCTCTAAAACCCTAGCGTGAAAACACCCCCCTTAGTATACTTCTCTCTTCTCTCTCTCTCTCTCTCTCTCTCTCTCTCTCTCTCTCTCTCGCGTCTCAGCCATGCCGGCCACCACCCTCGCCACCGGTACTCCACCACCACCACCTCCTTCCCCTCTCCCTTGGTAAGAGACACGTGATGAATGGGTGCAACCTTAGTCCCGTGCTCTTTTTTGCACCCAAAACTTTAGCACTTATTATTTTCTTTGTGTAGCTTTGTTTTGAAATTCAAGGCATTGGTTTTAAAGAGAGCTTTGCATGATTTTCAGATTCGAACCTCAAAAAGGGAGACGATTTCATTACTACTTTTTTGGGTTTATATCAAGGTAAGTGCATGATGATCTTTTTGGTTCTTAACATGAATTTTAACATCTTTCGTGAGCTGGATGACTTGGGGTGGGATTAACGTAGTCGAAATTCATGGATAACAAGTCACGGTATGAGGAGCGTGGATGTTAAGTAAAAAGATCGGGTCTTGGAATGAGGTTTGATGAGAACCTGCCACTGTGAAAGATAGATAAATAATATGAGTTTAAAAATTTGCTCCTGTTGATACTCTGGCCTTAAAATCAACAAATTCATATGGTAGATAGACAAGGCATCCTCTATGTTATGCCTTTAGAATCACGGGATTTTGACTTGTGTAGAGAAAGTTATTATCCGTTTACAGAGACTGTCAAAACTAGGACAGTCAAGGACAGTTTGCGTGTTTTAGGATTTTTGGCCTAGATATTGAGTAAATTAGCAAAAATAGAAACACAAAAGTTATAGAGGACAAGCTCCTTTTTCTAGAACGGGTAAGAAATCGATTTTTGGACGTCGGGTGTATACATTATGGGACCAGGAAGTCAGGCTAGGAAATCTGGGCCGAGTCTGCTGGGCTGGGAGGCTGGCTGCAGTTATGGTCAACATGAAAATTAACCTAGGGTGAGTCGATGAACCAAAAATCACTAAATTTTTAGAGTGAATACCTCTGGATGTCTCGCATAACCCTATTTTTGAATCGGGCTGATTGGGATAGCGTGGCTCAAGTTGTAACCATTTTACCTTGGACTGTCCAAACCAATGCAGTTAGTGATACCCCTAAAATAAGTGAGAAAACGACTTATCTCAGGATAGAATTGGGAGAAACCCCAAACAGGAAAAGGGTAGGGGACGACTCAAAGTTTCTAAATTAGGCTAGAAGTTTTAAATTCAACATCAAGACTAGAAGTTAGGGCCTCTGGAAGGGGACCCAGATTTTAGCCAATCTAAACCCTAGAGTGGGCTTGGATGAGGGCCCTAAAAGCATGGGTAAATTCTTATAAAAATTTTTGAAAGCAAGAAAAAGACCAGGGGATAATTTATTTGAGTTAGACTAAGTATGGGCTATGTGTTGGCGCAGGTGCGGAGCAGTAAGTTCAGAATAGTAACCAAGCTCGTAACTTGTATCGTACCCAGGTAATAATCATGCCCTAACCCTTCCCCGCGTTAATTGCAACTGTGTGTGCACTGAACATGGTAAGAACTATCCCGGTTACTGATATAAAGGAATAATAGCATGAGTTAACTGAATGGCACTGCGTGGCAGAACCTATATGACGTAACATGCTATGTAATTGAGACCTTATTATGTCTTGCTAAAGATGCATGTTTTACTACTGCGGGTTAGTCATTGGAGGAAGTGGCAGGGATTGGATGAGCTCATTTATACTAAGTCAGTCTCCAATAAGGAGATATGAAATTAATAACTGTAAAGGTTGAGTTGGGTAAGATTTAATCTGACCATGCTAAATTGAAGGCCATTAGCCTTCCCCGTGAAACTAATGCATGCATGTGAGCGGGCACGTGCTCTGCTGAGACATGGGCCAAGTTAGCGGTAACCATCCCTGTTGGTGGTAGGCCAGGAAAGGGTTAAGCGGTAACCACCTGAGTAGTGATAGGCCAGGAAGGAGTTAAGCGGCTACGCTGAACAGAATCGCAAGCCATGAGACCTAGTGGGGTCGCTCACCTAAAATTGAACTGTTGTGTTTGGACCATAAACTATGAACTTACATCTCTGAGAACTGGTAACCATGGAAAGCTATGTTAATGAGAAATGTGTCTTGGAAGTCTTATTGTTTTTCCCTACCCCATTAAGATGTTTTCAAAATGAATTTGTGTGTGTAGTTGACTGTTAGGGGTGATTTCTTACTGAGTTTATCTAACTTTTATAAAATGTTTTGTTTTCAGGTGACTTAGTCATGCATGGGGCTGGAGAACTAAAACTAGAGCGAGGATCAAACGTGTGAGTCGAAGAAGAGGGAAACTTAGTTATTAAGGACAAAGTTATTCTGATCATTGGTTTGAATTAGTTGTTATGAAAGTTTGAACAATGTGGGGATTGAAACATTATTACAAATTTTGTATTAATCATTATTTGATATCCCGCCTAGTATTTCGAAGAAGAAAATACAGTGGTAACACCCAAGTAGGTTCCGTTGCCGTATAGAATTAAGATTGGTAAACAAGAACTGAAATTAGAGTTTCGGGGTGTTCCAAAGTGGTATCAGAGCTCAGCTTAACTGAACTAAAGGCTCGCCTAAAAGACTGTAAAGTTAAGGACCAAAACTGGCAGACTTAAGGACCATGCAGAGAGTGAATGTAGTACGAAGCAGGGGCTGCATACATCTACATATAGTACTAAATGAATGCATGATTGTGGGTTGGATGCATATCTTATGTGTACTTACTTTGTATAAGAATGGAGGGTACCCAGCACTGTGGTTATGTAGGAGGTCTTTATCTACATGAGCGGTTAGCTAAGGAGCTACAGAAGAATGTGTGGGACCACATACGACATATGAGGTGGGTAGCCAGAAACCTAGATGATAGGCCCACTAGCTACTTGGCAATTGAGAATAATCAAGTGGTCTTCCTGTTGCTGACCCTGAAGGGGAACCCTGATTGGCACTATTGAGTTGATGAGCTACACCCCCGAACTTGTGATCCCCGCCTGTGAGAGAGGTGTTGTTGGTGCGACTGGGAGCCCGTAGGGATGGATATAGATGACCTAATAGACTACTTAAGACTGAAGGGACCCTATAACCTGGAACGTATTCCCACAGCTAGTGAGGAGGATACCCCACCATCGGGAGATGAGCCTACAAATGAGGAGGGAGACTCTGAGGAAGAAGGAGATGACCCTATTGAGGTGGGACCAATATAGAAGGCGGACCCTGAGGGAGACCCAGGTGAGAGGGAAGCCATGGAGGAGGAGGATCCCGAGGAGGACCTGGAGGAGGACCCTGAGGAAGAGCCTAGTGAGAGGGAACCCATGGAGGAAGAAGACCCTGAGGAGAACCGGAGCGAGGGGGAACCAATGGAGGAGGAAGACCCCAACGAGGACCCTAACAAAGATTCCAAGGTGAGTTAGGGACAGCTGATGGGAAGTGAAGACCTCAACGGAGACTCGAGTGAGTGCGAGACAGAGCAGATCGAGGGAGAGAGTCCTGGGGGAGACCATGAAGAGGAAAGGAGGGAGTGCATTATGCAGGATGACCAAACGGGGGGGCCCGAGAGCTTGGGAGTAGAGATAGATTTTGATTCTGTGAAGACGAGGGGCGAGTTTGTGATCGGGACGGCTCACTAGAAGCGAGGTAGATGCGGTCGGATGTGTAGGGGTACTTGTCCACTGGACGCCGCTGACCAGTAACAGCTCATAGTAGTTAGAAGGCTTGTGGTTCTTTCTTATTTCGTTAGGGCAGTCTTGTTAGTTGTCCTTCTGATTCTATCATGAAGCCACCGTGGCTAATAAAGTTATAAACTACGATGTAATGAAAAGTACTAGTGTGGAACACTTATGATGTTGGAAATTTTTTCATGTAATAAATTTCCCCGAATTAGCTGAATGTCAGCATTTTCTGTTGTGAAAAATGTGAAATATGTGGACATGATGTCCGTATGATGTGAACTGCATGAGTACGTGATGTAGTGATCATACCACATGGATGTGGCGAAATGTTGAGACCGAATGACTGTCAAATGTTGCCTGATGCATTAGTATGTATTGTATTATTGAACCCCGATAGTAAGTAGGAAATGAACTATTAGGAAGGGAACTAAACCCAACTTATTTCCCGAACAGGGTGGGGGGAAATAACAATGAATCTCAAATTGGATCTCACCATGCTGCGAGAGCCCCTGGGAATCAGGAGGTTAACATGTCTGCCCTTCAGGAACGGTTGCCCTGCATCCTAAGAATGGGAATGGGTCTTGCAGCCAGATGGACGAGACCAATCCACCCACTAGAGCTAAACTCACCAAGTTATTGCTATTGGAGATGCTATAGAAACAAAAGGAGCAGTTGCGACTCTAGAACGAGCAGCTGCAAAGGCTAATGGAGGCTCGGGCAAAAAGGGTCGAGGAGGATAACTCCTATATGTTTAAGAGATTCGCGAGCCATCACCCACCCACCTACGATGGCACTCCCAACCCTAAGACTTTTGACGACGGGATTAGGGGCATGGAGAAGCTGTTCATCGCACTCCAATGCCCTAAGGAGTGGAAGGTGGGCTTCGCTATGCTCTATTTGAAGGACAAGGCTGACTTATGGTGGGCCACGGTGAGGAAGAGACAATACGAACCCGAATTTGGTTGGAACAAGTTCAAGAAAATGATCAAGGATCATTTCTACCCTATCTCGCTCCAAAAGGTCAAGGAGGGTGAGGTCATGCAACTGCAGCAGGCGAACATGAGCGTACTCGAGTACGCCTCTAAATTTATGAAGCTCTCATGATTTGCCCCAGCCTTCGTAACTAACGAAAGGCTAAAGATGAACCGATTCGAGGCCAAGCTGAACCCCACCATCAAAGAGAGGATGTCATTACGTCAGTACATTTCCCACGTTGACCTATATAACATTGTGGTCAACGTAGAGAAGGCGATGAAAGAGCGGAGTAACTATTTCAATGAGCAGCGGGGAACCAAGAGGAAGGGTGATAACCGGGGCAAGTTCTAACCACAAGAGCAATATTGTCGGCCTACTAGGAATCAGTACTTGAACAGTATTAATCGAGGAGGCCAGCACCCTAATACACAGCCAAATCTAACCTGCAACGCTTGTGGGAAGCTAGGCCACTATGCTAGAGAATGGTGCTCGATGAAGAGGTGTTTTCGTTGTGGAAGCTCTCAGCATCAGGTTCGGAACTGCCCACTTCCTCCACCTCCTACTGGACAAGGGCAAGGCCAAGGTCAAGGGCAAGGGTAGCGACCCTAACAACTATATCAGAACAGGGGAGGGCAAGCGGCCTACCCCAATCAGCAGAACCGGGCACCTCAGCAAGCTCAAGCCCAACGACCCAACCAACTACCCCAGAACAATGGGGGCGGAGTCTATGTGATGCGAAAGGAGGAAGCAGAGGATGCTCCTAACGTCATGACGGGTACTTTCTCTCTCCTAACTCAGCCGGTAGATGTTTTGTTTGATTCGGGTGCTGCACAATCCTTTATTTCTGCTAAGCTGGTTGAGATATTAAGACTAATCCCCACTTACAAATCTCCATTGCTATATGTGACTCTCCCTAATAGGAAGACTGTGATGTTTTGAGGAACTATACGAGGGTCACCCTATTAGAATGTATGAATGTGAGTTCTTAGCAGACCTATACGGGTTTGAGTTAACTGATTTTGGGATTATCTTGAGGATGGACTGGTTAGCTAAGCATCAGGCTCAGATAGATTGCCCGGGATGAAAAATCACCTTGAAGGGGCCCAATGGGGAGAAGGCAGTGCATAGGGACAAAAGACCCAGAATGGGAGTGAAAATAGTGTCGGTAATGAAAGGTCGCAAGTTGTTAGGCAAAGGATGCGAGGGATTCCTGTGTCAGGTAGTGAAAACTGAGGGTGCAGAATCCTCCCTAGAGGACATCCCCATAGTGAATGAATTTTCAAATGTGTTTCCCTATGAAATCCTCGGCATATCATCCTTTAGAGAGGTAAAGTTTTGTATCGACCTAATCCCTAGAGCCACACCAATCTCTAGGACACCTTATCGAATAGCCCCGGCAGAATTGAAGGAATTAAAGACACAGTTGGAGGAACTCTTAGAGAAGGGTAATATCCGGCCCAGTACATCCCCGTGGGGAGCCCCGATTTTGTTTGTGAAGAGGAAGAATGGGACCCTAAGACTGTGTATAAACTACTGAGAGTTGAACAAAATAACAGTCAAGAACCGTTACCCTCTACCTAGGATAGATGACCTATTTGATCACTTACGGGGTGTGGGGACCTTTTCTAAAATAGATCTTTGTTCGGGGTACTATTAACTCCGAATCAAGATGAGGATATATCTAAGACTACCTTCCGTACCCGATACGGACTATGAGTTTGTGGTGATGCCCTTTGGCCTCACCAACAGCCCGATAGTATTCATGGACTTTATGAACAGAGTTTTCAAACCCTACTTGGATCAATTCGTGGTGGTGTTCATAGACGATATCCTAATCTACTCGAGGACCCCTGAGGAACATAATCACCATCTACGGATAGCCCTGGAAGTCTTAAGAAAAAATGAGTTCTAGACTAAATTTTCTAAGTGTGAGTTTTGGTTGAACAAGGTGGCGTTTTTGGGACATGTGATATCCAACGAGGGAGTGTCTGTAGACCCCTAAAAGATAGAGGCTGTAACAAACTAGCCCAGACCTAGGAACCCGACGGAAGTGATGAGTTTCTAGGGTCTAGCAGGGTACTATCGCAGATTTGTGCAAAATTTCTCGAAAATTGGCACCCCGCTTACCAACTTAACCAGAAAGGTCATAGGTATGAGTGGACAGAACAATGCGAGGAGGCATTCCAGGAGCTTAAAAAGAGACTGACAAGTGCGCTGATACTGGGCTTACCTACTACTGACAAGGATTTTGTAGTGTATAGCGATGCCTCTAGGAGTGTTTTTGGGTGTGTACTAATGCAAGAGGGCCGTGTCATAGCTTATGCCTCACGACAATTGAAGACACACGAGCAGAATTACCCGACGCATGACCTGGAGTTAGCGGCGGTCGTGTTTGCACTTAAGATTTGGAGGCATTACTTGTATGGGGTACGTTGTAAAGTCTTCACCGACCACCAAAGTTTGAAACACCTTTTCTCATAGAAGAATCTGAATCTGAGACAGACAAGGTGGTTGGAATTTCTAAAGGACTACGATGTCTATTTCCAGTACCATCCCGAGAAGGCTAACGTAGTGGTGAATGCGTTGAGTCATTGGTCGTATCCAGCACTAAGCTACTTACTAGCGCTTCCGAATGAGCTATGTGAAGAATTTCATAAGTTAGAACTCAACGTGATCACCCTAAGGGCAAAGCTTATGCTATGCACCCTAGAAGCGGAGCTGGCACTCATTGAAGAGATTCGGGTAGCTTAGGCTACGGACCCCTAACTTAAGCGAATTAGGTAGGAAATGTTGGCGGGAAAGGCACCTGGGTTTATAATTCATGAGGATGGCACCATTTGGTTTCATAACCAGGTGTATGTGCCAGTCGTAGATGCACTCAAGAAGAAAATCTTATATGAGGGTCATAATACTCCACACTCGGTACACCCTGGGGGAAATAAGTTGTATAAGGACCTAAGGCAGGCATTTTGGTGGAGTAACGTGAAACAGGAAGTGGCCGATTACGTGGCAAAGTGTCTAATCTGTCAAAGGGTGAAGATCGAGCATCAATGACCAGCGGGACTCTTGCAACCTCTAGAAGTTGTCAAGTGGAAGTGGGACTTGGTAGCCATAAATTTCGTGCTGGGTCTACCTTTGACTCAGTGGAAGAATAACGCAATCTGGGTTATCGTGGATAGGCTCACAAAAACAGCGTACTTCATAGCCATGAGAAATACTTGGACCCTAGACCAATTAGCTCGAGCATACCTCGAGGAGATAATACGGCTACACGGGGTACCTAGCTCTATCGCTTCAGATTGGGACACCAGGTTTCAATCGGGTTTCTAGCAGAAGCTCCAGGAAGCATTTGGGACGTTGCTGCATTTTAGTACTACGCTCCACCCTGCTACAGACAGACAGACATAATGTACTATTCAAACATTAGAAGATATGCTAAGGGCTTGCGCGTTGGACTTTAAAAGTGCGTGGGATGAGCAACTGGCACTGATCGAGTTTTCTTACAACAATAGCTACCACGCGAGTATTGGCATGGCCCTGTACGAAGGACTATATCGGAGGATGTGCAGAACGCTGCTCTGTTGGCAGGAGATTGATGAAGCTTTGACTATTAGGCCGGAGTTGATCTAAGCCACCACAAATAACGTAAGGGTAATCCAGGAGCGAATGAGAGATGCCAGAAGACCTATGCCAACCGGAGGCGTAGGCCCCCTGAGTTTCAAGTAGGGGATCAAGTATTCCTCTGAGTTTTCCCTACAAAGGTAATCGCACGATTTGGGATGGCAGGAAAGCTTAGCCCAAGATACATCGGGACGTACCCAGTCATACAGAGAGTTGAGGAAGTTGCTTATCGACTGGAGCTACCGCCCGAACTTCCAAGAGTACATAAAGTGTTTCATTTGTTGCCATTACGGAAATACATCCCAAATCACTCATATATAATCGAGCCAGATCCTATACAGCTCTAGCAAGACCTGTCGTTTGAGGAACAGCCTGTACAAATCCTGGATCGGCAGGAAAAACACCTCCGTAGGAAGACAGTGCCCCTGGTGAAGGTCTTTTGGGCCAATCATGAGATGTCTGAAGCCACTTGGGAGTCGGAGCAGCAAATGCGAAACAAATACCCCCACTTGTTCCTATAACTAGGTATGTGTAAGTTTCGGGGACGAAACTTTCTTAAGTAGGGTAGTATGTAAAACCCCGGAAAAGCAAATTGGGAGACCTAGTAATGTAGACCAACCCTCGTAATCCAAGTCGTTATATATATTTTTTGCTACGCGTTGTCTTTTAAAACCTTATTTCAATGATGGAAAAATATATATATACATTTATTTTCCATCTGGGTTATCTTGTTCCTTTCCTTTGATTTAAATAATTGCATATTTTGTCTCACAACTCCACTAATTACCTTTCCAATTATTTTCCTCCTAGCTATCTTTATTTTGAAATTTAAATTTTTTCCCCCACAAATCAAACCCTAGAATTTGTGCTTAATTTCTTTCTTTTTCCCTCTTATTTTCTTTCCTTTTTTTCTTCTCTTTCCTTTCTTTTTTTCCTTTCCTTTTTTTTCTTTTCCCTTCCTTTTCCCCTCCCCTAACCATGAAACGCCCCCTTTGCTCTAAAACCCTAGCGTGAAAACACCCCCTTAGTATACTTCTCTCCCTTCTCCCTCTGTCTCTCTCTCTCTCTCTCTCTCATCTCAGCCACGCCGGCCACCACCCCCACCACCGGCACTCCACCGCCACCACCTTCCTTTCGTCTTCCTTTGAAAGAAACACGTGATGAATGGGTGCAACCTTAGTCCCGTGGTCTTCTTTGCACCCAATACTTTAGCATTTATTATTTTCTTTGTGTGATTTTGTTTTGAAATTCAAGGCATTGGTTTTAAAGAGAGCTTTGCATGATTTTCAAATTCGAACCTCAAAAAGGGAGACGATTTCATTACTACTTTTTCGGGGTTACATCAAGGTAAGTGCACGGTGATTTTATTTTTTTTAACATGAATTTTAACATCTTTCGTGACTTGGATGACTTGGGGTGGGATTAACATTAGTGGAATTCATGGCCAATGGGTTACGGGTATGAGGAACATGGATGTTAAGTAAAACGATCGGGTCTTGGAATGAGGTTTGATGAGAACATGCCACTGTGAAAGACAGATAAATATACGTGACTTTAAAAATTTGCTCCTACAAATACTCAGGCCTAAAACTCATACAATTTATAAGGTAGGTAGGCCAAGTGTCCTCTGCACTACACATTTGGAATCATAGGATTTTGATTTGTGTAGAGGAAGTTATGGTCTATTTACTAGAGACCATCAAAACTAGGATAGTCAAGGATAGTTTGCGTGTTTTAGGATTTTTCGCCTAGATATTGAGTAAATTAGTGAAAATAAAAAACACTAAATTTGTAGATAACAAGCTCCTCTTTTTGGAATGGGCAAGCAATTGATGTTTCGACATCGGGTGTGCACGTTATGGGACTAGGAAGTCAGGCTAGGAAATCTAGGCCGAGTCTACTGGGCTGGAAGGCGGGCTGCAGTTATGGTCAACTTGAAAGTTCACCCAGGGTGAGTTGATGAACCAAAAAACACCAAATTTTTAGAATGGATACCTCTGGATGTCTTGCATAACCATGTTTTTGAATCAGGCTAATTGGGATAGCGTGGCCCAAGTTATAACCAATTTGCGTTGGACTGTCCAAACCAAGGTAGTCAATGATACCCCTAAAACAAGTGAGAAAATACCTATCTCGGGATAGAACCGGGAGAAACCCCAAACATGACGAGGGTAGGGGACAACTCAAAGTTTCTGAAATGGGCTAGAAGTTTTAAATTCAACATTGAGACTAGAAGTTAGGGCCTCTGGCAGGGGACCTAAATTCTGGCTAATCTGAACCCTAGAGTGGGCTTGGATGGGGGCCCTAAAAGCATGGGTAGATTCTTATAAAAAATTTTGTAAGAAAGAAAAAGACCAGGGGGTAATTTATTTGAGTTAGACTGAGTATGGACTATGCGTTGGCACAGGTGCGGAGCAGTGAGTCCAAAATAGTAACCGAGCCCGTAACTTGTACTGTACCTAGGTAACAATCATGCCCTAACCTTTCCCCGCATTGATTGCAACTGTGTGTGCATTAAACAGGTAAGAACTGCCCTGTTTACTGATATAAAGGAATAATAGCATGAGTTAACTGAATGGAACTGCGTGGTGGAACCTGTATGACGTGACATGCTATGTAATTAAGACTTGATTATGTTTTGCTAAAGATGCATGTTTTACTACTGCGGGTTAGTCATTGGGGGAAGTGGATGGCATTGAACGAGCTCATTTATGCTAAGTCAGTCTTTAATAAGGACATATAAAATTAATAACTGTAAAGGCTGAGTTGGGTGAGATTTAATCTGACTATGCTAAATTGAAGGCCATTAGCCTTCCCAGGGAAACTAGTGCATGCATGTGAGCAGCCACGTGCTCTGCTGAGACATGGGCCAAGTTAATGGTAACCATCCCAATTGGTGGTAGGCCAGGAAAGCGTTAAGCGGTAACCGCCTGAGCAGCGGTAAGCCAGGAACGGGTTAAGCGGCTACGCTAAACTGAAATGGAGGCCATGAGATCCAGTGGATTCACTCACCTAAAATCGAACTGTTGTGTTTAGACCATAAACTATGAACTTATATCTCTAAGAACGGGTAACCATGGAAAGCTATGTTAATGAGAAATATATCTTGGAAGTCTTGTTGTTTTCTCCAACCCCATTAAAATGTTTTCAAAATGAATTTATGTATGTAGTTGACTGCTAGGGGTGATTGCTTACTGAGTTTAGCTCACTTTTATAAAATGTTTTCTTTTCAGGTGACTTGGTCGTGCATGGGGCTGCGGAACTGAAAGTAGAGCGAGGCTCGAACGCGTGAGTTGAACAAGATGGAAACTTAGTTGTTAGGGACAAAGTTATTATGAACATTGGTTTGAATTAGTTGTTGTTATAAAAGTTTAAACAATGTAGGGATTGACACATTATTAAAAATTTTGTATTAATCGTTATTTGATATCCAGCCTGGTATTTCCAAGAAGGAAATACAGCGGTAATACCCCAAGTAGGTTTCGCTACCACATAGGATTAAGATTCGTCAACAAGAACTGAAATTAGAGTTTCGGGGTGTTGCATATTGAATGCAAATCATAATCTTTAAGAAATTCAAGCCAATGTCGTTGTCTCAAATTGTGCTCCTTCTGGGTGATCATATACTTCAGACTTTGATGGTCAGTATAGATCTTGCATGGTACCCCAGACAAGTAATGTCTCCAAATTTTCAATGCAAAGACCACGGTCGCTAACTCGAGGTCATGGGTAGGGTAATCTTCTTATAAGGCTTGAGCTGTTGAGAGGTATAAGCTACTACTTTGTCTTCCTGTATTAGAACACACCCCAACCCGTTCTTCGACGCATCACTATAAATGGTATACTCCTTACCTTCTACTGGTAACATTAGCATTGGGTTCATAGTTGATCGCTGCCTTAGCTCTTAAAAAGCTCTCTCACATTTCTCTGTCGACTTAAATTTATTCTCTTTCTTCAACAGATTGGTCAGGGGTGAAGCTATTTTCGAAAAGGCCTCAACAAATCTTCGATAATAACCCGCTAAACCCAGAAAGCTTCTAATCTTAGTGATATTGGTAGGCCTTGACCAATCCGTGATTGCCTTCGCCTTCTAGGGATCAACTTTAATTCCTTCTCTTGTAACCACATGTCCCAAGAATACCACTTCTTCTAACTAAAACTCACACTTCTTTAATTTATCATAGAGCTGATTCTCCCTCTGGATCTGTAACACCATCCCTAAATGATCAGCATGTACTTCCCTATCCTTAGAATAGATAAGAATGTCATTAATGAAAACCACTACAAACTTGTCTAAATAAGGTCTTAAAACTCTATTTATAAGATCCATGAAGGCTGTAAGAGCATTGCTGAGGCCAAACGACATCACTGTAAACTCATAATGACCATACGTGGTCCTAAACGCAGTCTTGGGGATCTCTTCAGGTTTAATCCTAAGCTGATGATACCCTTACCTCACTTCAATCTTAGAGAAGACTCCTGCTCCTTGTAGTTGATCAAGCAGGTCATCTATTCGTTGCAAAGGGTGTTCATTTTTGATGGTGATCTCATTTAGCTCCTGTAGTTAATGCATAGCCTTAAGGTTCCATCCTTGTTCTTTACGAACAACACTAGGACACCCTATGGTGACACATTTGATCTGATAAATCCCTTCTGTAATAGCTCATCTAAATGAATCTTCAGTTCCTTCAACTCAGTTGGGGCCATACGACATGGGGCTTTGGAGATAGATTGGGCACCAGGACTAATTCAATTCCGAAATTAATTTCCCTCTTTAGGGGTAATCCTGGTAACTCCTCAAGAAAAACATCTTCAAATTCACAAACTACGGGAATATTTTCTACTTTCTCTTCTTTCGTTTGAGTGTCAATAGGATAACACCAATGTTCAATACACCCCTGACAAAACGGCTTACTTGCTTTCATAGCAGAAATCAAGGGACAAGATTTTTCCTCTCTCTACCTATAGAAACATACTTCTCTTCCTTTTTTATCCTTCAAAATAATCTTAAGATCTTCATAATCAATCTTAGCCCCATAAGTGTACAACCAATTCATTCCCAAAATGAGGTCAAAATCGGATAGATCAAATTGAATCAAATCCCTAGGAAAGGTGGTTTCACCAATGGCGATGGGAAAAAGTTTATAGGAATAGGGCACTCAACTACAGAATCATTGGGTAACTTAATCTTATGATTGGTTTTCGTCCTCCTACCCTTAAGATTCAATTGCATGGCAGATTGGGTGGATATAAACAAATGAGTAGTACCTGAATCAAATAATATACAAAATGGCTTTGAATTTAAAAAGAGAGTTTCAGGGACTACCACACCAGAGGATGCAGCTTCCTTCTTGCTCATTACGAATGCTCATCCTACTGCTGCAGGCATTGGAGGAGGGGCCCTTGGCAAAGTAGGGCCAGGGGTTTTGCTGCACCCTTGTCCACAGCCTTTAGTCTTCATGGACAGGCAGCAATGAGGTGTTCTGGGCTTCCACACCACATGCATTTGTTGGTTCCTACTCGATATTCAGGGGTGGTGTGATTTGTTCTTTCGCATTTCCCACAAGGCTCCGCTAAGCCTGCGGGATGGCTCTTGGGAGGTGCGGGAGAAGGTTTCTTCTGGTTCACACTCTCACTCGGAGTTCCTCACTCAAACCCTTTTCTCTTTTGGTTGATCGAGTTCAAGGCCCCTCAACTCTGCCTTCACTCGCTCTACTTCAGCGGCCCGCTCATATAGCCCTTGGTAAGTCAAGATTGGTTGCCCAACTAATTGATTTCGAATGTAAAAGGCCAAACCCTCTTCAAACCTCCTCATCTTTAACCTTTTAGATGACACAAATTTAGGGACAAACCTGAATAATTCTGTAAACTTACTGGCATATTGCATCACAGTCATATTACCATTCATCTTTAGCTCTATAAACTCTTTCTCCTTCTACCTTTGGACCACAGTTGGGGAAAAGCTTGCCCTCAACTCCTCTAGGAATTTACTTCACGTGAATTCAGGCCCTACGAGCCTACCCTTAACAGTGTTCCATCAAATATCAGCTTCGCCAGTCAAATAATACGTCTCAATTTTCTTTTCTTTTGGAACCTCTACCACTGTAAAAATTTTCTCTATCCCCCTTATCCATTCCTCCAATACTACTGGATTCGTCGTATATTTTAGGGTTGTGTCATGCTACCTTATCTACTAATTTTCCATCTTTAGGAGGGGTTTTAGTAGGTACTTGGGAAATCTACTTCATCAGTTCAGCTACTAAAGTCAGCCAGTAGTTCAGGTTTCTAATGTTGTTAGCCAAGTCAGAGGGAATTGGTGGCATTTTTTAAAATTTGGTGGCACATGTCCACCCGATTCCTGGCCATGCTCCAAGTTATCCCCTATATGAGTCTCCGCATTGTTTTGCCCCGATTCAGACATTCTAACTATACATTAACTGAAAGAACTTAATCATTAGAATATCTCAACATATCAGACAAGCATGCCCAACAAATACATTTAATATGGCTCAAATATTGTTTGAATCCAAATCCAAAGCTTCATTGTATCATTCCATAACTGCTTGTTTACACATATAGCTGACTATTTATATACATGATCAACGAAAGTATTCCACATCTAACTGACTAAGTAAGATCAGCCCTGGCCCCTACCCCCAACCTAAAACACTAATTAGCCTTCTGACACTAAATCCGTCACATACCAAAAAAGAGAGACGGACCATGTCGTCACGGTCGGAAGAATTTGACTGACTATATACAATATCATACGCTACACAAAGTACGTCTATCCAATCCGACCATGCTATATACCTGCGGGGCTAAAAATATAACCTACTCAAATCAACACTTGAAACAACCTAACGATCCCTAGATGGATCGTAATTTAGGTCGGACTCATCCTTATGCTCTTTGCCTGAGTCGAAGCTATTGTCTGATGCTCTAGGCTCTACCTCATGGACCTTCTGATCCTCCTTTTGCTCTCCTACTGCCTCAACAATCTCGTCATTAATCGACTGCTCCTCCACTATTCTATCAACCTTCTAATCCTTCTCTGGATCATCTTCTTCCTCTAGATGGTCCTCGAGACCTTCCATGGGCTCATCATCAGAACTAAGCACCATGATCTCCGATGTATTGGGGAGATCCACCACCACATGAGCCTCCCCAAGACTGTCAGCCATCTGTGGAGTACCTGGTCCGAGCGGCGACGGTGGCCCTTGTGCTGGTGTGGGTGGTGTAAGAGGGGGATGTGCCTGGTGCAAAGGAAATATGTGCTGAAGGGTCTCCATGGTAATCTCCTCTGCTCGAACTCCTCATACAACATCAACTCCGAGGTGATGGCTGCCCATGCCCCCTAGACCTAAAATATGGATCGATCCCAACCTCGGCTCCCTGTTATCATGAAATGATGATAACAGAGTCTAAACTCAACCCATGGGTCAATCGTGGGTAAGGACCATAACAATCTACAAGCACGGACCGTGATGTTGTGAAACTCAGAGAAAGGGTCTTGCACATGAGCTATTATGCTGGTGTGCAACAGTGAAATATGGGCAGCCATAGAGGTACCAGACATCATATTAACTGTGTCAGGATCCATCTAGCAAGAAAAATACAAATGAGGGGCATGTAGGAGATAGCACTATGCATTTCTAATATCACAAGTCTCTAATAGTATATGATATTCCTTACTAATAAACATTCTCACACTCTTACATCTAAACTCCCTACTCTGTATCCCATCAAGAAAATCAAAACCTAGCTGTGATACATCTGTAACACCCTAAACACACAGAATCCACTGTTTGCATTTTCCCGATTAATTTATCAATTAGAAATGATAACCTAAAGATCAGGGCATTACAGCTGTCTAAAACAGGCAAGGCTTGGCTTGTAAATAATAACATAACTAAGCTGAACATCGCTTACTCCCATAAGTCATTCACACAATCACAAGCCATCAAAACCATACACAAATAGTTTCTAACATCTCAAAATTTACACCAAAATATAGTTACTCTTTTGCAGAATATATAGATCTAACATCATAATATTTCATAATACAGTGCTCAAAACACTTAAGCGCTAATACACCACTGTTCCTTTTAGAATATCTCGCTCACTTATCTTCTTCAGTCAGCCGGCCAGCTTGAGGGCTATTCCCTGAGCATTTCCCTAAAACAAAATATTAAAACATTTCGAACTGTGAGCTGAAACTTAGTACATGCATTCCTGTATTGTTAAATGTTAATTGAAAAGCTGGTTGGGCCCGCGTTTCAATTCATTTCAATTTAAAATAGGGAATGAAAATAATATAAAACTGCATTGCTAATTATTAGCTGATAGTGAAACCCTAGTAACTGTTATGATCTGCAGATAGGTGTACACCTGCCAAGCCGATCGAGGGACCTGACCTAAAGCTGCGCGGGTAATTGAAAGGCAATGCCCTATAATTGGTAACTGATAGGGCTACTAATTATGTGAGAAAACAATGATTAAACTGACTCATTGATATACTTACCAAAATAATATAATTTTGATAAATACGTATTGATTTCTAAAGATGCAGGCAATGAATATACCTAATTTTTGAATGAAATTCACTGAGTAGGATTATGCATAAAAAGAGAAAGAACTGATAGATTAGGCCCTAATTCTGTACAAAAATATCATTACAGGAACATGTAGCTAGCAAATGTATTTATTTTCATAGTTGATAGTTTTAGTTAAAAAAATAAAGGTTTAACCGGAGCTAAAATAGATTACTAGTAACATAATCTTGGGACCTCCGTTTGAGACCTAATTCCCCAATATAGAAAGCTTAGAAAGTCTCGCAA
Organism: Carnegiea gigantea; assembly: GCA_029747015.1. Lineage (NCBI taxonomy): Eukaryota > Viridiplantae > Streptophyta > Magnoliopsida > Caryophyllales > Cactaceae > Carnegiea > Carnegiea gigantea. The sequence goes on along the minus strand of JAKOGI010000046.1, from coordinate 481,921 downwards.
AACTTTCACTTACAACACAAAACTTGACTTCCACAATAGGGTTCCCAAAATTGAGCTAGAACACTTGGGTGCTAGTATTGATCTAACATACGCAGTCCTAGTAAAACGGCATAACATTTTCCACAGCATTTGGATTAAAGTAATTCAAAAGGTATTTGAAAGATAACTCACCGATCTAGATATCCACCAAAAATCACAATTTTTTAATGGCCGATCATTACCAGTTTAATGGCAAAGTGTCCCCTGTGTTCTGCCAATTCATAGCCACACTGCTTTTACTTTCTCCTTTCTTTTCACATAAATCCCCATCTAACATCACTCCTTAAAATCATGTAACAAAGCTTTGGTCCTTCCCATCACCATGTAAAGCTATAATACTCAATTTCACTCCATAATCATCTACATCAAATTTTCAATTCTTCTCTTTCTCGAACCCATTCAAAATACATTTGTGATTTTATTTATTTGCATAAATGAGCAAAGTGATCCTTTATAATCAATTGGAGAAATTCCCATAATCTACCCCTTTTTCAAGAATCACACCAAATCATCATTTTTTTTTTCAAGTCAAAGAACACATCCAAGATTCATTTTGCATCAATGTATGTTCAAACAACATGCTTGACGCCAAGAATAATTCAAATCATGCATAATTGCCAAAACCCTAACTTATGACCAACTTACTTCTTCTTCATCTCATCCAAAATACCAAAAACACACTCATAAATACTATTAGAGGTTAAGACCACTAAATCAAATACAAAACAATCCAAGAAAACATTCTTTCAACCTTAAGCTTGCATGATCATGAACAAATTCAAGCGTCTCATATTTCAAACTTAACCAACACTTAAAACTTCAAAATGACTCTTATTTCTATCAAAGCAACATGACCAACCATCAAAACAACCAAAACAAGAATCAAAACAAAGATATCATCAACTTCACAAGGTTAGGGTTTTCTTACTTTACTTGAAGAAAAAGGGATATATGTGAGATTTGATGCTTGTGGGGATGTAGGTGGTGGCTAGGGTGGCTAGAAGGGGCTGTTCTGGTGGTGGTTTGGTGGCCGAACAGCAACAGAAAAAGGGGGAGGCAGCCATGTATGGTGGTAAGAGAAAGGAGAGGTTTGAATGAAAAAATTTTTTTTTACTAGGCTTGAAATGCTCCAACATTACTTGGCTGACTTTTTATCTTCAAAAGTGACTTTTAGCTAACAATACTTAGGCTTAATCATGGTAATTAGCTAGGTTAACTACACAAGCTTGTTGGGCTTCCAATGGGGCCAAAATAAGTTGGGTTCATTAATAAAACACTTTGCAAAGGTAATGTTTCTACGTAGCTCAAAATTAAAATTTTACGATGTTATAGAAAAACAAATTAAATTACTTAGATTACAATTATTAGGCCCTACTATCAATTCTCCCAAAATTTTTGCTAATAAATAAATAAATAAATAAAACTCAAATTCCAAGTGAGGGTCCAAATGATTTTTTTCCACCAAGATGATGAAATGCGATAAATAAGTATGAGAAGAATCATTAACATGAGGTAGTTAAATAAACGAACATGATTTAGGGTTGGACTATTAAACAAAATCAAAGTTTTATGTAATTTGATTTATTTTTAACAATTGAAATGCGATAAGGAACATACTTTTTACATACTGATAATGTATTGAAAATGAAGTTAAATTTCATATTTAAAATAAGCTAAATAATGACATTAGTACAGCAAAAATTTTGGCCATCAACTAGTTAAAACTAGAAATAATCTTCAAAAAGCATAAGGCACATGAATTAAATCGGCATAGTAAGAGTAGGCCATACTTATTTATGATTCCTAATCTCTTCCCGAGATCAAATGCACTTCAAAATTTTCAATTTACCTCAAAATTTTTCACATTTTTCATTCGGCTTCCCCCCACAGCAAAACCTTAAACTGCCCTCAATGTAGAAAATGATAATAAACATAAAAAGGAGAAAATAGCAATGTAACCTGACAACATGAGGAAAACGTTCATATGCAAGTCTAATGGCCAACTTCAAAGGTACCTTAAAAACAGTTATAACCCACAAAACCCATAACCAAGTGAAGCATCACACTATAAGACTTAAACGGACACTGAACAAAAGGAAAAGACAATCAGAAGACATAAACTCACCCAAGAATAATTGGGTTACCTCCTTACAAGCGCTACGTTTTATGTCTTCTGCCAGATAAGGTCACATCCACTAATGATATAGTAAATCTGGTCTATCAGATTAATAGACATTATTAAACTAGGATTGATCTCATTATTGACAACACGTTTCAAACATTAACTACTAATAATAAAAACACAATGTTCTGGGGATCCATAACTTTAACCCAGAAGGAAACACTTGCTGGACTATAAAAGGACCATCCCATCAAGATCACAACTTGCTAGGGAATAGTTTAAACTGAGAGTTAAAAAGGTAGAACTTCTTATCAATTTCACAAGATTTACGAAAACTCATTTTATGATGAAGTCTTTGATCTTAGCCTTATAAATCTTAGCATTTTCCTAGGCTTCATTGCACGACTTATCGAACTCATTCAATTAAAGCCTATGGTTAGAACTCGATTATTTTATACCTTCAAAAGTTTTGTTAGCCAAAAAGTACAGTGTTCTAAATCAACTGGCAAGTGACAAGGTTTACCAAAAACAAGCAAGTAAGGAGACATCCCTATAGGAGTCTTCTATATAGTGTGATAGGCCCAAATAACATCATCTAATCTCAAAGACCATTCTTTTCTATCGGGTCACATCATTTTCTCAAGTATTGACTTAATCTCATGACTAGATCAACTTGACCACTAGTCTAAGGACAATTTAAGGTATGTTTGTAGCTACTTTCTCAAGTATTGTCTTAATCTTATGACTAGATGCTTTGGCAGTCTCATCACCTAAAACCTGATTCAGGAGCAATATTTTTGATCAGGATGGTAGCCAACATTTTAAGGTACCATGCCATGAAGAGAGATCAAAATCATGACAAATTCCTGATGGTGATTTAGCTAAATCTTGGCAACCATTGTAGTTTGGGCTCTTTTTTGACCCAATTTGAGTTTCTAGTTAGTTAGCTCACCTAAATCTAATTTAGAACTGATTTTTCTATTTTGAATGCTTACTAACTTCCTAAGGAAGCCAACCATACATTAAAATCAATTCTAGGTTAATTACAGGTCAGAAAACCAACTTGATCATTTTCAGTTCCACACCGGGTCAATTAAGTCTAAACAAGCTGTTTTGACTTCTCTACAATCTCCCTTGATGAAGGGAGTTTGTGACCTTTCTACTTGCTTCCATGGCACCTTGGAAGTTCAGAAACATCATCATAGCTTCTTTTACAGCTTTGAAAGGCAAATTGGCCAATTAGGATGAAGTTTGATATCCACTTGCTTTCTGATTGGTTTGCCACTTGTTAAGCCAAAAATCATGCATCATTTTCATAATTATTTTGATTATATTATATATATTATTTCGTCTAATTTATTTTATTTTATATATTTTTCAGGTTAGGCACTAATAAAATAACAAGGAGAAGAGAGGACGTTGAGGTTTGGGTTTACACGCTTGGCTATAAAGGCGGTCCAAAAATAATAATTTATGAAAAATATTATTTCCATAATTATTTAATTGGGCTAGGGTTTCAAGGGTTGGAGGAAAAAGCTAGAAGTCTTGAGGGAGAAGAAGTCTAAGGAAGAAAGGAAGAAGAGGAAAAAAACCCTAGCTATCCCACCCCTCCTTTCTTCTCCATTATATATCATCATCATCCTAAAGCATATACCAGCACGGCAAGCCCATGCTACCCTCCTTCTTCTTCCTCCTCAACCCATCATCCGCACGGCAAGCCTCCACGCCAGCCAACCCCTTCTCTCTCCTCTTTATTCATCACCATCATCTCGAATAGGCACACTATCATCACCATCTTCGTTCAACCCCACGGCCAGCTATTACCCACATAGCCCTCTTGCCTTCATCTCATCACACGATCACCATCTCCTCATCCCCTGAATTATCATAGTGATTACGGGTACAAACGGGCCACGGAGCCAATCCCTCAATGCAAAAGTGTAGTGTTTGTTTTTTCTTTTCTTTGTTTACTTTATTTTATTTTAGATTAATTTATTTTGTTTAGTTAATTATTGTTAAACATGAATTATTTTGGTGAATTTTGTGATTTTATTTTTAATATGAGTGAGTAATTTTCTGTTGCTTAGTATAATCTATTTGAAACCATGCTAAATTAATTATTTTGAAATAAGTTTCATACTTTATTGTCTAGTTGATTTATATTCACGATTTTATAGCGATTAGTATTTATCGTTCATGATATTTGTATTATATTAAGTAGAATGCATGCTAGTTAGTTTAATACGAATTCATATGATAGTTTAAAGAGCTTTAATATGTAAAAGTTATCGTCTTTTAAGCATTAGTATCACCCTAATTAATCGTGGATGGCTCAAACCCATCTCTTTTAATTAGGTAATCGTTATAGATCTTTGTTAAATCGATTTGCTGGTAAATTGATTACAAAGCGTTAGATGATGTTTTTCTAATACGTAATACTCTAGTTTGATTAAATTCTTGCGCTGGTGTAAGAGTTATCAAATTAGTAAGGTTTATATTAGGGTTGGATCTAATTAAACTATAATATAAGGAAAAACGGGAAGATCCGCTGGTGGGTGTCTTCTATAGTTTAACTCAAGGATGAAATCAACTTGTGTGTTGATGATAAATATTAATTTGTATGGTGGATATAGATTATGCTAAGCATTTTTCATAAATTTGATATCCTTTGATAATTATTTGCTGCTTTTAGTTAATTTGTTTAGTTTGTCAATTTTTATCTTTCAATTATTAGCTTTAATATAAATTCTGTTTACCCCCCCCAAAGAGTAGTCTTTCAGGGGTGTCTTGGTAATTTTAGATTAGTGAGATTTTGATTTTTAGAGTGATTATAATTTTCAAATTTGATTTATATTCTGTTTTGCCGTTTAATTACCTGTTTGTTAGAAATTAGGCTAAAATTAGTTCCTTTTGTTTTTTTTCAAGTGTTAATCCATCCTAGGGTTTATGTAGTGTCCTAATTTTCCCCTATTTAATTTCAGAATTTTTGGAAATTATTTGATAATTTTTCAGAATTATTTCGTGCATTAGTTGTGTGCAGGTTTTTATTTCAACAAATCTGACAATTACATTTTAAATTCTTATTTCATGCGTTTTAGGTGTTATTGAGTCCAGAAAATTATATCCTTAAATTTGGGTAATTTTATTAATTAATGTCGTATTTATATTAGTGCAGTTTATTTTTCTTTTGATTTCAGATTTAATTTTCTGTTTCATTTTTCTGTAATTAATTTTCTATTTTAATTTATCTGAAATTAATTAGCTATAATTTTGGAGTTATAGGCTTATAAACTTGAAGAATATTAGTTTAGGTCACTGTTTGCAATTTTTAATATTAATTTTCTGTTTGATTATTTTCTATTTCATTTTTAGTAGAATATTGTGTTCTGTTTTTATTTTCCTAGATTATTTAGGATAGCTACATACTGTTTTATTTTCAGAATTAAATTTAGAATATTTAGGAGTAATATTAAGTATTTTTTCAGATTTTTTATTAATTTTGATTTATTTTTGAATTACAAAGAGTAGTAAAATCATCTAGAATTAAACTAGCTTTTTGACATAATCTTTTCTCATGGATCGATCCCTAATTTCCTATGCTATAAATATTATTTATAAGTTGAAGTAGTGGTTAAATTTGTAGCTCTACGACAAGCTTTATAAATTTTGGCGCCGTTGTCGGGGAAAGAAAATAAAATCGCTAGTTACTTCTATTTAATTTTACTACTTTAATTGTTTTGTTTTAACTCTAGTATTTTTTTTTTTTTAGATTGCCCGTAATGTATCAAATTAAGGAGTGGCAAGGCAATTGGGGAAGACAGAGAGCAAATGTTGGAAGCCAAAAACAAAGAGGTTGTCCAAAACCAGTAAGTCTTAAGATTAAAGAGGTAAGAATGTCCACTCTTCGGGAACTTGCTGCCCTAATCTAGAAACCCAACCTATGTCCATTACTTATGCTGCATTAGATAAACCTCTAAAGCTGAACTCTGAATTATCAATCTATTACCCAAGTTTCATAGATTAGCTAGAGAGGACCCATACCGTCATATTAGTGAATTCCTTATCACATGCTCTACTATGGTGCCTAAGGAAATTCTTGAAGACCAAATTAGGTTGAGAGCTTTTCCTTTTTTTTTATTTGGTAATGCTAAAGATTGGTTGTATTACATGCCTGCTGGATCTTTCTCTACATGGACTGCATTGCATAAATTATTTTTATAGAAATTTTTTCCAGCATCCCGAATTGGATCTATTAGGAAGTATATATGTGGAGTCAAACAAATAAATGGGGAAACTTTTTGTGAATACTAGGAAAGATTTAATAAATTATGTGCTAGTTATCCCCAACATCAAATAACTGAATAATTGTTGATTCAATATTTTTATGAGGGTCTACTTCCTAAGGATCGTAATATGGTTGATGCTGCCAGTGGGGGGGCTCTAGTTAATAAAACTCCAACAGATGCTAGAAATTTATTTAATCTAATGGCCCAAAATACTCAACAGTTTGGTGCTAGGGAGTCACAAATTAAAAGGGTTAATCAGATTGTTCTAGCTCATCTGTAGAGAGTCAGTTATCTCACATTACTGCTATGTTAAATAAGATCGTTACTGGGCGAATTCAAAAAGCAGTCATATGTGGCATTTGTTGTCTAGAGGGGCACCTTACTGATGCTTGTCCTACACTTCAAGAGAGTAATGTTAATACTGTCTATTCTAATCAAGGTCAAAGGCGGTATGATCCCTATTTTAACACTTATAATGAAGGATGGAGAGACTACCCTAACCTTAGGTATGGCCCTAAAACCAATCCATCTGGTTTTGACCAAACATCTCATCAACCTTCTAGTCAAGATAGGACCAACTTCTTACTAGAACAAGTCCTTAAGAAGATGAATGATAGGTTCCACAGTATGGAAACAACTCTTAAGCAGGTTCAAGAGAGACAAACTGCAACTGATACCATAGTTAGCAACTTGCAGGCTCAATTACAAAATAAGTTACCATCTCAACCTTACACTAGCCCTAAGGAGAATGTTAGTGCTATGACACTTAGGAGCGGGAAAGAGTTAAAAGAACCTAAGAAGAGTAGAGAGATAGAACCTGAGTTAGAGGTCAACGGGACTGAACCAGAGTTAGACACAGAATCTAATCAAACTACTAAGGAAATAGGAGAGAAGAAAAGAGAACCTTATAAGCCAATTCCACCTTTTCCTAGTAGATTTAGAAGTCCTACTTCTAAGGTAAATGAGACTAACCAAGAGATCTTAGAGACATTTAGGAAGGTAGAGATCAACATACCTCTCCTTAATGCCATTAAACAGGTGCCTCGTTATGCTAAGTTCTTGAAAGAATTATGCACTACCAAAAGTAAGTTAATAGGGAATGAAAAGGTAAGTGTGGGGGGAAATGTGTCTGCTGTTTTTCAAAGGAAACTTCCCCCTAAGTGCTAACACACAGGTGCGTTTTATGTCCCTTATGAAATAGGAAACCTTTACTTTGATAAGGCTATGCTTGATTTGGGTGCTTTCATTAATATTATGCCTAGGTTTGTTTATGACAAACTAAACTTAGGAGAGTTAAAGAAAACTGGTATAGTGATTCAGTTAGCTGATAAGAGCAGTACTTACCCAGATGGAGTGTTAAAGGATGTCTTAATCCAAGTGAATGAGCTTATGTTTCCTGCTGATTTTTATGTGATGAACATGGATGATGTATGTCATGATATTCCCATCTTGCTTGGGAGGCCCTTTTTGAAAACAACTAGGACTAAAATTGATGTGCATAAAGGAGCATTAATCATGGAATTTGATGGTGAGGTGATAAAGTTTAATATTTTTGATGCCATGAGATTTCCTGCTGATGTGAATTACGTATATGAACTTGATGTTTTTGATGAGTTGTCCCAAGATATGTATAACCTGTCTCATGAGGATGAGTTCTTTACTGTGGTTACTAAGAGTCTAGATCATGCTGAGTTTCAAAAAGTGTCATACCAGGTTAATGATAATCTAGTGGATGTGATAGGGTCTTTGTTTCACTTGTAAGAGCATAATGGACGAATAAGTTTGAATTGCCTGAAAAGCATGCTAAGTTACTTCCCTCTAGCATTTCACCCCCTAAATTGGAATTGAAACCTTTACCTGAGAATTTGAAATATGCTTATTTAGGGGGTAATGAAACTTTGCCTGTCATCATCTCTAGTGCACTTACCTTAGACCAAGAGGAAAAACTTGTTAAGGTGCTTAGAGAATATAGCAAAGCCATAGGGTGAACTTTAGCAGACCTCAAGGGACTTAGCCCTACCTTATGCTCACATTAGATCACTTTAGAAAAAGATGCTAAGTCTAAGAGGGACCCTCAAAGGAGACTTAATCCACCTATGATGGAGGTAGTCCAAAAAGAAATTCTTAAGTAGTTAGATGCTGGGGTGATTTACCCCATTGCTGATTCTCAATGGGTTAGTCCTATCCATGTGGTTCCTAAAAAGGGGGGAACAACATTAGTGCAAAACAGTACAGGTGAGTTGATACCTACTCGAGTCAAGAGTGGTTGGAGAGTGTAGACTATAGAAAGCTCAACAAGGCCACTAAGAAGGACCATTTTCCATTGCCTTTTATAGAGCAGATGTTAGAGATATTAGTTGGGAGGTCACATTATTGCTTTCTAGCTGGCTATTCAGGTTACATTCAGGTCCCTATAGTTCCTGCGGATCAGGAAAAGACCGCATTTACCTATCCTTTTAGCACTTCTGCTTTTAGATGTATGCCTTTTGGTTTATGTAATGCACCTGTTATATTTCAAAGATGTATGATGAGCATCTTTTCTGATTTTATCACCAAAATTATGGAACTTTTCATGGATGATTTTACTATACATGGTGATTCATTTGATGAGTGCTTACATCATCTTACTCTAGTGCTTAGGCGTTGCATTGAGACCAATTTGGTTTTGAATTTTAAAAAGTGTCATTTCATGGCGGAGCATGGGGTAGTACTTGGACATGTAGTGTCATCGAGGGGGTTAGAGGTAGATAAAGCAAAAGTTAACATCATTCAGTCCTTGCCTTACCCCAGGTGTGTCAAAGATGTGAAATCATTCTTAGGACATGTAGGGTTCTATAGGAGGTTTATCAAAGATTTTTCTAAGATTGCTTCTCCTTTATGTGCCTTGCTTACAAAAGATGTCTCATTTGATTTTAATGATGATTGTATGAGGGCTTTTGATCAGTTGAAGTTGACATTGACTTCTCCACCTATTGTGCAGCCCCTAAATTGGGCCTTACCTTTTGAGTTAATGTGTGATGCTAGTGATAAGGAAGTGGGGCCAGTGTTAGGTCAAAGAGTTGGGAAAGTACCTCATGTGATTTACTATGCTTCTAGAACTCTTGACTCTACACAATGTAACTACATCACTATAGAAAAGGAGATGTATGCTATTGTTTTTGCTCTTGAAAAATTTCATCCTTACTTGTTGGGTGTAAAAGTTACTGTTTACTCTGATCATTCTGCTCTTAAACATTTGCTAGAAAAGAAAGATTCAAAGCCCAGGTTGATTAGATGGATGTTACTATTGCAAGAATTTCAACTGGAAATTAAAGATAAACCTGGAGTTGAGAACTTAGTTGCTGACCATCTTAGTAGACTGAAAACAGGGGAAAGTGGTAGTCCCTTTACTGATTATTTTCCTGATGAGACCTTGTATGCTGTTAGTAGTAGGTTGCCTTGGTATGCTGATATTGTAAACTATATAGTCACCACAACTTTTCCCATTGACTTGACTAGAGCTGAAAAAGAAAAGATAAGAGCCCAATCCAAATATTATATTTGGGACGAGCCATATCTATGGAAATTTTATGGTGATAAGATAATAAGGCGTTGTGTCGATGATAGCAAAATTCATTCCATTCTAACCTTCTATCACTCTTCAGAAAGTAGAGGACATTTTGGGCCCAAAAGAACATCACACAAAGTTCTCGAGTGTGGATTTTATTGGCCCACTATTTCTCGTAATGCTTATGATTTTTGTAAAAGATGTGAAGTGTGCCAAAAGACTGGAAAATTATTAGGAAGGAATCAAATGCCCTTATATAATGTTTATGTTTGTAAAATTTTTGATGTATGGGGCATCAATTTTATGGGACCCTTTCCCCCTTCTTTTGGGTATAGTTATATTCTTGTGCTTGTTGACTATGTATCCAAGTGGGTAGAAGCTGTAGCTACTAGAGCTGATGATGCTAAGACTATGGTGAAACATGTTAAATCTCTCATTCTGCATAGATATGGAGTACCAAGAGCAATTGTCAGTGATAGGGGGACTCATTTTTGTAATCGAACTTTATGTGCCTTGTTAGCCAAATATCATATGACTCATAAGGTATCTACTAGTTATCACCCCCAAACAAATGGCCAAGCTGAAATCTCTAACAAAGAAATCAAGGGGATACTTAAAAAAGTAGTTAGGCCAGACAAGAAAGATTGGAGTCTTAGGCTAGATGAGGCTCTTTGGGCTTATAGGACTGCATACAAGACTCCTATTGGTATGTCACCTTATAGGTTGGCCTTTGGGAAGCCATGTCATCTCCCTGTTGAGATAGAACATAAGTCATATTGGTCTGTGAAGCAATGTAATCTCGACTATGAGTTAGCAGGAAGAGAGCGTAAATTGCAATTGTAGGAACTAGAAGAGATTCGCTTGGAAGCCTATGACAATACAGTCATTTACAAAGGTAAGGCCAAAGTATTTCATGATGCTAAACTTGTCAGAAAAGAATTTCAGATAGGTGAGAAAGTATTACTATTCAATTCAAAACTGAGACTTTTTCCTGGTAAGTTGAACTCTAGATGGCTAGAACCTTTTATGGTAGTAAAGACTTATCCACATGGTGCTGTTGAGATTAAATCTTTTGCTAGTAACAAGATTTTCAAGTTAAATGGTCACAGGCTAAAACATTTTTATGAAGGAGATCAGGTATACTTAGTGGAAGAGATCCAAATTGAGGATCCATGAGCCCGTTTGAGTCGGGCCAACGACTGTAAACAAAGGCACTGGTTGGGAGGCAACCCAACGTTTTTAGGGAAGTACCTATTTACTTTTGTTTTTATTCTCATTATTTCTTTCTTTTTGCATGTATTAGGGACTATGCATGAATTAAGTGTGTGGGGGTGCATCGTGCATTTAATTCCTGCAGTTTTTATTCTTGAAATTATTCTAAAAAAAATTCTTATAAATAATGCATGATATGCGTTTATGCTAGGCTTGCTTGCTTAAAAATTTTATTTTCTTAGCTATTTATAATTTATTCTTCTATGAGTGAAGACTTCTAAGTATGCTAGCTATCATTCAGAAATGTCTGAGTTGATCCTCATGTATCTCTTTAATGAGTAACTGTCATGATTGTTCATCTTATTTGGTTATGTATTATATCCGCTTCAGAGGTGATAAAATGACCTAACCCATTTCCTAGACTATTGAATTAGTAGAATAACTCCCAAAAAAAAAAAAGAGTCAAAGTCGGGAATGACAAGTACCCCCTTTGAGGCATGCGCTACTGGGTGCTACCCTTTGAGGCAATACTGCCACTGGAAAGCTTGCTTCCCATACTAGTGAGTCAATAAAATAAATGAAAATAATGATAAAAATAAAATGTTTGCTCTAGCACCTCTATTCAGGTGAGTGTGAGACAGGGAGTGTTTAATTTCTAAGACCCTATATGGGCCTCGAATATGTGCGCAAGTAGAGTTAGAAGAAAAAAAAATAGAAGAAGAACCAGAAAAACAAGTACAAGGCAAGTTAGGATCAGTTCAATGAGTTATTCTACCTAGTTCAATTGTCTCTATTGCCATACCATGCCCCAATTTTTCCTACCATAAATTTTTTAGACCTCTTGATCGGTGTATGCATATCTAAAAGAGATGGATAATTATTGAACTTGTTATTTCATTAAGGAAATGTTGTGAGGTTGATGAAGAAATTCTTTGATGGTAGTTGGATGTCTAGAAATTATTCACTTGTAGGAGGAAAAACTAATTAATTTTCAATAAAACTATTTTTAAAGCAAGCCAAAGACTAGTATGAATATCATAGTTATGCATAACCTTATAAGAAAGAAAGAGGGTAAGTTTTTAGGTCGAGTCTAAGATTTCTTTACACGAGGACATCCAAAGTCTAAGTGTGGGGGAATTTGTTAATCCAAAAATCATGCATTGTTTTCAAAATTATTTCGATTATATTATATATTATTGCGTCTAACTTATTTTATTTTATATATTTTTCAGGTTAGGCATTAATAAAATAACAAGGAGAAGAGAGGGCGTCGAGGTTCGGGTTTACACGCTTGGCTATAAAAACACGGTCCAAAAATAATAATTTATGCAAAATATTATTTCAATAATTATTTAATTGGGCTAGGGTTTCAAGGGTTGGAGGAAAAAGCTAGAAGTCTTGAGGGAGAAGAAGTCTAAGGAAGAAAGGAAGAAGAGGAAAAAAACCCTAGCTATCCCACCCGTCCTTTCTTATCCGTTATATATCATCATCATCCTAAAGCATATACTAGCACGGCAAACCCATGCTACCCTCCTTCTTCTTCCTCCTCAACCCATCATCCTCACGACAAGCCTCCACGCCAGCCAACCCCTTCTCTCTCCTCTTTATTCATCACCATCATCTTGAATAGGCACACCATCATCACCATCTTCGTTTAACCCCACGGCCAGCTATTACCCACGCAGCCCTCTTGCCTTCATCTCATCACACGATCACCATCTCCTCATCCCCTGAATTATCATAGTGATTATAGGTACAAACGGGCCACGGAGCCAATCCCTCAATGCAAAAGTGTAGTGTTCGTTTTTTCTTTTCTTTGTTTACTTTATTTTATTTTAGATTAATTTATTTTGTTTAGTTAATTATTGTTAAACATGAATTATTTTGGTAAATTTTGTGATTTTATTTTTAATATGAGTGAGTAATTTTCTGTTGCTTAGTATAATCTATTTGAAACCATGCTAAATTAATTATTTTGAAATAAGTCTCATGCTTTATTGTCTAGTTGATTTATATTCATGATTTTATAGCGATTAGTATTTATCGTTCATGATATTCGTATTATATTAAGTAGAATGCATGCTAGTTAGTTCAATACGAATTCATATGATAGTTTAAAGAGCTTTAATACGTAAAAGTTATCGTCTTTTAAGCATTAGTATCACCCTAATTAATCGTGGATGACTCAAATCCATCTCTTTTAATTAGGTAATCGTTATAGATCTTTGTTAAATCAATTTGCTGGTAAATTGATTACAAAGCGTTAGATGATGTTTTTGTAATACGTAATGCTCTAGTTTGATTAAATTCTTGCGCTGGTGTAACAGTTATCAAATTAGTAAGGTTTATATTAGGGTTGGATCTAATTAAACTATAATATAAGGAAAAACGGGAAGATCCGCTGGTGGGTGTCTTCTATAGTTTAACTCAAGGATGAAATGAACTTGTGTGTTGATGATAAATATTAATTTGTATGATGGATATAGATTATGCTAAGCATTTTTCATAAATTTGATATCCTTTGATAATTATTTGCTGCTTTTAGTTAATTTGTTTAGTTTGTCAATTTTTATCCTTCAGTTATTAGCTTTAATATAAATTCCATTTACCCCCCTTCCCCAAAGAGTAGTATTTTAGGAGTGTCTTGCTAATTTTAGATTAGTGAGATTTTGATTTTTAGAGTGATTATAATTTTCAGATTTGATTTATATTCTGTTTTGCCGTTTAATTACTAGTTTGTTAGAAATTGGGATAAAGTTGGTTCCTTTCATTTTTTTTCAAGTTTTAATCCATCCTAGGGTTTATATAGTGTCCTAATCTGCCTCTGTTTAATTTTGGAATTTTTGGAAATTATTTGATAATTGTCAGAATTATTTCATGAATTGGATATGTGCATATTTTTATTTCAACAAATCTAAAAATTACGTTTTTAAATTTTATTTCATGTGTTTTAGGTGTTATTGAGTCCAGAAAATTATATCCTTAAATTTGGGTAATTTTGTTAATTAATTTCATATTTATATTAGTGCAGTTTATTTTTTTCTGATTTCACATTTAATTTTCTGTTTCATTTTTCTGAAGTTAATTTTCTGTTTTAATTTATCTGAAATTAATTAGTTATAATTCTGGAGTCATAGGTATATAAACTTGAAGAATATTAGTTTAAGTTACTGTTTGAGATTTTTAATATTAATTTTCTGTTTGATTATTTTCTGTTTCATTTCTAGTAGAATATTGTGTTTTTATTCTGTTTTTATTTTTCTAGATTATTTAGGATAGCTACATACTGTTTTATTTTCAGAATTAAATTTAGAATATTTAGGACAGATTTTTTATTAATTTTGATTTATTTTTGAATTACAAAGAGTAGTAAAATCATCTAGAATTAAACTAGCTTTTTGACATAATCTTTCCTCGTGGATCTATCCCTACTTTCCTATGCTATAAATATTATTTATAAGTCGAAGTAGTAGTTAAATTTGTAGCTCCATGACAAGCTTTACACCACTCTCCTTCTCCCATGTGCAAGTGGCTTACTTGGAGATAATTGATTATGTTAAACCTTGAGTGCACTTTAACAAAATGTGTTTGCTAGAGTAATACTTGTAATTAACCTAGGTTACGCTTGTTTTATATTTTTAGTTTAGTTAAGCTTGTTTAGGGGTCTCCTATTCACTAAGGAACATGGTTACTTGCTTGACTGTTAGGGAGACATGTACATAAGCCTGCTTGGATGCTTATTGTAATCAAAATTCATGAATGAAAAAGCTTTTCTTTGTGTTTAAATATAACTCTTCAAATCTTATTTTTAAACAATCTATTTAACTGCTAAAACTGAGTGGTTTCCTTTAATCTGAACTTTATGGCTTAGCTTCATAGCTTAGAGGGTGGAATCCTTGTTTAGCTTGGATGGTGGCATAGCCTTTGTCCCATTCATATCCTCTATTTCTTAATAAACTCCATTGATGCAGCTTAAATCAACCTCCAACCAGATTACAAAGGTTCACTTACTTAGGTTATTATTAAGCTCACGTACCAAAGTGGTATCAAAGCATAATCTAGTGAGTGTTTGTTTACTGTTTCATTAGTTTGCAATCTGCCCCAGTTCCTAAACCACATTTCCTAAAGCCACAAAGAACCATAAATAGCCTAAACACAAACCCAACTATAAAAGAACCCCAAACACCTCAAAACAGCCCCTATAGATTCCCATCCATGTTCGGGGAAGAAGAAAGTAATACCCCCCAACCTAAAGTCTCTAGAGGACTTAGCCTTGAACAAGCCTGTGAGCCAAGTAGAGGCAATGCCATACACCAACTTTAACAAAACTTCCAAACACTATCCACAGAAGTTGCCACCATATCCACCAGTTTAGAAGAGATTTTGGCTAGTTTGGGAGATGTCCCTAGAGGAGGAAGAAGAAGAGATTGTGACTCTCAAAGGGGTAACTCCCCTTTCACTCAGTCATCTTCTTCCCAAGATGATGAGTCCTTAAGGAGGAGAAGGAGACCTCCCAAACAACCTGTTGATGACTTGACGGACATGAAATTTGACTCTCCTAAATTTGAAAGTAACTTGAACCCAGATCTTCACCTTGAATGGGTTCAGTCCTTGGAAACATTCTTTGAAATGAAAGAGTACTCTCAAGAGAAGGCCTTTAAAATTGTCATTCTAAAACTAAAGAAGTATGACTCTCTTTGGTATAAAAGCATTAAGAGGCAAAGAAATAAAGAAGTCAAGTGTCGCATCATAACTTGGTCCAAATTAAAGAAACTGATGCATAATAGGTTTCCTTTAATTTGAACTTGGTGGCTTAGCCATGAGAGTTTAGAGGGAGGAATCCTTATTTAGCTTAGGTGGTGACGTAATCTTTATCCCATTCATATCCTCTATTTCATAACAAACTCCATTACTGCAGCTTGAATTAACCTCTATCCAGATTGCAAAGGTTCACTTACTTAGGTTATCATTAAGCGCACGCATCATCTGTAAAATGTTTTTCAGATTTCACAGACGAGAAAGTATGTTTCGGATCCAGACCATGATATCATAATAGGGCCTATAGAAGTTGCTAAGAATCTAGCATACGAAGAGCATCATGTGCGAATATTAAATTACAGAGTTAAACAACCCCAGAACAAAAGCATTTCCCTAGAAAAAGTTATGTTGGCAAACCATGCTGCATCGGAAGCCACATGGGAGATGAAAGAAGACGTGAGAGGCAAATACCCATACCTATTTGAGGCAAGCCCAAGGGTTTTTTCTTCAAATTTACAAGTTTCGAGGATGAAACTTACTTTGAGGAGAGAAGGCTGTAACGGCCTAAACCTAAAATTTCGCTAATTACCTTGAATTATTTTAATTAAAATTTAATCAAGTTGGGCATCATTTTTCAATTTATTATTCATATATGTAGATATATTTATTCAATTGTAGGTTGAATAAGCAGAGTGGACTCAAAATGAATTCCATTACGTTCCTGAATAACCCAATTCAAATATTAATAAATACCTTACTATACAACAACACCACCTTCTAATGTGTGTCCCGTTTTTGCGGGGTCTAGTGGAGATCCAAATGTAGACAACTCTACCTAAACGACCATCCTTGCCTATAGAGTGGCTGATTTCAAGAAACAATAAATACCTTACTATAGCGAAACAAAACTACCTTAATTTAAAAAAGGGTAATTATTGGGGAAAAAAAAAAAAGCACATACCTACAATAATGAAAGAATTAGTATAAGGTACATAAAAAAAGGAGTGAAAAGAGTTACAACTTGAAAATGAAAATTCTCTCTTCCAAAATTTACAACCAAATGGTGTAAAAGTTAATCCATAAATTTTAGCCAAGAAATTAGCCCAAAAATGTATGTTGGGTGAGAAAAAAGAAAGAGAAAAGGAAGATTATTAGGATCAAAACTAGAAAATTCTGGAGAAGCTCTAAGTTACAATTCACCAAATGAAGTAAAAGAAATAAAGGAAAAGAAAATAAAAATCAAAACAAATAAAAAATCACCCAAACCCCCCATCTGGACAACCCCCCTATTTTTCGCTAGCCAGAACCCCCTGTTTTGCCCAGCCTGGAGGAAAATGTGTTGTCTTGAATTAATTTGACGACTATTCTTAATATAAATTTTAGAATTAATTTGATGACTATTGTAAATGTGAATTTGGGAATTAATTTGGGGACTTCAATGAGTTAAGTATGTAAGTCTGGGTGATAATTATGATGCAATTAAGGCATTGACAAGGCTTTTAGGTTTTGTTCTTAAATTGCCAATAACCCTAATAATTGTGGATAAGCTAAATACTACCCACATGTTTGGGACTAGCTAGGAAAATGGGATGAAGATCTCTCGACTTGGACCCAAAGTCGAGTGCATAACATAATCCTACACCGAATCGTGATTAAATAAGCTAAATCCTAACGACGGCTAGCAACAATATGGCTACTAAAGGGATGATGATGATGATAACAATAATAATAATAACAATAATAATAATAATAATAATAATAATAATAATAATAATAACAACAACAACAACAACAACAATAATAATTATAATCACAACAATGATAAAGTTAATAAAAATGATGCGAGTTATATCATCACACCACAATAACACAAATAATGCAAGCATCAACATAGCAAAATAAAGAACAAAAACAAGTGAAATAGAATCAAGTTAAGTTAATATTAATGAGTATGTTCATTATTAAAGGAAGAGTCAAAGGAGTTTTTATTACTTATTAAGTCAAAAAGTTAATAAAACTTCTTAAACTCGCACTAATTGTAAAATTTCACATTTGGAGTAGAAACAAGGCCACCTCTGTCACTTCAAGCTAAACGAACATTTTTCATTAAAAAGGAGAGAGATTTCAAGCACCAAGCACGTATATTGCATGTACTCTTCAAAAACTCACATGCTTTTTAAATTATACAAAATTCATGTAATATTCATCTAACAAATTATTTGACGCAATGTTTTGTCATCTAAATAAGTGGCCTCCAAAGGTCATCAATCACCAGGGCCTACACTCTTCAGTTTACCTGCGCAGCTACACCTCAGGCTTCTGGATTGGCCTGGAAGGTGTGCACCTACTGACTACAAGATAATCTAGTTTTTGTAGCATTTGGTTTTGCCATAATGTACTAAAATATTGCTACATTGACCTTTTGTGATAATTTGAAAATATGCTACAAAGTTGCCACAGATACTGCATTACGAAAGGCTATTGTGGCAAATTTTAATTTGCCACTAAATATATCCCTTTTGTGGCAAAATTTCATTTACCACAATTATAAAATTGCTACAATAGCTCATACTTTGTAACAACTCTACTACAAAAACGGTGCCAATCTCCGAGGGAAAAAGCGACGGTGTGGACACCCGTTGGAGAAAGTCAGATTTTCCGATGGAAACACCGTCGGAGTCCGATGGAAATTCAAATTTCTGACGGAATTTCCAGCGGAAATTATTTCCGTCGGAAAATCTGACGGAAATTCCTACAAGATTCCATCGGATTCCGCCGGAATACATTGGAAATTCCGTCGGAATTTCCTCGCATGCTTTTGAAGAAAATTTGGATATGGTTTTAAAGGTTTTGGTGAGAGAGAGGGAGACGTTTCGGGGTGTTTTTCAACCGTGAAGAGAGAGAGGAAGGAAGGAAGAGAGGGGGGAGATGTTCATGGTTTCCGGTGGCCGGAAAAAATTATTGTCGTTTCTCGTAATTTAACAGTAAGCCACCTGCTTTGAGTTAATTTGCTCTTTGAAATTGAAATATTTAAGTTAATTGATTTTTTATAGTGGTCAATTTGTTATAAATGAGTTCAAAAGTGCCGCCACGGCCGCCGTTAGTGCCGTCGTCGCCGCCGCCGCCGCCATCCCCTGTAGTCTGCTTTGATTTTTGGGTATTTAAAGGTTAGCAAAATTGTTGTATTTTGAAATTATATATATTAATTTGGTATGTGTTGTCAACTTTTGTAAAATTTAATTTTGAAGCATATTTGTATAGTTTATTCAATTTATTTTTTTCATAAAATATGGATGTGAATTATGTTGATTTCTCATTTAATTTGTGAAGTGTATTTATTTGAATAAGTGGAATAAAATATGATAAGTATGTACATTTATAATAATTATATAATTATTATAAAATTTTCAAGTATGTTAAGCATGTATAATGTGTTTTGCTTTAGTGAGTAATTTAAATTTGCTAAGTATGTTTATTTTTTGTTTGATTTGTGCTATATATTTGAATTTTTTGTAAGTATGTGAAGTGCATGTTTTTTTGAGGTATGTTTAATTTTTTGTATGATTTGTTTGATATGTTAAAAATTTATATTTTATTTTTGTAATTTTGAGGCATATTAAGTATATATTAATTTAAGTTGGCTCAGTATGTTAATAGTATTTTATTATTTTTGTAATTTAATTTGTGTTTGATTCTTAATTAGGTTTATTTAGACAAATAATATAGTTATGTTAAATTTATTTTTTTAGCATATATGTTTATTTACATTGTTGTATTTTAGATTTAGCACTTATTTCTTTAAGGAATGTGGGAATATAAAATGTGAAGTAAATATGAATATAAGTTTTTTTTTATTTGTGTCATTAGTGAATATAAAATTTGTACTAGATAATTTAATCTTTAACTTAATTTGTAATGTATGTTGATTTGGATAAATGAAATAGTTATAGGTAGCTAAGCATGTATAATATATGTTTTATTTTAGTGAATGGTTCAAGTATGTTAAGTATGTTTATTTTTTGTTCGATTTAATGTGTATATTAATTATTGGTAAGTACGTAAAGAATATTCTTTTTTGAGGTATGGTTAATTTTTTGTTCGATTTGTTAAGTATTTTTATTTTATCTTTTGGTTAATAGCATTTTTTTTGGGGTTTTTTTATTTGGATGAAGTGTGAAATAAATTGTGTAATTTGTGCTTGATGCTTAACAAGGTTTATTATGATAAATAAAATAGTTCTATTAATTTATTTTTATGTAATACATATATATATGTTTACTTACATTGTTGTATGTGTAATATATATAATATATATATATATATATATATATATATATGTTTAATTATGTTGTTAAATTTATTTTTTGTAATATATATAAATTTATTAGTGTCATTAGTTGAATATAAAATTTAGAGTAAATAATTTAATCTTTAATTTAATTTGTAATGTATGTTGATTTGAATAAATGAAATAGTTGTAAGTAGATATGTATAATATGTTTCGTTTTGGTAAATGATTTAAGTATGTTAAGTATGTTTATTTGTTGTTCGATTTGTTGTGTATATTAATTTTTGGTGTGTATGTGAAGTATATTCTTTTTCGACGTGTGGGTAATTTTCTGTATGATTTGTTTGATTTGTTAAGTATAATTATTTATGTGCTTCAACATTATGGTAATATTCGTATAGAAGTTCATTATTGTTTCAAATATTGAACTGGTTAAATAGATTTCTAAAAGATATTTATTGAAATTAATTGTAGTATACATAACAATTAAGGCAATCAGATTAGCAACATATGGATGGGCCATTGTATCGTCAATAGATGTATAGGAGAAGAAATCTTGATGGACATGGGCTTAGAGATGAGTGGTTGATGGGAGTGAATATGTTTGATGAATTTGCACGAAATCAGGAGGAGTATGGAATTGATGAAGTTTATAGATGTCCATGTATGAAGTGCAAGAATATGCAATATTTTACACCTGACATTATAAAGTCTCATTTGTATAGAAAGGAATTTGTGAAGAATTATTGGTATTGGACAAGTCATGGGGAAGAAGATAATTCGAAAGTAGGGGGTGCAAGTAGTTCACATTCTATGAATTTTGACTATGATCACAACGATTATAATCATATGGAGAACATGCTTTATACTGCCTTCCAAGCTAATGAAATGAACATGAGTAGCCATCATGATGTAAATCCTGAAGCATTTTACACTATGCTTGAATCTGTCCAAAGACCATCGTATGAAGGGCGTAACATAACTGAACTAGAAACGTCTATGAGGCTACGTAATATTAAATCGGGGTACAACATGGCTCAACGTTGTTTCAACGAAGTCATTGGTCTGATGAAAGATATATGTCCTCCTAAAAGTAGCATTTCAAAAAATTATCATCAGCAGCTCAGAAAAAGTGAGAGATTCAGGCATGGATGTCCAGGAAATTGATTGTTGTCCAAATGGGTGCATGCGTTATTATAAACAAGATGAGGGTTTGTCCGCATGTAAATTTTATGGACATGCAAGATAATTACCAAAGAACTCCAATTAACAAGGTCATAAGGAGGTTTCATGTGGTAGAATGCACTACCTGCTTTTAATCCCAACATTGCAAAGACTGTATACCTCAAAAAGGACTGCCATCCACATGAGATGGCACCATGAGCACCGCCAAGAACTGGGTGTTCTCCGGCATCCGTCGGATGGATTAGCATGGAAGCATTTCCACCAAAGTTATCCAAATGTTGCAGCAGAGTCTCGGAATGTAAGGTTAGGTCTTTGTGCTGATGTTTTCACGCCACTTTTCATATCTGGAAGATCGTATTCTGTGTGGCCAATTGTTGTTACACCTTAAAACTTACCTCCAGTTATATGTATGACCACTCCATACATGTTTTTAAATTGTATTATTTCGAATGTAATAAATCTGAAGAACAGAATTGATGTGTACTTGTAACGCTTAATTGATGAGTTGAAAATGCTATAGGATGTTAGAGTGGATACACTTGATGTTTCATACGGGAAAACTTTTAGATTGCATGCTTCATTAATGTGAACAATTAATGATTTTCCCGCGTATGGTATGTTGTCTGGTTGGAGTACTCGTGGGTTGTTAACATGCTCGGTTTGTACGCACCAAAATTCTGCATTCGAGTGACAGCATGGACGAAAGCCATCTTGATTCGATTGCCATCATCAGTTCTTGCCTTGGAATCATTATTTTAGAGCTAATAAAGTCAAATTGCCAGGAAACAGGGGAAGACAGAGCACATTATGAAAAAAAAATTTGAGATTTCTTAAAGGATAAAGTGCAGGTTCTTTTAGACAAATCAACTTGAACACTGATGATGAGCAGAACTCCCAAATTTACAATGATTATCCCACAAATATATCTGAATCTGATTAATTTATATGATCTGTCCACAGATCCAAAACAATTGTGGATGTTATGATTAACTTTTAATTTAGCACGTTTCATTTTCAGATATAAAAATTTGTATTTGGTAATTATTACATGTGTTGTATGTGGTGATCGTGATATATTTAAGCTCCTTATTTATTTTTTAGGAGCAAAAATTTTTTTAGAGCAAAAATTTTTTTTGGAGGCGAAGAGATTTCCGTCGGAATTTCTGATGGAAACCTCTCCCTCTCTGCAAAATGCCTGCAACCTCAAGCACTGACAGACAGAATTCCCAACGGAAATTTCCGATGGGGTGATTCCATCGGAAATCCTGTCAGACGCCATCAAAGTCCGTCAGACAAATTTATGCGACGACCTAATTTCCAACGGGGGGTTTGGCGTCTTATTTTCCGTCGGAAAATATTACTTTTTTCATCGATAATTCCATCGTAGATCTGAGGTATTTTGGTAGTGCTCAAACATTACCACAAAAATACACTTGTTGCTACGAAAACATGATATTTGTGGCAATATGGTTAAGCTGCAAATTTGCATTTTAGTGTCCAATTTGAACACATCTAGTGGCAAATCCTATTTTACCAGTACAAATGTATAATTATTCTACTAAACACCTTTGTGCATTTGAATTTCGTTTAAATTTTATGGATATATGTTATATCATAATTAACATTTGCAATTCATAATGAAGTTAAATATTCTACATAAATATGCTTAATAAATATAAATAAATAAAGGAAGCTAAAGATAGAACTAGAAAATTATAATTCATTTCATATATAATAAGTTGAATCACGTAGTATTATTCTTCATAAGCATTGTTTATAATTTCTAACAAAAGAAAAATTGAACAATTTCATAAGTACTCAAATTCGAGAAATGTAAATTGTGCTAACTAATTAAGACAGCAAAGTGAAAAATTAAATCAGGCCTTCATGATCAACATCTTGTGCTCTTCACCTCGTACGCTCATCGAACATCGTTCTTCGAATGCAATGCTTGTGTGAAAGGCCAAGTAAATAAATAAATAAGCATTAGCACCGATTAATATCTGCATATAAAAAATATGGCAATGCATATTGATATGATTCTCAAATAAATATGAAAATAGATGGACACTCTAACTGCCATTATGCTATACTGCTTGATGTGTAACTTAAATAATCATAAAATTGAAACATTCAAGGATTGGGTTGCTGCTTGTACACCAACTACTTATTGGCCAAATGCTCATATAAAAAACTGAACTTGAAAGTATTCTGCCAAATGTTCTTTATATAAATTGTCATTTCAGAGCTTCTTGCTATCAAGTGATGAGAACATATCAGAGCCTCTTGCTATTAAATGCTGAGAACATATCAGAGCCTCTTACCATCAAATGCTAAGAAAATATAAGATACATACACGATCTGCATTATATAGGTAGGCTAGACAGTGCAGGTGTCGCCTGTTTGTATAGATGCATCTTGTACAGTGCAAGTGCAGCCTATCTGTGCACCCTGTTTAGTGCAGCGATAGCCTGCCTATGCAAGTGCATTCTGCCTATGCTATGTGCCTAGACGGTAGTGCATGTTCTGCATCTTCACCATCCAACCACATAAATCCACCATCTAAATCAAATAGCACTGGCTTCACAAAGGGTGCACCATTTCAACACAAACCAAATCAAACAAATCTTCAAAAACGCCACTAATATTTTCCAGGGCGCCATTTCAACCTAAATCAAGTCAGACAAACCCTCACCAAGAGTGCACCATTTCAACCCAAACCAAATCAGACAAACCCTCTCAAAGGGTGCACTATTTCAACACAAACTAAGCCAAGCCAATGCTAATCCAAATCAACATTAAGAAACCACCAAGTTCACACAATTAAAAACTAAATTAGTTATGTTTAAATTACGGTGATTACATTCCAAGAAAATAAGAATGTCTATAGTGATATTAACACTAGCCAGTAAGCCAAGAACAACTCAAATATGTATCCTACCGCAAGATAGTATGTGTTTCTAGTTTGAATTAGAAATTATATGAATATTGGCCTCATCCGATCAAGAACAACTCTAGTATGCATCCTACCACATGATAGTATTTTTGCTCCTTGCTTTATAAAATCAAACCAATAATAAGTGTTACCAAACGAGCACCTAGATTATTGACATTACCCATAGTCAAAATCAGAGCAATATTCGCCTTCAAACAAACAAAAAAACCCAAGACTTTACTATTCAAAGAATTAAAGCCCAGCAAAGATATCAATTAAAATGATTTTTCTTAGTACTTGATCACAAATTAACAACTGGCCAAGATTTGAGAATAAAATTCAACCTTGTTTCTCATAATCAATAATGACTTGATTATCCCACCTATCATCATGGACCCTTGTAGAAATAACAAATTGGAACCAAACTAAAGCAGAAATCCGCTAATCAAGCAATCGACCTTGAACGTATCGACAAAGGCTTTAACAAGGGGCTTTGTTTCTAGGCACGTCCTCATCAGTCTCTTCTAGCATTTACTTTATAACCACATGAACACTCCAAAATCAAAATTAAAAATTTCAAATAACTATAGAAAAGGTAAAGAACCCAAAAAATTTTAACTTACCCAATATTCATCTTAGTCATTATCGATTTGCCATATGCTGATGGAGGAAGATTCAAAAATCAGATCGGAAATTGAGATGGGAACAAATAAGAAAGATGGGAACAAATAAGAAAAGGGAGAAAATAAGGAGTGAAAATTATCTGTTTATGAGTCAGTAAAGTGGTACCTTCAAATGCAGTGGTTGAAAGAAAGATGACTCAGAAAAAATAGGAGGCTCTAACTTGGAAAGCTCAACTAATTATGGCAGAATTTGAATCAAAGATGCAGATTTAGAACATGTCAGCTGAAAATCGGCCAGAGAGATCCCCGTTGTCAGCGTCTTCCATCTCCTCTCTCCCACATATGTTTTGTATTTACTATGACTATATTACAATATATGCGCTTCATAAATAATATAGGAAATATGATTTTGTCTTTTAGGAGAGAAGAACTTTAATACTCCTCAAAAAATTTTAAAGGGAAGGAGGGAATTTTTTAAGCACGAAAATTTTACTTTTTTGGAAACCCGCCATTTAGAATTAAATTCATATTCCTTTTGCAGTCATTTCAGCTACCGGCCACAATAGTCTCCCCTTTTTGTGGCAATATTCAAGTTTGCTACTATTGTTCACTATTTTAAGATTCTTATAGCAATTTTAAATTTGCTACAAATAAATTGCTACAAAAAATTAATTTTTTTATAGTGATCTTTAGATCGCTTCAAACGTTAATAGTCGCCCACTTTCAGATAACAATCAACAAAGCAATTTACTCAAGTTTTCTCTCTCTAGTTTTCGAACAGAATGTTTTGAAATGCGCGCACCCAAATAAATTGAATACGAAGTCTATTATAAAGAATAGGGATGTGCATATTAAGTGTAGGCTCAATATTTAAATGTTTTAATGTTTTCAATTTTAGGTGAGGGATCCGTAAACAATTCTCTTCTAGCATGCCAGTAGGTAGCAAGAAGTAGACAAGAGTTGCAGTATTTTGCTGAATGTTAGCTAGGCAAGTGCTCATAGTGATTTACAGGCTAGCACTTCTAAAAATACGCTATTTGTGTGAACTTTTGGACAATGTATTTGCTGAAGTGTCTAAGAATTCTAAGATAAGTTTACTGATTGTACCACCAATTAGACAGGATGTTAAATGTACTTTTTATTTCCAATGCTTGGTGGACTTGGTGAATATATGAGCGATATAGTGATACAGGTTGTTCTAGGTAGCCTTCTTCCATTACGGGACAGTGGCAATGCCTCTAGTTAAAGGACTCATGTTGCAATATTAGATAATAAGTTATTAGATTAAGATAATCAGGTATTATGGATTTGAGGCATTACATTATGAGCCACATAATATTTTCTAAACAAAGCCACAAACAACAAATGACAAAAGTGACTACCTTCGTCACTAATAAGGGTTCTAGGGGTCCCATACTAATAGAAAATGAACTCTTTTACACAAACTTTACCACCACTGTCTAGTCATTGGTCGTAATGGCTAGAGCTTCCACTCAATTTGACACATAATCAATAGTATCAAATATCTAGGAAAACCAAAAGATGTGGGAAAAGGACCCGTGAAATCAATGCCCCTAACATCAAATATCTTAATAATCTGAATTGGGGAAAGGAGCATCACATATCACGACGGGACAAGCACTATGACAATGCTCACAGGCAAGACAAAAATAGTAACCATCATGAAATACTGTGGACTAATAAAACCCACTTTGTAGGACTTTAGTAGTTGTCGTATGATCTCAAAAATGACCACCACAAGCACAAGTGTTTAGGCTAAATACGTGTGAATTTTATACTTCATTAGACCTAGATTTAGCTCACAATAATGGCTAAATTAGGTTGCTTTCAGTGTGTTCCTGGTCTTATAGGTAATCAAGATAATTGCACAAATGATGGATAATGGGTGAAAAATGTGTCGAAAGTTAGATAAGTTAACTTGGGTTAACCTAGAGGACAATAAGTGATAACCATGAACCAGGGCTGGGTTAGCAATATAGAAACTTGGCACAAGTTGCCAGTGCCATGTGACACGCCCTTTTTTTTTTAGCGCTATCCTACTCGCGTTTTTATTTCGAAATCTAAAAACTTGGCATGGTACGCATGTGCAAAGCTCACCGACTTGAGGCCTACATAAACCCGCTTCCCTCATTTGTGCAATCAGCAAGGGTTTTAAAGTAGGGTTTCAGCTTAGTTTTTAGGGTTCTGAAGTTAGTGCTTAGTATTAAACTAGTGTTTAATTTGGCTAATGCAGCCACATTTCAAGTTATTTAAATGTTACTTTGACTCTTTTTTAATGTCATTTAATTTTAAGCTCTTGAATAGAGTGGTTAGTTTGCTCAATCTCTCTCATTTACTCTTCTTTTTAGCATTCAAACCTTCTTGTTTGGGTTAATTTAATGCTTTAATGATGCTGTATACTTTTGAATCTAATTTTCTTTCCTTTCTCTACTTTCAATTTTCTCTTCGTTATCTTAAATCTTCATTTTGAACTCTCCATTTCTTCATTCAAGTTAGGGTTTGAAACCCATTTTTGAAAAGTTGAAAATTTGGCCAATTATGGGTTAGACAAGAATTAGCTTAGGTAGACCAGTTAGATTATAAGTTAAGCCAACCTCCATTGTTGAATTTTTAATCTTTTGAGTA
The DNA here is from genome assembly GCA_029747015.1 of Carnegiea gigantea. Classification (NCBI taxonomy): domain Eukaryota; kingdom Viridiplantae; phylum Streptophyta; class Magnoliopsida; order Caryophyllales; family Cactaceae; genus Carnegiea; species Carnegiea gigantea. The sequence goes on along the minus strand of JAKOGI010000046.1, from coordinate 454,280 downwards.
CTTTAGTTTCTCTCTCTTACCTTAGTTAGTAGATCTAATGCTTTCTTAATTAAATTGGATGATTTGTTAGTTCAGTGTTAGTTAGAATGATGTTTTGTATTGAATGTACTTTATTCTAGATTATTTTAATTAATTATATTTAGATTGAATCAGTGCGTAATTCGTTTAATTAATCATATCTAGTCACATTTATTACTTTTCATATGTTAGAATTTGGATAAAATAACAAGTGTCTTGATTTCAACACCATTCCCAAAAGACGACAAACTCTGATACTCTCCAAAAACTACCCAACAATAAGAGTGGCAAAAGGTACACTGAATTTCACTCTTACGGGCATACCTACGAACACTAGGTTAAAACAGCGTATTTAGATAGCGGTGTTCCTAATAGTAATGCCTTACTTGTGAGAAGAACATACGGAGAGGGGCATTTGACACTGTAAACAGTTAGTAATAAGGAAAATGGTTAGAATATCCAATTATGTCTTCAACATACTTAGTGAAGATCCTACACAAGTGGTCTACAATCGAATTTTTAGAATCCTTCCTATCTTTTATCTCATTGTCAAACTCTTGGAGCAACACATTCCACCTAATGAGTCTAGGTTTGGTATCATTCTTGGACAACTCATGTCTTAATGTAGCATGTCAGTAAATGTACTCATTTTTTTACACAAAAGGTATGAACTGAATTTATCAAGTGTAAATATTACTCCTAGCAACTCTTTTTTGATAGTGGAATAATTCTTTTGAGCATCAATTAGAATTCTGCTAGCATAGTAAGTGATACAAGGCATTCTATTCATCCATTGACACAAAACAACCCAATAGTAAAATTAGATGCATCATACTTAATCTCAAATGGAAGAGAAAAATTAGGGGGCTGCACAATAGAGGCTGACACTAACAAAGATCAAAACTTTTTAAATGCCTTTTCGCATAACTCATCAAACACAAAAGGAGTATCTTTAAAAAAACAAGTCAGTAACAGGCATGGCCACTTTACTAAAATCCTTAGTAAATCTCCTATGGAAACTAGCACGATCGAGGAAAGATCTGATTTGCTTCATAGAAGTAAGAATAGACATATTAGAAATCATATCAGTCTTGACTTTGTCAACCTTAATTCCCTTTTTAGACACTTCATGACCCAACATTATCCCTTCTTGGACCATTCAAATTTCTCTTTTTTTAACATACGACAAGATACACTTCTTCACATCTTTTTAAAAGAGTGGACAAATTAGTAAGGCACGCAGCCAAAGAAGAACCAAACACAGAGAAATCACCCACAAACACCTCCATGAAATTATCAACATAATTAGAGAACATGGCCATTATGCATATTTCCAATGTGGAAGGTGCACTACACAACCTGAAGGCATCATCCAATAGGCAAATGTACCAAATGGGCATGTAAAAGTCATTTTGTCTTTATCTTCGAGATAAATAATTATTTGGTTATAACCAAAATCCCCATCTTGAAAACAATATAAACCTAATCCAACTAATTTTTTTTAAAAAAAATTGATCAATGAAGGAAAGGAAAAGATGGTCCCTTATAGTAGTATAATTTAGTTTTTTGTAATTGGATATATTTCTAAGGAATGTGCATCGTAGAACTAGTTCACCTTTATTATTCTTTACCACAGTTATAGCATATTTTTGATGCATAAGCTTAATCAAACTCATGCTAGGCCTTCCTAGATTTTAGTTTGAGGTTAAATCAAGAATAACAAGGGAACTAAGAAATCAAGAAAAATGGATACAAAAATGCTAAAGGCTTGGCCACTACCCAAGCTATGGAGGAATCAGCCCTCTAAATGATAGATAAAGGCAGTGCCACTAAATTTGGATTAAAGAAAACCACTAAGTTTAGCTAACTAAATTAGATTAGTTAACAACACGTGTCTAAAGCATTATTCCAAGTGAGGCGGTTTCTTCATAGTTGGGAAACCTCTAAATAAGCGTGAACAAAACTAATTACACACTAAAAACTTAGCTAAACTAAACACAATAAGGAGTCTAGCTAAACATGTTGTAATTGCACTAAACTCAAGCTTGAGCATTTCTAAAGACAATTAAAGAGCTAATTGCACATGGCAGGGAGAGAAATGGCTGCTACTATAAAGTTCTTTTTAGCTAGCCAATAAGAAATCAGTTTGCTTTTCTCTCTCTTAAATGACTGGGCCAACTTGTGTAAAGCCACCAAATTGCTAATTACTTAATTCATAGATAACCGCAACAGAAGACTTAATGATGGAAGGCACTACCGCCACCCTGATAAGGACAAGGCTCACTGAAACTATTTAATCTTGCAGCTCATGTTTAAATCACAATATCTATTAAACTGAAACACTCCAAGACCAAAGTCCTAGTTCAACTTCAATATAATTGACTTAATTATACCATGCGCTAACTCGCACTCCACTCTACACAAGTATATTAAATATAAATCCAACTTGACCCTGAGGTCGATCCTAACATGCATGCTATGCTGAATCCACTGTGAGCATCTAATGACTTCCAAAAGGGCTTGCTAAATGGAGAAACATGTGATACTTCATCACCTAAAATGGAAAACATAAAAAAATTCAAAAATGTGAGCAAAAACTTAGTACATGCACTCCTATATTGTAAAATGAGCATAGAAACACTATTGATGGGTACCCGCCTTTACAATTCAATTTAGTTCACAATAACAATGAAAATGAAAGTAATATAAAACTGAATTGCTCATTATCTAGATGTGAACCCCTTGCAATGATATGATCTATACATAGGTGTACACCTGCTAATCCGATCAAGAGTCGACCTGAAGCCGCGCGGGTAAATGATGGTCTGACCCCCTATAGATGATAACTGACGGGGACACAAGTTAAACGATAAATCGCTATATAAACTAATTCATTGATAAACTCATTAGGAATTGTGACTTGATAAATATGGTCTACTTTCTGAAGATAAAGACAATGGACATACCTTGAGTCTTTAAAAAAATGTCATCTGACTTAATAAATATGATCTGACTTGAGAACACTTATGCATAACGAGGAATGATAACCGGGCCTTGATTCTGTTTCATAAATGTCATTGTAGGTCTGTGTAGTCAGTAAATGATCCTTACTCACATAATTGAGTAAGTATATTGAGTAAGTATGTGTAATAGAAATTGAGTAATTAAATGGTATACATAACTTGGGTACTTTAATATAACTTCAAAATTGAATTAATAAAAGTAATTAAATCCAATATAAAGTAAATGAAAGTAAATAGACCACAATAAGGTAAATGTGATTACAAAGGAAAAGGCCTTGATGGTGACAAATGAGGGAGTAGTTGTGGCCCTTTCTGAGATACGGGTTTAAGACTCGCTAATGTATAGCTTGGTTCAAGATAACAACAAGTACACTAGATTGGCTTGATAAATACATTTGATACATTCTGAATTGAGTAAGTAATAAAGATTTGAGACTAAGAGAGATATATCTTAGTTCAAAATAGCATAAACTGTAATAACTTGATATGATAAATATGATTTCTCAGTCAAAAATTCACCCCACCTTCCATATTTCATTCATAAATCCATTGATATAGAATTCCACCCCAAATGAATCATTGAACTCAATAGAAGCTATTAAGCTCACTAAGCTTGGTATTTTCTTTGTAAAATCTTTAATTGAGTCAAAGCATATAAACCAGCTCCCAAATTGTATACTTGTCTTCTTCCTTCTCATTAATCAAGCTAAAAGCTCCATGAAAGTCCATGAATATTTATTTCCCTTTTAAATGACCTTACTTGGCCCAAAATACACAAAATGAGTGCATGATCAATCTCACTCAATCTTTATTATTGCTCTTTACACAATTACTCAAAATGCTTCCAAAAATCATCGAACTCAAAATACTCAATCAAAGTTCATGAAATCTTATAGGAAATTCAAAAATAATATGGACAATCTATAGTATAATTTTTAGAATTTTCCTCCAAGTATCTGCTGAAAAAATAGCCCAATTTGCATCAAAGTAGGTCAGTTTAATTCAAAAATTCATAACTTTCACCCTTGACCTTAAATGGTGACCTAAAATCCTAATATGGAAAGAATAAGAATTCCCAAAAAACTTTTATTTACAACACAAAACATGATTTTCACAATAGGATTCCCAAAATGTGGCTAGAACACAAGTGTGTCAGTTTTGATTAAACCTGCACAGTTCTAGCAAAATAGCCATAACATTGTCCACAGAACTCATATTAAGGTGATTCAAAAGGTATTTGAAAGATAACTCATTCATCTAACTCCATCAAAATTCATAATGTTTTAACAAGCCACGCGTTACCAGTTATTCCCGGAACAGACCCCTAATTTCGGGCCCTTCACATCTTGCGACCTATTTTATTGTCCTCCTTTTTCACATAATTACCCTCTAAAATCACTTGTTGAAATTACCAAACCATGGGATCATCCTCAACATCACTTTAGACAGCCATAATTCATAATTCTTACTTCATAATCATCGGAGATTCATTTTCAATCCAATAACATATTCAACGTCATAAGTTACCTGATGTGATCCAAATGTACATATTTGATACGAAAACTCACTTAAATCAAGTATAATCATTAAAACCCTAATTCTTGCTCATTCAAATGAGCATCCAAATAACCATAATTTGCTTCAAAATGATCATCTAATATCATATTTTTCATGATTTATAACACAAATCACAACAAGATACATAAACAAGCTCAAGCTCATACTTACTTAATTTCAAGTCACTTGATCATGTTCTTGATCAAATATCCATAACTCTAAACATCTCCAAACTCAATAAAAATTGCATAATAACTATCAATTTGATCATATAAACAATAATTATAACTAAAACAACCCCAAAAACTCAAAATTGAACAAATTAGGGTTTGGGTATACCTTACTTTAGGCTTGAATTAGAGGAAGGAGGGGCTGTTTTAGTGATTTTGGTGGTTGGGCGTGAAAGCTGGTAGCAAAGGGAAGTCGTGGCAGCTGGAAAGTGGCCGAAAAAGTGACCGAAAACCACCCAAAATGGTGGCATAAGGGGCAGCAGCTGCTACCCTTATTTTCTGTACAAAGGGCATGAGGTAGAGAGAGAAAATGGAGGGTTGGACTTTGTTATTTTTGCTAAATTTTTGTGGGTAAAGACTGTTAATTATTAGCTACATGTGGCTGCAAAATTTCAACCCAAAAAGTAGCTCTTTGCTAATTAAAATTAGGTGTTAAAATAAACAATTAGTGAAATAACAAAGTTAGCAAGGTTTTGGGCTTTTGTTTTGGGCCTAACAAGCTAAGTTTGGGTTTGGAAAATTTTTTGAAGTGTTAGAAAATTTTTTGTATTGCTCGGAATTAAAGTTTACCGAAAGTATGAAAATAATTAGTCACTAAATTATACTTACCGAAGCCTAATATCGATTCACCCGATATTTAATCAATCAATGAAACTTGAATTGCAAAGTGGGAACTAAATGAAATATCTCCCAACCGGGATGATTAAATACGATGAGTGAAAGTGAAACATTTAAATGACATAAGATAATTCGGTAAATATATAAATTGAGTGTAATTGAACTAATAAACATGATTTGGTTAAACAAATAACCATGAGTGATTAAATCAATAAGCATGATTAATTAAATGAATAAGCATGATTAATTAAATAAATAAATATGATTTAAATAAATAAATATGGATTAGGGTTGAGTTATTACGACTTGCCTCTACTGTTGCAAATTCTTCATGAGTGTATTTGCTAGCTATGGAAGATCCTCAAGTGCAAATAAAGCAGGTTACAAAACCCTCCATGGAAGGAAACATTATAGCAAAGTCAAATAGGCTGTTCAGGGCCTAATTAATCCGATTAGGCACTAATCTTGAGCCAACAATTTCCTCATATCAAACTAAATTTAGACTTGCGTTTTCTATATGGATGGATTCTTTACGATGTTATTAAACACTCCAAACCATAAGAACACCCCTAAATCATGTTTTAGCAGGAGAATCAAGTCAATGCCTAAAACAGTGTCAAAAGGGACTAAAATTGCATCGATCAACTTGTGATAGTTGAATCACCTTGAGGAACTCGACTTGGACTTTATTAATTTGTGTTGAAGGATACCCTAATATATTTTCCAACATATAAAATAAAAATATTTGCTCTAGATAAGGTTTGGGTAGGAGAATGAGGCTAAATTCCAAAACTTGTCAAAATGAAGCGAATTCTGCATATGTTGACTTTAGTTAACTTAATCTTCACTAAGGACTTGATCTATCCTTGATTTGAATTCATGGTATAGGATGTTGGATGACATCCTAAAGAAAAATACGGGTCTTAAATTGGGCTTGATGACGTGAACCACCCCACACTACTAAATCAAATAGAATTGAGTCACTACAAAAAATTTTATTTTGAGGCAATTTTTTCATGACAAATTTAAAATTGCTACAATTATATAGATATATTAAAGTAATTATCGCATAATAAAATTTGCCATAAATAACGAGGCCTATTGTGGCCATCGTATGAATCTGCTACTATAGGTGTGTTAGCGGCTTAGTGTCCCCTTTATTTCTTTTTTTTTTGGGCGCGTAGGCATGTGAGTTCCTATTACCATTGGCGGGAATACAAAAATTTCAAAGGCAAATTTTATTGGGCTAATTAAATTAAGAATTCTCTCCGCCTTTGCATTTTTAGTTATTTTGTTTCTGATTTCACATTGTAGAAACCTCTCTTTCTCTCTCTCTCTCTCTCTCTCACACACACAACGTGTGAGGTTTCTTAATTCCTCTAGAGAACTACCTTCCTCCTCCACCTCAAGCTCAAATCCCTCTTCTCCATAAGCAACATTCAAATGATCTAAAAGAAGTTGTAGGAGTGTGCAAGCAGGTATGTTTCTTCCTCATGTTCTTCTTTTTAATTGAAAAATCAAAGAAACCCTAATTTTAGCGATAAACTCATGTTTGTTGTTGGCGTGATTTGTTGGCTTACTGCTTCGAAGGTCAATCTGCGTTACATCAGCCAGAACAAGGAAAAATAAAATTCCTAGCATCTGAATTCCGACACTCAGAATAGAAAAAACCAAAATTGAATCAAGATCCATCGTCCTTTGTGAGTTCTACCGCTGGAAATGACAAGCTATTCTTTTCCACAATTGAGACGTTGTCGCTAGTTCCGAATCAATGGACAAGGTTGGTGTAATTTTTCGATTCAATTCATTTTACTTAAAATTTGTTTGTCTAAATATCGTTTTATTAGCATATCTCTTTTTAGTCACTCATAGAAGACATAAACATTTTGGGCTAAATCTTGATATCAAAATTTTGGACCTAAATCTTAACTCCGTGTTCGTGTCTATTTTGACTTTCCGTTTAGTTTTCCTTTTGAGCTTAGTCGAATCACTAAACACCAGGCCCTATACTTCTTGGCTAATCAAAATCAAATTGTTATGTGTACATAAGCGAGTACCAATGGTTGAATGCAATTTCTCCTTTAGTAGTGACACTCGGCAACTACGGATCTCAATCATCATTCCAATTTGCTTTCGATATAGGTCGAATTTGCTAGTGTTTTGTACCACTGGAAAAAGCATCACAGGCCACAAAGTTGTTTGGATGGGTGAGTGGACACTGTCAAATTAATGATTCATCCTTGTTTGCATCGAAAATTTGTACCTTTATTAATAATTTTTTGGCTTAATGTTACAGTAGACATATGGGAGAAGTACAAACTAGTGGAGATTTTTGGTTGGAGACGTCGTTTTGGGGTTTTTTTTTTTCATCCCTCTTACGATTAACGAAATTTGAGGAAATTGCCATTGTAGCGAGTGGTGAGATATTCAGCTTGAGAATTCGTTATTCAATTCGTGAAAAGCATCCTCTAGCTTGTTATTTCGTCTAGTGTCTAGCTTTAAAAGCTTGTGCTTTATTCCTACCTTCTTGTCTACATGCCAACGCATCACCATTGTCAATCTTTTTTTTTTTTGGAATTTCTAATCATTTATTGTGCAAGTCTTTTGTTTGGCTTTTCTAGTTGTAATGGTTTGTTGTTGTTTGAGCCATCAAGCAGTTAGTTTCGTAATGATGATTCTACAAATTATAAACTTCCGTGTCAAGATGAGCATGCTAATTAAATCATCTATTTCTCTGGTATTTCTGACCTTTTAAATCTAATTCAAATGTGAATGTGTCTACAGACTTGTTATAGGTGGTTCAATAGCTTAGGTCTGCTAACGGGAGCAACTTGCCAAAAGTTATCAGTTCTTAAGCATAATAAGAAAGGTAGATGCCTTTCCTTTGACCTTGCGGACTTTATTACATGCAGTCTATTTATGATCATGTCGTTATTGATTCTGAGAAGCATTTAAGGTCGCTCCCACAGAGACTAGGTTGATCTCTTGGGTTGTATCCCCTCAAGATATGCTAAGCAAAATTCCAATTCAAGTGGTTTCGAATTAACAATTTCTAATACACCAATTCTAAATCAAATATAGGAAAAACGCCTAGGAATTTTCATAGTTATGAAAGGAAATTGAATCAAAATGATAAACATGTGTCTTTCTTTAATTAGTTAATCTCGTGGAGTTGTAATCTATCCAGAAATTTAGTCTATTCTTTCGAACTTAACCAAATTTGCCCAAACTAAGTGAATGTCGCTCTTTTAAGCTAATTTGACTTAATCCAAGTTTAATATTTTTGATTACTTAATTCAAGTCGTCCCAACTTGACAATCTCTCTTTCGAGATGATGTAACGATAGGTTCTAACAAGCAGTCCAACAATCAAATGTCACCTTTCAGTTTTTTACTCGATTGTTTCAATTGTGTAAGCAAATTTTGGCCAAAAATCTACTCACAATATGAATAACACTTGATAGAACGAAGTCAAACCAATCATGAAAATAAGCACAATTCTATAGGTTAAAGCATGATCCAACTATACTTTTATAAACTAACAAATCCCTAGACAAAAACTAACTACTCACACATAATCAAAGATCAAACAACTAACTACTCTAAAATGATAAATCTAAAGACGAAAAGAGAAGAGAAGAGAGGAGAATTACTCAACCAAAAGATGTGCTTGAACTATCGTGTAAACCTAGGATGGAATCCTTTCAACTTTTCACTTCAACTCTATCTCACACTCTCTCTAATCTAAACTAATCCTAATCTACTTGAAGAGAGGAAAGGAGTACAAGATGAGATGATGGGGTGTGTGTGAGGATGACAGCCCTCCCTTTTATAGTAAAATTCTAGAAGACGAATAGCCACACGTAATAATGGAATAATAACCGCTGGGAAGTCAAAGAGCTTGCGAGAAAACAAAAAGCCTTGCAGGAAATAAAGACACCATGGACTGTGGCATCCACCACAGACCAACTGTGGTGTCCACTGGCTCGACATTCTTCTATTTTTTCGTCCTTCCACGGGTGTGGCACGCAGGGGCATCCATGGGGAGTCAAAAATACACTCATTTATGGGTCAAATCTGGGGCCAAATGCTTCAGAAACCTGTAAAACACAAAAAAGAACCATACCTGAGTGTAAAATAGGAAAAATATAAATTATCACATAAAGCATATAATTTTTCCTAAAAATGTAGCAAAAATGACCCTAAATGATATACACTTTAAGCACTTATCAAACTCTCCCATGCTTAAACTGTTGCTTGTCCTCAAGCAAACACTAAACAAAACTAACCACGGAAGATGCAATGGAACAACCTCTTTAAAATAGGCAAACCATAGCATATCACAAGCAAGAATAACAATCAACGGCAACCCCTAAGTAGTGCATAAAACATTTCAAAATCAAAAGGAAAAGAAGGTTTTCGAAAAAGTACAGGACCACAAGCTCAATATCAAACTTGATCACCCCAAAAGAACCAGAAAGCATGTCATACAAGCACATGAGATTGAGTAGAGCCAAATGGATTGGTAGAACCTTACTTTTGGGAAATGCGGAACACTCCTGCTCATGTGTTTAAATTATGGCATAGGTTTACTCAAGACTCATTCCAAAGATGCAATCTACCGTAGGCTTCACAAGACTCTCAAATTCTCCACTACTAAAATGCAATGTGCACAAGACAATCAAGAGGACTTTACTTGGGTTGTAATGTAGGCTAAAAAGGGTTAAGAGAAAGGAGTGAACAATTGAATTTGGGCAATGTGCAGCTACTTAGCCAAGTGACTAGGGAGCAACCAACCACCAAGAAACTAATAAGTTCACCAACACTCCAAAATCCAAAATACAATGAACATATCCCAATCAATTACATAGAAAATGAGTTGACAAAGAAGGAACACAAGCTATTTACATATCCAATGCCAATCACTTAGTTTTTTTTCGCTTTTTTTCTATGATTTTCTTTTTTTTAATCTTTTTTTTTACAACATGATTCTTTTTTCTTCTTGTACTTTTTCTTCTTCTACTTTCTTTTCTTTTTTTTTTCTTTTTTAGGAAATGAAAGGAAAATTGCATTCCTGAAAGGCATAGGATCACGAACTATCAACTCACAACTAAAATTGATGCTCAATATCATCAATCCCTCAACAAACCAACATACCAAAGCCACCTTAAACTCAATTATCCCCAAAACCACCCACTACATAGCTGAAGTGGTGCTCTATAGACTTGGCTTAAAGGTAGGAATATGTGTTTGGCGAAGGCTAAGATGAAGGGATCACAACAAAAATGGATATAAGCTCAAAGGGGCTAGCAAAAGGAAAAAACATGTAACAAGGGTGGGCTATTTGGTTATGTGGCTAGCAAAGGCAAAAATGACTCTAAAATGATATACACTTTAAGCACTTATCACCAACATGGGTCATTATCATCTTAACAACACTGAGAAGCCTTTCATGGAGGCGCTCAATGTCATTTCATTACCATGTCATTTCATTACCGTATCTTTTTCATAAACTCCTGGTTTTGCAAAAGGGAAAAAGGAACATCACCAAATCAACTTCAAGAAAATTTAGAAACTGCCCACCAAAAAAAGTATCAACCCATAAGAAAAAGAACTTAACATGCCTCACCAAGCGATGTTGGAAACATGGCGGTGCTTATTTTCCAAGTACAACAAGTTGGAACTTGCAATCCAACACTAGGGTCCATGACCTAATCCTACAATCATCGTCAAACAACTTATCATTGCCTCAATGATGAAAAGAGGGAGCTAGTACGCATGTTATGATATACATGCAAAGCATCAAAAAATTTACAAGTTAAAAGGTGGAGATCAAATCCCCTACAATATACAAAAGCCAAGCAACAAAATTTTTGCAGCATTTTTGCAAGAAGCTCCATAAAACCAAAAATAGCCCATGAGGAAAAAGCACTCCTAATATTGCTCTCTCTAAACATCCTCAACCCATAATTTACCCATTAAATCCTGAAAAACAAACATTCACAAGCAAACCATATAAACTCTAAAATCCTCTAAAATGGGCATGAAATTTGAAATTTCAAACAAAGTGCTAAGAATTGAGCAAACAATGTGAAAATAAACAAGATTTGACCAATTACCTCGTGAATTGGAGCAGAAACGCAACCCTTAGGAGCTTCAAATGTTCCAAAAATGGCATTATTAAATAAAGAGAGTCGAAACTTGTGTGCAAAATGAAGAACGATGGCCACGGTAGACTTTTTAAGCATCAGATAAGCTAACGGTAACTAGGATTGCCCAGTGGTTATTACAAGGTGCCAAATCATACCATATGCACTAAGAGGCACGCCTAATCATGACGTTGGTTAGCATTTGACCTAGTGGTAGTCTCTATCATGCCCTTGACCTTTATTTTAGAAAAAGGGATGATTTATTTACCAAAGCATGGGCAACAATCTATCACATGCATTATGCTTGACCACATAACCATGGAAAAATGACAAGCACCCCTCCAATTTTCTTTATTTTATCACAGTTTGCTTTAAGAAAAATTTTTTATAACATTTTTATTAATGTAAAGCCATCAAGCTTCAAACTTTTTATTAGAGTGAGACTCTCAAGTCACAAAATGATTTTATCGATGATAGACCATCAAGCCTTAAAAGTTTTATAGATACAGGGAGACTATCGAGCCTAAAAGTTTCATCGCTGTGTGCAGGTCTAAATCCATCAATGAAGCAACTAAGGCTTGGATTGAAGTTTCTAGTCAAGTCATCCCCCACCAAGGTTTCCTTTCAGTAGAAGGCAAGGCTTCTCCAAGAATCGTCAAGCCAATAGGCATCATTGAATATCTGCATGGGACATCAATGCGACAGTATGTTTACTGCCTATACACTTACAAAATTCATAAATGTTAGATGAGAATGTTCATCTATGAATTCTAATACAACAACATTTTATACATGTTTTGCCAAATAATAATATGAGGCCTCCTAATTCCTGAAGCATATCCTTATGCATATATATCATCTCAATTATACTATATCAATTAAAGCTGGCCAGTGCCAACTGACTGCGGTCGTTTAGACTTCCAATCAATCTGGGTAGGCATATATGAAGGGAAAAATCAGAAGTCCCAATGATAGTAATTACCATCATAAAGGGCATATCCATATAAGAACAATATCTGAATAGTTTTAGTTATTCATTCTCTCTCTTCCTTATTTCCAAATAAATTAAATTGAAATACTTGCATTCATAAACATCCTTTAAACTTTGTTTTTACAGTATAGGGCTAAACATTTTGAGTTTCTACATGCTCTTCAAATTGTTTTCATGTTTTCTATTTTAGATGAAGTGTCTATCAATAATAAGGTGACAAGCAAAAAGTGACTCCTGGTATCGAGTGATGCTGGTGTCGTGGGTTGTAAATGGCAACCGCTTGATGTTTGTGTCATGATGATCTGTATACATCATGCCAAGTTTGGTTTTCTGATAATATTTTTTCCTTAAAAAGGGGTTATAAGTTGTTGTCAGACACCTAGAATTGACATATAGCAAAGATGAAAGTTACATTTAGAGTATTATACTAAACAGTAAGTTAGGATGTTTGTTTCTTGTAAAGGCTTGTCCTTTCTATAGGATGGCAGTACTGGCCTAAGTCTATATTTATTCCACTGCGCTCATCACTAGGTAATTAATTAGTTAGGACTAAACTAGTGGTTATGTGATTTGGTGTGTTACAGTGTGAGACTGTCAGCCTCAAAATAATTTTATCGGTGTGTTCACGGGAAGTATATGTGTGAATTTCATACCTCATCACACCTAGACTTTGCACATAATAATTGATTATTATGCTTTCTATTAGTGTCTTCTTGGTTTTGTATGTAATATAGAGAATTTCTCAAATGGTGGATAATGGGTACAAAGTATGTTGAAAGTTGGACATCTCAGCCCAAGTAAAGCCTAAAGGACAACCTTGGATAACCATGAAGCAAGGTCAGGTTAGGAAGGACAAAAATTATTAGAAAAATAAGGAAGGAAAATAACGTCGGGAGTTATCATGGGTTGCATGTGCCACCTGCACTGTTACCTCTGCTGAATTTCAAAGAGCCAGCACAATCTAGCACGATCTACCTATGTCACATGATACGACTGTGCCAAATTCACAAACTTGGGGCCTATATAAATTCCCTTTTCCCATTTACGTAATTAAGTAGGGCTTTAAAGTAGGTTGTAAGTAGGATTCTTAGGTTTTGTGTAGTTTTAAGGGTTATTAGAGTAGATTAATGAATATTTACTTCTTACATCAACATGTAATGTTAATCAAGTTTTGATTTCTTACAATGTTCTCTCTTTCTCCTATCTAAATTCTTTTAACTGTAATTTACATTTTTGGTTTGTTTCTGTAACACCCTGGGTTTTTATCCCCTTCGTTAAACCGATTCATCTCGTTATAAATTAAACTAATAGCGATGAAGTTTGCCCGAGTGCTGATTTTATTGAAAGGAATATTAGTATTCTCATTCTTATTAGTTTTATTGGCATTAAGGATTATCATCGGGCATTTCATTGAGCAGGTTTGCTGATTATATTAAGGGTTACGGTTTAAGATTTGGAGGTTGGAAAATCGGATTTATGGTACAGTGGATTGGTGTTTTATCAGCTAGCAGCAAGAACAAAAGGGGGAAAAAAAAATTTTAAGAAGGGGCCGAAGCCCCCTTCTGTTCGAAGAAGGGTCGCGAAGAGGGGAACGAGGGGGGTTCTCGACCCCTGCCGGTGCCACACGCGAAGAGGGAGAGAGGGGGAGGTACCGGCGAGCCGCCGGCGACCAGCCGACGCCGGTCGACCATCCCCCACCTCGGTCGACGCCAATCTAGCCAGAGAGAGAGAGTCAGACGGCAAGAGAGGGAGAAACAAAGCAAGGGAAAGGGGGTGGACCACAGCCATGTCTCGGCTGCTCCACCAGGAGGTCGCCGGCGGCGAAGGGACGGCCGGAGAGTGGCGACCAGCAGATGGGAAGCAAAGGGACGAATCGAGCCCGCATCGAGCCACCTAAACCGAACCCTAAACGGGTCCTTTAGCTTGGATTCGAGGTGAGGTTCCTCTTCCTCCTAGTTATCTTCAAATTCGATGCAAGTTTATCGATTATAGTTTATTCGGGTTGAATTGGAACTGATAATTTATGCCTAGTGTACATATTGAGCTCATTGAACAAGTTATCCATTATATATATCGTATATCGATTATGTGAAATGCATTCGATTGTATATATAGTTACCAAATTATAATTGGTCATATGAGAACTATTCGATTTTACAACGACTCATTGATTTAGTAATTTAACTGTGTTTAGCGTCGATTTGAATCAAGGAATGTAAATCATGCTTGATATGTTAATTTGAAGTTAGGTTAACGTGTTCAGCATCGATTCAAGTTAATTAGTTCATGCATGAAAAAGAATGAAAAACGAAGTTAGTTTAACGTGTTTAGCGCCAATTCAAGTTACTTAAAAGATCAAGAGCGAAGTCATTTTTAACATGTACCGCTCCCATTCGAGTTAATTCACCAATGCATGCAAATGAGCTAATTTCGAGGTTAATGAAATGTGTTTAGCTTCGAATCAAGTAGATTAGCTAATGCATGTTAACGGAATTCATTTCGAAGTTATTTAAATATGTTTAGGTTCGACTCGAGCTAAACTAGCTATTGCATGTACACGAATGAAATGCGAAGCTATTAAAATATATTTAGTTTTCATTCGAACCTCTTTTTAGTACATTCATGTTTAGGAAAGTTACTTCGAAATGCGTTGTATATGTTTAGAATCACAGTATGTTTGATTTACTGAATAAAGTGTTGTCGTTTATGGACACATGTGGCTATATGTACGCTTGTTGTAACGCACCGCGGAATGGTGCTGTTTGCTCAGGTAAGGGCAATTCAGTGACCAGATATAGTATATTGATCATATGAAGTTTAGCAATTATGTATACGCTTATCGATTATATAAAAATTATCAATCATAGCACGTTATTGAGCATTGTCGTTAGCAAATACAAAGGGTTCATTGAGTATATCAAGCCTATTGAATTATATGTGGTTTATTGATTCTCTAAAACCTATTGATTTATACGTAAATATAATTATGAATGTTTATATGTAATTCAGACGTTTTATATTAATTACTTGTTTTAACGTTAATTATCATTTAACTGCATAGGGTATTTATCATTTAGATGCATAGGAATGTTTATAATTCAAGTAGAGGAAATTGTGTAGTAAACTGAACAAAAGCTTATTGAATCTGTACATATATGATTTATATTGATTAGTTAGAAACGATGAGGGTATGGATGTCAATGGTGAATTAAATGATTGAAGCCTGGAATCGTATAGATTGCAAAGTGAGTGTGGGAATTGCTTTATCTATTGCATTAATGTGCTATGTGAGCCCCCACGTGAGTTTCATTGTCCTACCAGCAGACAGGCACCAAAAACTCAGTGATTTCATAGCTCTGCCAGTAGGCAGGTACCAAAAGCTCAGTGTTTTCACAGCTCTGCCAATAGGCAGACACCAAAAGCTCAATGTTTCCATAGCTCTGCCATTAAGCAGCAGCTTTAAAACTCAATGTTTCCTAGTTCTGCTGGTAGACAGGAGACTCAAGTTCATTGGGTTATAACTCTAACAATAGATAGCCAGTTTAATGCCCACATATCCTATAGTTCTGCCAATAGGCAGTAGAATCAAAACCATACGTTGCAAAACCTCCTCAATTAATAGCGACCCAAGGGCAAAGGAGAGAGAATCTCAAAGACCAGGCACGTACATTGCCTATGTTTTTCGAAAACTCGCATATCTCTCAGCAATGAAAAACATTAATACAAGATTCATTTAATGAATCAATTTCGCAATGTCTTATCACATAAACAAGTGGCCCCGCCAATTATCATCAGGGCTTATGCCCATCAACTATCAAGGCTTATGCCGACCAATATACCCGCGCGCGGCCTCATTTGCTCATCAACTATCAAGGCTTATGCCGACCAATATACCCGCGCGCGGCGTCAACTCAGGCTTCTCGATCGGCCTGGGGGGGTGAGCACCCAAAGTATGATCGTTTCAAGATGTACATCGACCAAGGGGTTCACTTTCAGATAATAAACAGCAAATCAATTTCAATCCTTCATTCTCTCTCTCCTGTTTGCAAAGCAAAATGTTTGGGATGCGGCCAGCCCAACTAATTTCACATAAAACTTATCTTACGGCATGGGAATGTACGTATTGAGCGTCGACTCACCATTCCAATGTTTTATGTTTTCTGTTTAAGGAATGGGGAGAATTGAATAAACATCCTCCTACGACACCAGAAAACAGCAAAACAATGAACGTTACTGATCGCCAACTAAGTAACGCTCACAATGATAAACATTCCTATACATGTACAGATTTATTTTAGATGATTCCAGAGGTTAGTAAATCAGATAGCCTTACTCCATTCCGGAACGGCGGTACTACCTTCAATAATCTACAGAAGTTAAACTATAGGAAAAAGGAGACTCGCTGAACCTATGAAGGTATATAAAATGTGTCACTTTAAGAAACACGAACGTGAAATTCAAAGGTTATTGTGCTACCTTATTAGTAAGTAGTTTCCATGTTTTCTCACATACACCTATTCGTGCACTTGACCAGCTACTGAGTAGTATAGTAAAGTCTTCAGTGTACAGGTAGTTTTCAGTGTAGAGGTTGTCTCGCATTGAACATGTTGGTTGCTCTAATGTAATTGCTAAGCCCATAACGCCTATTGCCTGCTCGCATCTTCAATGAAGTTTAATGATTGCATATGGCATAAATTATATGATCAGGAATACGCTGTAACGCACTGAGCTTTACGTATTAAATTTTAGCTATTGTTGAGTAACATACAAGGTTTGCACAACAGAAAATCCCAGCCAGTGGTGCTTAGGGGTTAAACCCCTTTCTTTTCATTGAGTTTATGAGTTCATATGAATTTCTTTAGGTAAGTTTAGGGTACGGCTGTTCTAAGGTGAACTCTTCAAAAAGGAGAACTGACAAACGACGGTCGTAAGTTATTATTGTATTGAAAACATTATGTTTAGGGGGGGTTATCCACTGCATGTTTATTGCTCACTTTCATCTGTTATTGTGCCCCCAGGTTTCTGAATTAGCCAGTAAAGGTCGGCCCAAGTAAGCCAAAATGGAGTTATTGCTGTCCTAAGAAAAAGCGACGTGCCTGCATGTGAGCTGCGAAGTGTAGTATAATGTAACTGTTCATTTCTATGTAAATTAAGTCCTCGTGTGCATGTGTTGCATATCATGTCAAGTCGCTCAGTATGGTTGTTTATAATTGGAATGTAACCCCAACACCCTGGTCGTGTGGTCCGTAGAGTCGTACCATCATTTTAGTATTAACTGCGCTGGTTGATATGCTCCGGGCGGGTGGCCCGTAGAGCCATGAACTCCGGCGGGTAGCCATTGAGTTGATTTTATTATTGCGTTGAATTGCAAGGAATTCAATGTAAGGCTTTAAGCTTGGGAAACGGTCAGTTTTTAGGAGAAACTCTATCCGTTTCGTCCCAGGATTTAAAAATAACGCTAAACACTCCTGGCCTTGGGGTTGGGGGCGTTACTCATATTACAAGCCTTGTCCTTTGGACGGCGGTAACACCCCAATCATTGGATTTATTAGATATAATTGAGGAATTTATGAAGAAAAATACAAACAGTGAAATATGTTTAATTGGGGGTGTTACAGATTTGGTATCAGAGCCAGGTTCTGCGACCATAGGCCGTGAGCTAGGTCTTGCATTGCATATAGTCATCTAATAATGTGCGCGTGATGAGGTGCTACATGTGCTTTTGTATGCAAATGTGTTTTCGGTATGAACGTCGATGTGTACATTTGTATTACAATGGTGTTTGAGTCAATTTCTATGAGCATAAGCCTTTGGGTGTGCCTAAATGCTTTAGATGCTTTCATGCTACGTAAATCATGATTATTTCCCTTGACTGCACGTTCCTTGGGGCAATACCCTATTATGTCACATACATGTTAGCATCCTTTCCAATAGTGTTGCGTATATGTTAAGGGAACTAAGCAAGCACTTTGTATGCGCGCGTGCCAGTGTGAGTGCTAATGACACTTGGATATGGCCTTAACTTGTATTGTTATGTGCATAGGGAGGCATTACTAATCTTCATTTAAATAATAGGCATGGAACGCTACTCACATGATCGGCATAATAGCGTGCTGGCCATATCGACCCTGACATACCTAGAAGGGAGATAAAAGAGAGAATCTGACAGACTTTGGAATTGTTATGCTACATGTATCTCCTCGCTGCTATCTGAGGCAAAGGTGTATGCCTTTTCAACACTGTTTATGCACCAACACCAAGTGTAGAAGCTAGCATGACTCATAGGAAAGGGGTAGAACCTTTCCATCCGTACTAAGCATGCCTTGGCCCTTTATGGTCACCTTACGTGACCAACGCACCGCAACACTTCGACCTTTGTTTATAAGACCATTGATGTCATTATCTTATTCCTATTACTCGGAATTTCGAGGACGAAATTCTTTTAAGGGGGGAAGGCTGTAACACCCTGGGTTTTTATCCCCTTCGTTAAACCGATTCATCTCGTTATAAATTAAACTAATAGCGATGAAGTTTGCCCGAGTGCTGATTTTATTGAAAGGAATATTAGTATTCTCATTCTTATTAGTTTTATTGGCATTAAGGATTATCATCGGGCATTTCATTGAGCAGGTTTGCTGATTATATTAAGGGTTACGGTTTAAGATTTGGAGGTTGGAAAATCGGATTTATGGTACAGTGGATTGGTGTTTTATCAGCTAGCAGCAAGAACAAAAGGGGGAAAAAAAAATTTTAAGAAGGGGCCGAAGCCCCCTTCTGTTCGAAGAAGGGTCGCGAAGAGGGGAACGAGGGGGGTTCTCGACCCCTGCCGGTGCCACACGCGAAGAGGGAGAGAGGGGGAGGTACCGGCGAGCCGCCGGCGACCAGCCGACGCCGGTCGACCATCCCCCACCTCAGTCGACGCCAATCTAGCCACAGAGAGAGAGTCAGACGGCAAGAGAAGGAGAAACAAAGCAAGGGAAAGGGGGTGGACCACAGCCATGTCTCGGCTGCTCCACCAGGAGGTCGCCGGCGGCGAAGGGACGGCCGGAGAGTGGCGACCAGCAGATGGGAAGCAAAGGGGCGAATCGAGCCCGCATCGAGCCACCTAAACCGAACCCTAAACGAGTCCTTTAGCTTGGATTCGAGGTGAGGTTCCTCTTCCTCCTAGTTATCTTCAAATGCGATGCAAGTTTATCGATTATAGTTTATTCGGGTTGAATTAGAACTGATAATTTATGCCTAGTGTACATATTGAGCTCATTGAACAAGTTATCCATTATATATATCGTATATCGATTATGTGAAATGCATTCGATTGTATATATATAGTTATCGAATTATAATTGGTCATATGAGAACTATTTGATTTTACAACGACTCATTGATTTAGTAATTTAACTGTGTTTAGCGTCGATTTGAATCAAGGAATGTAAATCATGCTTGATATGTTAATTTGAAGTTAGGTTAACGTGTTCAGCATCGATTCAAGTTAATTAGTTCATGCATGAAAAAGAATGAAAAACGAAGTTAGTTTAACGTGTTTAGCGCCGATTCAAGTTACTTAAAAGATCAAGAGCGAAGTCATTTTTAACATGTATCGCTCCCATTCGAGTTAATTCACCAATGCATGCAAATGAGCTAATTTCGAGGTTAATAAAATGTGTTTAGCTTCGAATCAAGTAGATTAGCTAATGCATGTTAACGGAATTCATTTCGAAGTTATTTAAATATGTTTAGGTTCGATTCGAGCTAAACTAGCTATTGCATGTACACGAATGAAATGCGAAGCTATTAAAATATATTTAGTTTTCATTCGAACCTCTTTTTAGTACATTCATGTTTAGGAAAGTTACTTCGAAATGCGTTGTATATGTTTAGAATCACAGTATATTTGATTTACTGAATAAAGTGTTGTCGTTTATGGACACATGTGGCTATATGTACGCTTGTTGTAACGCACCGCGGAATGGTGCTGTTTGCTCAGGTAAGGGCAATTCAGTGACCAGATATAGTATATTGATCATATGAAGTTTAGCAATTATGTATACGCTTATCGATTATATAAAAATTATCAATCATAGCACGTTATTGAGCATTGTCGTTAGCAAATACAAAGGGTTCATTGAGTATATCAAGCCTATTGAATTATATGTGGTTTATAGATTCTCTAAAACCTATTGATTTATACGTAAATATAATTATGAATGTTTATATGTAATTCAGACGTTTTATATTAATTACATGTTTTAACGTTAATTATCATTTAACTGCATAGGGTATTTATCATTTAGATGCATAGGAATGTTTATAATTCAAGTAGAGGAAATTGTGTAGTAAACTGAACAAAAGCTTATTGAATCTGTACATATATGATTTATATTGATTAGTTAGAAACGATGAGGGTATGGATGTCAATGGTGAATTAAATGATTGAAGCCTGGAATCGTATAGATTGCAAAGTGAGTGTGGGAATTGCTTTATTTATTGCATTAATGTGCTATGTGAGCCCCCACGTGAGTTTCATTGTCCTACCAGCAGACAGGCACCAAAAACTCAGTGATTTCATAGCTCTGCCAGTAGGCTGGTACCAAAAGCTCAGTGTTTTCATAGCTCTGCCAATAGGCAGACACCAAAAGCTCAATGTTTCCATAGCTCTGCCATTAAGCAGCAACTTTAAAACTCAATGTTTCCTAGTTCTGCTGGTAGACAGGAGACTCAAGTTCATTGGGTTATAACTCTAACAATAGATAGCCAGTTTAATGCCCACATATCCTATAGTTCTGCCAATAGGCAGTAGAATCAAAATCATACGTTGCAAAACCTCCTCAATTAATAGCGACCCAAGGGCAAAGGAGAGAGAATCTCAAAGATCAGGTACGTACATTGCCTATGTTTTTCGAAAACTCGCATATCTCTCAGCAATGAAAAACATTAAGACAAGATTTATTTAATGAATCAATTTCGCAATGTCTTGTCACATAAACAAGTGGCCCCGCCAATTATCATCAGGGCTTTTGCCCATCAACTATCAAGGCTTATGCCGACCAATATACCCGTGCGCGGCCTCATTTGCTCATCAACTATCAAGGCTTATGCCGACCAATATACCCGCGCGCGGCGTCAACTCAGGCTTCTCGATCGGCCTGGGGGGGTGAGCACCCAAAGTATGATCGTTTCAAGATGTACATCGGCCAAGGGGTTCACTTTCAGATACCAGCAGACAGGCACCAAAAGCTCAGTGATTTCATAGCTCTGCCAGTAGGCAGGTACCAAAAGCTCAGTATTTTCATAGCTCTGCCAATAGGCATACACCAAAAGCTCAATGTTTCCATAGCTCTACCATTAAGCAGCAGCTTTAAAACTCAATGTTTCCTAGTTCTGCTGGTAGACAGGAGACTCAAGTTCATTGGGTTATAACTCTAACAATAGATAGCCAGTTTAATGCCCACATATCCTATAGTTCCAATGTTTTATGTTTTCTGTTTAAGGAATGGGGAGAATTGAATAAACATCCTCCTACGACACCAGAAAACAGCAAAACAATGAACGTTACTGATCGCCAACTAAGTAACGCTCACAATGATAAACATTCCTATACATGTACAGATTTATTTTAGATGATTCCAGAGGTTAGTAAATCAGATAGCCTTACTCCATTCCGGAACGGCGGTACTGCCTTCAATAATCTACAGAAGTGAAACTATAGGAAAAAGGAGACTCGCTGAACCTATGAAGGTATATAAAATGTGTCACTTTAAGAAACACGAACGTGAAATTCAAAGGTTATTGTGCTACCTTATTAGTAAGTAGTTTCCATGTTTTCTCACATACACCTATTCGTGCACTTGACCAGCTACTGAGTAGTATAGTAAAGTCTTCAGTGTAGAGGTAGTTTTCAGTGTAGAGGTTGTCTCGCATTGAACATGTTGGTTGCTCTAATGTAATTGCTAAGCCCATAACGCCTATTGCCTGCTCGCATCTTCAATGAAGTTTAATGATTGCATATGGCATAAATTATATGATCAGGAATACGCTGTAACGCACTGAGCTTTACGTATTAAATTTTAGCTATTGTTGAGTAACATACAAGGTTTGCACAACAGAAAATCCCAGCCAGTGGTGCTTAGGGGTTAAACCCCTTTCTTTTCATTGAGTTTATGAGTTCATATGAATTTCTTTTGGTAAGTTTAGGGTACGGCTGTTCTAAGGTGAACTCTTCAAAAAGGAGAACTGACAAACGACGGTCGTAAGTTATTATTGTATTGAAAACATTATGTTTAAGGGGGTTATCCACTGCATGTTTATTGCTCACTTTCATCTGTTATTGTGCCCCCAGGTTTCTGAATTAGCCAGTAAAGGTCGGCCCAAGTAAGCCAAAATGGAGTTATTGCTGTCCTAGGAATAAAGCGACGTGCCTGCATGTGAGCTGCGAAGTGTAGTATAATGTAACTGTTCATTTCTATGTAATTTAAGTCCTCGTGTGCATGTGTTGCATATCATGTCAAGTCGCTCAGTATGGTTGTTTATAATTGGAATGTAACCCCAACACCCTGGACGTGTGGTCCGTAGAGTCGTACCATCATTTTAGTATTAACTGCGCTGGTTGATATGCTCCGGGCGGGTGGCCCGTAGAGCCATGAACTCCGGCGGGTAGCCGTTGAGTTGATTTTATTATTGCGTTGAATTGCAGGGAATTCAATGTAAGGCTTTAAGCCTGGGAAACGGTCAGTTTTTAGGGGAAACTCTATCCGTTTCGTCCCAGGATTTAAAAATAACGCTAAACACTCCTGGCCTTGGGGTTGGGGGCATTACTCATATTACAAGCCTTGTCCTTTGGACGGCGGTAACACCCCAATCATTGGATTTATTAGATATAATTGAGAAATTTATGAAGAAAAATACAAACAGTGAAATATGTTTAATTGGGGGTGTTACAGTTTCGGGATTATTTTTGGTGCTTAATGTTCAAGGTTGATGCTTTTCATTACTATTCTTGCTCTCCTCTTCTCAATCTCTTAATTTGTTCTTCTAAGCATGAGAATTTCTCCCTCTTTCCCTCTCTCCCATTTTAATTAAAGTTTGAGTTTTTGGTCTAATTATGGGTTAGATTAGTGACAATAAGTGGAAGTTAAGCCACAAATTCAATCCACTTGCTCCAACTTCGGAGGCTAACCTCCATTGTTGGACTTTTGGAGCTTTTGAGGTACCCCTTTCTGGCCTGTTCTTTTTTCACGATAGTGAGGATTTAGGCTATAGTTTGCATCTTTTTAAAGCTTCTTACAGCTCCTTACATCTTTAACAAAACTCTTATAGGTTCTTACATTTTCTTACTTCTCTTTACATTTTCTTACATTTGCTTACATCTGCTTATATATTTTTTATAACATTTAACTTGCGTTTATTTTACATGAGTCATATATGAAAATAGTCAACCATAGGTCACAAAAAACATTTGGCTGTTAATTCCTAAATTTATCCATGAAATTTGGTTGCTATCATAGTATAATTAAACATTGAGTGATCCATCCACATTAGGGTCTATTACGGAAATTACAATGCCTTTTGTATGCAAATTAATAAAATTGTAGAGAGTACAACAAGCCATGATTATCTCAAGCTGCTGCTCCAGCCTCAATTAAAGCATTATGTTAAAAATATTAATTTAAGATTGTTAAAATTAAATAGGATTTCATTTTTAAGGGTTCTATTCAATTTTCTTTAGGAAAAATGTTATTTTTTTAATTTGTTTATGTAGAGGTGGAACTAATGTCAATATAAAAGCACCTTAAATGTAGAGACATGTTTTTTGTTTATGTAGAGGTAGAGAAAATTACTTAACAAATGTATTCAATATGATTCCACATTCGATGAAATAATTAAGTCAAAAGACTACACTAATAGGAAACTCCAAATATATATATTGGACTACACCCTATTAGTTCTTGAACATTTGCTCCAAATCCAAAAGTCATAAAAGCTCCCATTACAAAGCTATAAATTACGTACACTTGAAAATCAACATCAGAATACATAGAATGACTTGTAGAAGGAGAAAAAAGATGAATTTGTGCAATGATCTACAATCTCCAACACCTACAAAAAAAAAATCATTAAAAAGAGAAAGAGCCCAGTTAAAATATAAATTAAGAATTATTAACTTTCTAGCGCCTCCAACTTTGGTGCCTAAATTTTTGGTCCGTAAAATAACGAAATGAACTTTTTGGTCCCTTTAGATTTGAGAAAAGTGATTTTCTAGATTTTTATTATTATTATGACCCAAAACTTTGAGAAATTTTTAACTTTGGCCCCAATGAGATTCTTCTAATGATTTTGTTATTTTTTGGGTTTCTTCAAGGAAAATGTTTATTTTAAATGATTTAACTTCTTATAATGACTTTACTAGTTATCAATCTACCGCTTATACCGTAAATAATATATTTTTTGTGATTATGGGTCCACTATGCTTAGCAAAATAATAAAGCTGAATTAGAGAGTTTTGACCACAACCTGAACTTAGACGGCGCTGGACCCTAGCATTTCTCTAACTTCCAATTTACAGAGATTGCTAATCACAACCTCACATTCCTTTGACCAGGCACAGCGTAGATTTGTTTTGTTTTCTACCTTAGATTGTAGTCACTGGTCAAGTTTTATAACTTAAAGGATAGTGAGACTTTGATCAAGAAATTATAATATTTGAGACATAAGGTTCAATTGAGCAATATTTTCTACTGGGAAACTTCTTTTATTGAAAGCTTAAAAGTGGAAATATTATAATGGTAAGATTGAAGAATGACTTAAGCTATTAAGATCATTAGGGATGCTTTGCTCATAGGAAAATAGAGAATTCTGACTGCTCTTTTGCTCAAGTATGTTCAAATGACTATGTCCATTCTTAACATTCAACCTCTTCTTTTATAGAGAAGATCGACTAAATAGGATGCCCTAATGGCTATAGTACATACACTGACATTTTTACATGAGTACAGCTACTCTTACATGGCTACGGTAGACTGCATTACTTTACTAACTTGACACTTAACAAAGGAACACTATAAGGGTGCAACAACTTTTCAGAGTACTTAATGTTTTATAAGAGTAGTCATCTATATTAAAATTCTACATACTTCATTTCCAATAATATCTTCCAGTTCATCATTATCTAGATAATCATAAAAATCTTCATAAAGTTACAGATGCTCTAGATCACATTTTTTAAATAATTCATGAAGATATTTTTTTCTTTCCTCTGATGAGAATTTTCCAGCCCCAATGTCATACAGATAATCAAAGATGTCTTCTGAACTAGCTCCATCTACCTTTATATATTTGCTAAAATCATTGTGATAAACAAAGATAATGTTCCCACAATACATTATTATTTTCCTTGTTCAATCAAGGCCCACATTTAATGGTAAATATTATAAAAACCAATTACCCTCACTAAAGTAAGGATTATTAACTACTCCTTGTCGTTCTAGAAACCTTCCTAGTCATTAATCAGTGAAATTATCTAGATCAACTAATTGATTAAGATAATGGGTTCGTTTGGCCTTTTTATTTTTAAACTCAATGACTGCATAATGTACCTCAACATACAGACTTCTATTGTATCGGAGTTTTGTTAAACCTTCAAAAGATGTAAGAATCCAATGGATCCTTTTAAACATACACTATTGAAACTTAGTTAGCCTTTAGAAGAATGAGCACTTTGGATCCAGGATTTTTCATGAGGTAAGCTACCATTTCATATTCCTAGGCTTTTATGACGGGGTCATCTAGAGAGATTGAATTTGCTGAAAATCTAATACCACTAACTTCATATCTATCTGGAAAGAAAATTGTGATACTCCATGACTCTC
This sequence comes from Carnegiea gigantea, assembly GCA_029747015.1. Taxonomy (NCBI): domain Eukaryota; kingdom Viridiplantae; phylum Streptophyta; class Magnoliopsida; order Caryophyllales; family Cactaceae; genus Carnegiea; species Carnegiea gigantea. Next base: position 427,833 of record JAKOGI010000046.1, on the reverse strand, counting down.
ATATATCATAAGAATAACTATCATAGTAGTCGATGTGGGCTGCATACCAGTCATTAAACCATATTTCTTAAACATGGGAACTTATTTCTTCTTGAATATCATAAGGACACCTTAAGTAATCATTTATAACTCTAGAAGACTGAATCTCTACACTATTAGATAAGTTGAAGATAACAGGCCAAAGCATGATCGAAATTTTGTATGGAATTCCAAAATATCCATTAAGGCTCTACTAGAAGTAGAAACCCATTCTAGCTATAATGGCATTTCATTTTGGATTTTCTCCTTTTCTGGTAGGGGCTCTGCTCTGATGATCACCATTGGCACGCTCATGAGTTAAACTATCTATCAGAGAATTCTCTTATCCATATATATGTTCAATAGAGAAAGAAAACTAGTTAAGCCATAATTGCTAACATAGGAGTCGCCCTTACACTTGTATATTTAATAAATTCTTGTTAATAAAAACAAGTATCCCTTTCCAATCAGTTCAAATAAGAAAAGGTTTTAGGGATAAAAAGATTAAGAACACCTTTTAATTCCCCTTATGATTGCAAGGATTTATTTTTCCATCATGGGTTAGTTGCATTCTACGTTATTAAATCTTCTAGTGCAACATTTGCAGAGTTTTTCTTCTTCTTTGATTTTGAGTACCACATTCCAGTGCTCATTGTTGTTATCTATCTGAAGAATTGAATCATCTCCTTCATTAGGCAAACTAAGAATAGGAAGATTTTTGCACATCTTTTTGAAGTTCTGAATAATCTTTGGATCACTAGTGGTCCATGTCTGACTTACTTCTTTGTTGAGTTTTACTGTAACGGTTTTCTTAATTTAGCTAGATCTTTGATGAAATCTGATGTATAGTTGAGACACCCAAGAAATCTTTCTAATTGCTTTCGATCTTTAATCTTTTTAGGAAAATGTTCTATTTTTTCTATATACTTTTGTGGGATCGTTTGTCCAACTTTTATCTCGAGACTTAAAAACTAGATTTCTTGTTCAATATAATGCACTTGTTCTTACCAAGAATAAAACCATGATCAGTGCATCTTTGGGTGATAGCATCTTTATGCTATTCTATGTTCTTGGAAAAGATAAGGATATCATCGATGTCAACTAGATAACAATGATTAAGATCATTGAAGATGTTATCTACTCCTTTTTAAAATATTCGAGCTGTATTTTTTAAGACCAAATAGCATTACTATCCACTCATAATGTCCTTAGGGGGTACTAAAAATAGTCAAAGGAATGCTTTCTTCATCCATTTTTATTTGCCAATAGTCACTTTTACATTTATTTTTGAGGACTAAGAGGCTCTTTGAATTCTATTGGAAAGAACTATTTCGTTAACATTATAATAACCACCAAAGACAGTATCATCCATAAGATTTTTGTAATTGATTACCATTATAGATTTTCCTCTTTTCTCCTCAGCATGATTTCTTACCATAAAAGTAGGACTGGTGTAAGGACTCTTACTAATCTTAATTACTTCATCCAAAAGTCCTTCGATTTTCTTATCAAATTCTTGGATATACTTGTGTGTATATACATTTATTTGACTCGGATAATAGTGTTGGGATTTAACAAAGTAATTTTTACGAATGTCTTATCTTTATCCCAAAATTTAAGAGGATTATCATAGTAGAGCTCTTTGCATAATTGCTCTTATTGTTCAGCAATCTGCTCATTAATAAATAATTCAATTAGTGAGCTTGTTAGGGCTACCTCTCATTGTGCATGTATTACCTCCTCACTATGCTGACTACTTGTAAACTTACTCTTTTGATGAGTGTAAGCTTCATTTAGTTTATTAAGAGGAGACGACTAACCATTTATGGTGAATATTATTTGGTTTATGGCCTGTGTGCATGGAACGTATAACCTCTGAAAACTATTTCTAATAATTATATCATGAGAGGGTTGATCAATAACTTATAGAACTGGAATAATACATTGGACTCCTCCTATTTCTATAGATAACCCTTCTATTACTTCGTCGTGGCTCATTATGCCAATAGTTGTAAAGAATTCTTGGCTTTTTTCCACATAAATTCTATACATAATGATCATTTTCCAAAATAGATAGAACAACCACTATCAATGTAGGCATATAATTCATATTTATCATATCCCTCTTAACATGCATTTATTGGGATATAAATGCTATCAGGGTTTATATTAGTGATTTCACAGCATATTTCCATAGTTATATTCTTAACTAATTCATCCTCATAGATTGGCTCACTAACAATTCTCATTTTGTACCAATTGACCTTTCTATCTAGACGCATACTTCGATCTACACTATCTTTCGCAGGATCAAAACTCATTCTACTCATTTTGTAAGCCATACTAATTATTTTCTCTTCTTTAAGCTCTTCATTAGTAGTTAAAGATCATTCCCCTCATTCTGATCTTGCACTCATGCTTCCTAGTAATTAGGATTTAATAGTAATTTTACCATTCTCACCGATTTTTATTAAATTTTTATTATTGATTTTTCTGGGATTACCGAAGCTAGATATCCAAGGCCTATCGATTTTGTCTCCTATGGATTAGATTTTATCCTTTTAATGTTTTGCATCAGAGTAGGACTTTCACATTTTTCTGCTTTTATTATTATTAGCTTAGTCTTTAGATCTACAGAATTATCTAGTTTGAAGGTTATTTTTCAAAACATCCTCAGCAGGTATCCTTCTCTTTTCATGTCTATCCCAGACATGAAGTTTTTGGAAACTTCATCTTTTAAGCTTACATAATATCCAGGTCAGCAATTGAATCCTATTAATCCATTACATAAATTGGTCTTAATCTCTTTGATAATTTGATTATTAAATTTGATATGCTTAATATCATAGAGTAAAGTATAAAGATCAATATATTTGTCATAACACTGTAATGGAGTAATTTGCACTTGGACACACTTTCAACATGAATATACTCTATACTTTCTGTATTTGTTATGTTTATGGATATTTTCACAACAAATGAGATTAACTTCTTCCCACAGCATATTCACAGTCTTTTATTCTCCTTCCATCATTAAACATACGTACTTACTCTTTAACTGAAAGATGGATTTTTTGTAGATCATATCGTTCTAAAGTATAAGAAGGGCCCCATCTCTTTTAACTTCTTTATCCTGGTTATCTACAATAAATTTTTCTTTTTGAAGATCATCAAGACTAATTGAACTGCTTTCCATCATATCTTCAAAATTACTTTCTTTATATTCATCCTCCTGTACAATTTCAACAATTTCCTTATTGTTTCTCAGGGGTAGATTTAGTGCTTCTTTCTCGCTAAGCTCAAATAATCTAGACGACCCAAAATTTCTATACAGTTGTTGTTCATCCTATTTTTACATTCATTTGCATAACGATCTACTTCTCCACATGGCCAACACTTATAGCTGTTTTTTTCCTGCATGACAACAAAAAGCTTTTCTAAAAATTGTTGTTTCCTGGGGCTTCGTTTATTATAATACTTTCTTTTGTATTTTTCTTTCCTTTACTTGTTAAAGCTCCTTTTCTTATAAAATTTTATTTCTCTTCTCTTCTCAGGTTCTGTTTCCCATTAGTGAGGATTATCCCAATAGGCTACAAATTGTCTCTTCATTTTCTTTTGGTTTTGGAGATCAAGACATTGATCATTAATACATTTTCTTAAATAAGAGATTCTTCTACCAAGGGTATCAATTACATCTACTTTTTCAAGCCATGCAATGTGTTTTTCATTGATTATAGAATTGATCGGATATGGTAAGTTGTCATAAAACATACCAAGATGGGTTTCATTATGTCTAATTTTTAATAATATTGAATAAACAGCAACATAATTCACCAGATATCTCAAATCCTATAATTCTATATTATTTATCTTTATTTGTCATTCCCTAGCTTTTTCTTCAGAATTAAGTTTAGCTCTAACAAATTCAGTTTCAATTTCCTGACATATTTTTGAGCATTACAGCTGGTGTTTCCATCATTCGTAATACATTTTTACCTTCCTCATCGAACGAGTCATGCCAATCAGCTACAGTACTAGAAAAACTATGTTCGATATAGTTTAGGAAATTTCCAGCAAACCATGTAGTATTCAAGTTTAGGACACTATTCGTACCTCTTTTCCAATGCTCAAATATTTTTCCTTTATTACGAGCTCCATCGATATTTAAAATATAACCCATTTGGCTAATTGGAATAAGACCAATTTCTTCTCTAATCTTATTAATTTCATTGTCAAATACCACTTTTTACCCTATTTTCTATCTAGTCTCCTCCTAATTTCTTCTAAATGAACAAGATTAAGATCGTCTAGTTTAATTAGCTTCATTTACTGATATATTTCTTCTTCCAAATAGACATTATTTGTCTATTTATTATCATCAGATGATACATCTTTTTTTCAACTATTATGCTCATGATTTTGTTCAATCGTTCTGGGTTTGTTCTTTATCAAATATATTCCATAATTCCTTAACGTTATATTGCGTGTACTCCATCCTCTTTTTTTTTTTTTTTTTCTCTGCCTTTCCAAAGGATTTTTTAATTGATTTTTTCCTACTTTTTTTTAAATTTTTTGTATCATGAAAAGGAAATAGATTTTTGTTTTTATGTTTTGGAAAAGATATTTATAATAAAATTTAATACTAATACTCAAATTAGATTTTTCACAATGTCCAATCTCATTGATCAAAGAAAGATGGATGACAGATAGTTACTTTTTATCTCCCTAACCTTAGTCTTAATTTTGTTTGATTCTACTTTCAATTCTAAAACTATATCAGTGATATAGTTTAATTTCGATGATACTAAAATGATTTCTCCTGGTGAGTGCACAATATGTGAATAATTAGGAGTAGAACAAGTAGATGACGTTTCAAGCATCAAACACAGTTAATTAGTTTAATTAGATATTAATTATTTTAATGTTTTTGGTCACATGACCATGATACCAAATTAAAGAGGGTTTCGAATAGTACTAATAAGAATAACATTACATGCATAAAATTAAAATTTTTGAAAGTAAGTTTTTAAGGATTGGGATAAAGTTTGCATACATATACATATATATATATATATATATATATATATATATATATATATATATATATATATATATATATATATATGTATATATATATATGTATATAAAGTTTTAAGAACTATATTTAAAGCTCACTAGTGACTTGTCCTCCAAAAGTTTATTAGTTCAATGGTCCCGAAAGTTCGATTTTAGAAATGTTGGTCCTATAAATTCTTATACTAAAGTTCGATGATGCCAAATGTAAGTGATCGCATAAATTAATGGAGAAGTAATATAAATTTAAAAGAAAATCATGATTACAAGATGATTGTGAGACTTTAACAACATTCATATTCACATCCCTAAAAGTGAAGTTTTGTCCTATAAGAAAATTACACAAAAACCTTTGAAATAAAGCACAGTCAGCAATAGAGTCAGCACCTCTTATAAATATTTTATGCAATGAATTTGAACACTCCTTGTAGGCATTTTTGAAGGACTTAGCATCGCAAAACCCATAAGTATCCTTTGAAGCCATATCTGTGAAACAATCTCTCACACCTGCATTCGTAATCACCATCTTATGAAAAAAGGGGAAATTTTAATCACTAAAAAGTATTACTATATGTTACTGTACTAGGTGCGACCTATATGTCAAGAATTTTAAACATAGGGTAAATTGATCAATTTATGACCAAAAATAATGAATATGGATCTGTTATCTTATTATTATGACACAATTTTATTTAAACGCCCTGAAATAAAATCAATAAAGATGAAGAAAGCAATAAGATGATACCAAAGAAATCTACTTAATTATTGCCATGTCATAGTGTGCTCTTATTTTAGAATCTCACAATGTCCAAAAGGATAATCTGGTGGTTGGGAGGTAGCACAAGTTATTATACCTAAAGAAACTACATCAAAGAGTAGATAAATAAACAAACTAATATTCTAATCTAATTAAATCACCAACCTCATAGCTAGGCATCTCTTATCACCTAAAGTTTTCTATTTGTCGCAATATTAATATTCTTGTTGGTATTAGGATGGTACTTCTCAAAAAGTTCTAGACTTTGTAGGGAAAATTGTCAATGAACTAAATTACACAAAGCAACTTGTGAAAATCATGTAGACATGAAAATAAAATTAGGGATGGAAATGTAGAGGTTTTAGGTTTGCAACAACTCATCCAACCTACAACCCCTCTGTATTTGAAAGTAGAGCTACTACCAGGGATGCAGTTTTCAATTATGCTCATCATAACCAAGTTGTATTCCTAAAGAATATCATATCATGTGGTATTTGACTATATGCATCCCCCCCCCAAATAAAAACCAAACAAACAAAGAACTTACCCCTTAAAACAGGGGGAAATGTGACACACCGCAAGCACACGGGTGTTGTAGTTTAGATTGAATATCGTACCCACAGAGACCACTACAATCTATTGAGTTTTATCCTTTTAAAATGCTAAGCAAATTAAGTGTTGAGTTAGAATACTTTTCTAAAATTAATCTATTGCTAGATGAATGCTAATTGCCAATTTAAGATTTCTATAAATTAAAAACACCAAGGGATTTGTCTCACCAATAATGAATTAGAACCAATAAATTGTTTAGACTGATCTAATCATTATTCTTTCAAAGGTTCTTGAATTAGTCCAAATTAAGGGTCTCAATTGTCTATTTTCCTCTCTCCGTGCCCACAGCAGAAGCTGAATATGTTGCAGCAGCTTCATGTTGTGCTCAACTGTTATGGATAAGGCAACAGCTTAAGGACTTTTGTGTTGACGCTGGATGCATTCCTATTTTTTGTGATAACACAAGTGCAATTAACATTGCCAAAAATCCATGTCAGCATAAAAGAACAAAGCATATTGACATTCGACATCATTTCTTGAGAGATAATGTTGAAAAGGGTTTAATCTCTATGAATTTTTGCACAACGGAAAATCAAATTGCTGATATATTCACTAAGGCACTAGCTAGAGATCAATTTGAGAGAAATAGACTGGAACTAGGGTTGGTGAGAACACCCTGAGATACCTGTTTCCAGAACATGAACTGGGTTTGGCAAGATCAACCTTTACACCCTGTTCTCTCCCCCTGTTTGCAAATCTTATTAACAACGGATGTGATTGTATACACCCGAATTGCGTGCATTTTGTCTCTACTTATCCACTTAGTGCAGCATAAGGGGATGTATTGGAGCCGCCTTAATACCATTAAGTCCAATCAAGATCAGACAGCAAGGAACAGGCATAACGAAGAGAACAAGTACGCCCCTTGGTTGCTCGATGTGTTTTCTTTCCTTCCCAAGGCACAAGCTTTTAATGCTCACACCCGTTGCAAACCGAGAAATCTTCTAAAGATTTTGGGTGCTCTCTCTCTCTCTCTCTTTATATGCCCTGTTCTCAGTTCTGCCGTTCATCTCGCACACAAGCAAAACCTGAAAACCCTGCAAAAACCTTAAACCCTAATCTCTCTCTTCTAGCAACAATGGCTCCCAATAACTCCTCTCAATCAAAAGCCCTCGTTCTTGCGTCCTCAATCCCTGCTCCCCCTCGCCCAATCCTGTACAAGCCTTTCAAATTCCTGAAAAGCTTGTCCCTACAATCAGTGGGAATGGGGATGGATGATATTCCCTTCGAGTGTGGAAGGGAATTGGTGTTCCTTGTAGGGACAATTGCTTGTCCCATTAAAGTCGAGTCAGAGAGTACACTATCGGGGTCTCAAGACCAACTCTTGGAAACCCCTGAAGGGTTTAATTTTGAGCCCTGTTCTTCTGGGTTGTTTCCTGACACAGCGACAGAAATAGGGACTGCCTCTGTCGAAGGTGTGTATGTGGAGGATCTGAATGTTGACTTCCAAGGGAAGTCAAATGAGACATCAGAGGAGAGTTTAGAGAAGGATTCTCTCCCCGAGGCTGAAACCCCCACTCCGGTTGCTCAAACTGGAGAGAAAAGGAAAGGGGTGAAAATAGTGGCCAGGCGTAGCAGAACGCCAAGAACAAGGCCACAACCAAGGTCTCAGCCCTCTCAAACTCCCTCTTCTCCACAATCCTCCAAGCCTTCTCGCAAATCTGCGAGAATAGCTTTTCAATCCTCTCACCGTATCTCCAAACCCTCAGCTCCTATCATCGAGGAGATTTCCTCCTCTTCTACCGAAGGGTTCTCGAGTTCTGACTCTGAGAACACCACCTTCAAACAGGGGACACCGGTGTTCTCTGAGTCCTCTGAAGAACAAGCCCCTCCAAAATCAACCACTAAACCTGCTGTGAAGCCCTCTCCTGCAAAAACACCCCTCAAGCGAAAGCCCAGAACAGCCCCCCTACCAGAAGCTACCACCTCTGTTCCTGCCCCCAAACGCCCAAAGCAGTTCACTCCATCTCCTATGTCTGACAAACATGCGCAGTTGCTTAAGCGCAATGTCGTCAGGGGGAAGGTAGTGAATGTAAGCTTTTTCGAGGAACAGGGTCTGGGGGTGTTCCTGACCAAGTTGCCCGCTCAAGGCTGGCTCGACTTGTTTGCAAACACCCAGCTGGGGTGTTCTGTGCCTGAGTTGGCTGAGTTTTACGCCAACTGCAGTGTCACCGAAGGGGTGGTGACTAGTTTTGTGAATGGGCAACGCATTAAGGTTGATGCGCCCACACTTGGGAAAATTTTGGGAGTACCCTCCCAAGGCTTTGACGTGTATGTGAGGGAAGACAAAACAGCCCTAGAAACAGCCAGGCTCCTAGAGGTGTCCCAACGCTTCAGTCAAAAACAGGGCCTGAGAACACCCCTCTCTGTTAAGAAGGGTGAAATGACCTCCCTACACCAACTATTGTTTATGTTCACTATCAAGAACATAATTCCGCGAGGTCAAGGGCGAAACTCAGCTGATGCCCTCGATCAATGCCTGGTGGACTTACTGGATCGGGAGGAACCAATCAACCTCCCTGCAATCATGATTCGCCACATAGGGCGAATTGCGAACACCTCCTGGGCCCATGATCTTGGATATGGGTTTCTGCTGACAAGGGTGTTTGAGCACCTTGGGATAGTGCTCACATGGTGAGTGGAGGCCCAAGTCGTTGATGAGATTGGGATTGACACTCTGCTCCGGTGTGGCTATGAGGTTGGCGAAGGGTCAGTCTCCAAACAGGGTCGTCGACCACCTCGACCACCTATTTCTGGGCAACCTTCCATCAAACTTGAGGCTGTTTTTGAGGACAATGCTCGTCTCAAGGATGAGCTCTCAGCTGTCAAGGCTGCTCTTGCTGAGGAGCAAGCCCTCTCCGCCAAACGCCATGAGGAATCGCTTGCCCTTCTCTCCACTCTTGCCCCCAGCATTCCTCCTCTGCAAACGAGACCACCCCCTGCAACCTGATTCTCTAGGCTGTTCTCTTGTCTCCTCCTCCCATCTTCGTTTTTGGCATTGTACTGTTTTTAATGCAATATCTCCTTAATGATGCTTCTTGCACCTTATGCTCTATATTTCTTTTCTTGCATTCATACTGTTGTTTATGCTTTTTAATGATGCCAAAAGGGGGAATAAGACCATATGAATAAAACCATATGACGTGCTCTATGACCTAGCACCTAGAGAATCCCTATCAGCATTAAACATTGTTAAGCTTTTTAATTTTGTCAATATGGTCACTTGGTTTGTCATCATCAAAAAGGGGAAATTTGTTGATTATATTTAGTTTTGATGATAACAAATCCAAGAGTAACATATTTGTCTAAGTAATGTTGTTCCAAACAAGCTCTCCAAACAGGGCCTAATACACCGTTGTTCCTACACCGTTGTTTGTGATATTTTATTAACCTGGTGGCTAAATGTTGAGAACAAGTCTTAGGAACAGGTTCCGAGCTTCAGTGACACAAGATCAGCAAACAACACATGGTTTAAGTCTTGAGGAACATTCAGCTACACAAGATCACCCAAGGAATCAAGGTGACCAAGGTGTTTTGGAGCAGCATATTCACTCTTGACAAGACAACTAATTCTTACAAGGAGTCTTGGTTAATTTAGTTTTTATCTTTTAGACTCTTGTTAATATGCCAATCTTAAAAGTATCATTTTTAGCACTTCTTGAAAACGGTTTTCGAAAAGTTGCTTTGGGACACCATTTCCAAACAACCCTGCAAACAGGGTGTCTAGGGTGTTCTCAAAAACTACAGCAGCTACATCAGTCTTATCTGGAAATTTGCTTCGGTTGGCTGCCAGATCTAAAAAGATTTGTTTTGAATTTGGAAAGAAAAAAAAAAATTGTAAAACCGTTTTTGCTAAAGATTTCTCTTGAAAGATTCTTATCCCTTATTTTTAGATCTTGATTGAATTTGGGATAAATCAAGATTTTATCCTTTTCAAGCTAGATTACTCGACCAAGATATTTTAAGAAAATCTTCTCTCCTCTCTTAGCCGTTGGAAATCTTTGGTGAATCTTCTAAGCGACTAAAAATAGAAGATTTTCCCTATCTTTTGAAAAGAATAGCCGTTGGGTTGTGCATTTAAATATTGAAATTCTCTCTCCCATTTGACAATCCGGTTTTTACAAAGAAGTAAGAGATTTTTAGAGCTGAATTTCAAAGAGAAAAACCATGAGAAGATTGTGCTTAACTGAGCTTTCAATTTCTTGGCATAATAGGACTTCATTGTACCTTACATCTGCTTAAGTCAGAAGCACCCCAGTAAGGTGTTTTGTAGCCCTATTCTCAGAACAGAAAGTGAGTGAGTGTGTTCTCAGTCGTGTGGACTTTGGACATGTCCTATCTGGTGAGATTGGACGTGGTGTAACCTATCTTAGGGAAGAAGGTTACGTGGGTTACAAGTTGTAACAAGGAGTGTTGCTTTTGTAACGTTTTCAGCCCGTTAGTGAAGTGGTTAAATACTACACGAGGTAGGTCGTGGTTTTTCATACCTCAGTTGGGCTAAAGGTGTTTTCCACGTAAAAATTGTGTGTACTTTATTTCCACATTTATTACTTTGAATTTCGCTACTGAATCAATTGAGAACAACCGCTACAAACAAGGCGTAAGGTTGTTTGTGATTTACAAACAATCTCTGCAATCAAGTGCTACGGTTGTTTGTCAGTTATTAGGCGAAGATCGACCACCACAATTCACCCCCCTCTTGTGGTTGTGTACTCTTGGAATTCAGCAAAACTAATTATGAAATGAAGTTATCCAACGACTCTAGAGTTGAGTGTTCTACCTCTCATAAACATGTGTCCAGTACAGTTGGCGGGACAGTATTCCCTGGAGTTCCTATTTGTTGAATTCCAAGAATACACAACCACAAGAGGGGGGGTGAATTGTGGTGGTCGATTTTCGCCTAATAACTGACAAACAACCGTAGCACTTGATTGCAGAGATTGTTTGTAAATCACAAACAACCTTACGCCTTGTTTGTAGCGGTTGTTCTCAATTGATTCAGTAGCGAAATTCAAAGTAATAAATGCGGAAATAAAGCACACATAATTTTTACGTGGAAAACACCTCTAGCCCAACTGAGGTGTGAAAAACCACGACCTACCTCGTGTAGGATTTAACCACTTCACTAACAGGCTGAAAACGTTACAAAGGCAACACTCCTTGTTACAACTTGTAACCCACATAACCTTCTTCCCTAAGATAGGTTACACCACGTCCAATCTCACCAGATAGGACACGTACAAAGTCCACACGACTGAGGACACACTCACTCACTTTCTGTTCTGAGAACAGGGGTACAAAACACCTTACTGGGGTGCTTCTGACTTAAGCAGATGTAAGGTACAATGAAGTCCTATTATGCCAAGAAATTGAAAGCTCAGTTAAGCACAATCTTCTCACGGTTTTTCTCTTTGAAATTCAGCTCTAAAAATCTCTTACTTCTTTGTAAAAACCGGATTGTCAAATAGGAGAGAGAATTTCAATATTTAAACGCACAACCCAACGGCTATTCTTTTCAAAAGATAGGGAAAATCCTCTATTTTTAGTCGCTTAGAAGATTCACCAAAGATTTCCAACGGCTAAGAGAGGAGAGAAGATTTTCTTAAAATATCTTGGCCGAGTAATCTAGCTTGAAAAGGATAAAATCTTGATTTATCCCAAATTCAATCAAGACCTAAAAATAAGGGATAAGAATCTTTCAAGAGAAATCTTTAGCAAAAACGGTTTTGCATTTTTTTTTTTCAAAATCAAAACAAATCTTTTTAGATCTGGCAGCCAACCGAAGCAAATTTCCAGATAAGACTGATGTAGCTGCTGTAGTTTTGGAGAACACCCTAGGCACCCTGTTTGCAGGGTTGTTTGGAAATGGTGTCCCAAAGCAACTTTTCGAAAACCGTTTTCAAGAAGTGCTAGAAATGATACTTTCAAGATTGGCATATTAACAAGAGTCTAAAAGATAAAAACTAAATTAACCAAGACTCCTTGTAAGAATTAGTTGTCTTGTTAAGAGTGAATATGCTGCTCCAAAACACCTTGGTCACCTTGATTCCTTGGGTGATCTTGTGTAGATGAATGTTCCTCAAGACTTAAACCATATGTGTTGTTTGCTGATCTTGTGTCACTGAAGCTCAGAACCTATTCCTAAGACTTGTTCTCAACATTTAGCTGCCAGGTTAAAAAAATATCACAAACAACGGTGTAGGAACAACGGTGTATTAGGCCCTGTTTGGAGAGCTTGTTTGGAACAACATTACTTAGACAAATATGTTACTCTTGGATTTGTTATCATCAAAACTAAATATAATCAACAAATTCCCCCTTTTTGATGATGACAAACCAAGTGACCATATTGACAAAATTAAAAAGCTTAACAACGTTTAATGCTGATAGGGATCCTCTAGGTGCTAGGTCATAGAGCACGTCATATGGTTTTATTCATATGGTCTTATTCCCCCTTTTGGCATCATTAAAAAGCATAAACAACAGTATGAATGCAAGAAAAGAAATATAGAGCATAAGGTGCAAGAAGCATCATTAAGGAGATATTGCATTAAAAACAGTATAATGCCAAAAACGAAGATGGGAGGAGGAAACAAGAGAACAGCCTAGAGAATCAGGTTGCAGGGGGTGGTCTCGTTTACAGAGGAGGAATGCTGGGGGCAAGAGTGGAGAGAAGGGCAAGCAATTCCTCATGGCGTTTGGCGGAGAGGGCTTGCTCCTCAGCAAGAGCAGCCTTGACAGCTGAGAGCTCATCCTTGAGGCGAGCATTGTCCTCAAAAACAGCCTCAAGTTTGATGGAAGGTTGCCCAAAAACAGGTGGTCGAGGTGGTCGACGACCCTGTTTGGAGACTGACCCTTCGCCAACCTCATAGCCACACCCGAGCAGAGTGTCAATCCCAATCTCATCAACGACTTGGGCCTCCACTCGCCGTGTGAGCACTATCCCAAGGTGCTCAAACACCCTTGTCAGCAGAAACCCATATCCAAGATCATGGGCCCGGGTGGTGTTCGCAATTCGCCCTATGTGGCGAATCATGATTGCAGGGAGGTTGATTGGTTCCTCCCGATCCAGTAAGTCCACCAGGCATTGATCGAGGGCATCAGCTGAGTTTCGCCCTTGACCTCGCGGAATTATGTTCTTGATAGTGAACATAAACAATAGTTGGTGCAGGGAGGTCATTTCACCCTTCTTAACAGAGAGGGGTGTTCTCAGGCCCTGTTTTTGACTGAGGCGTTGGGACACCTCTAGGAGCCTGGCTGTTTCTAGGGCTGTTTTGTCTTCCCTCACATACACGTCAAAGCCTTGGGAGGGCACTCCTAAAATTTTCCCAAGTGTGGGCGCATCAACCTTAATGCCTTGCCCATTCACAAAACTAGTCACCACCCCTTCGGTGACACTGCAGTTGGCGTAAAACTCAGCCAACTCAGGCACAGAACACCCCAGCTGGGTGTTTGCAAACAAGTCGAGCCAGCCTTGAGCGCGCAACTTGGTCAGGAACACCCCCAGACCCTGTTCCTCGAAAAAGCTTACATTCACTACCTTCCCCCTGACGACATTGCGCTTAAGCAACTGCGCATGTTTGTCAGACATAGGAGAGGGAGTGAACTGCTTTGAGCGTTTGGGGGCAGGAACAGAGGTGGTAGCTTTTGGTAGGGAGGCTGTTCCGGGCTTTCGCTTGATAGGTGTTTTTGCAGGAGAGGGCTTCACAGCAGGTTTAGTGGTTGATTTTGGAGGGGCTTGTTCTTCAGAGAACTCGGAGAACACCGGTGTCCCCTGTTTGAAGGTGGTGTTCTCAGAGTCAGAACTCGAGAACCCTTCGGTAGAAGAGGAGGAAATCTCCTCGATGACAGGAGCAGAGGGTTTGGAGATACGGTTAGAGGATTGAAAAGCTATTCTCGCAGATTTGCGAGAAGGCTTGGAGGATTGTGGAGAAGACGGAGTTTGAGAGGGCTGAGACCTTGGTTGTGGCCTTGTTCTTGGCGTTCTGCTATGCCTGGCCACTATTTTCACCCTTTTCCTTTTCTCTCCAGTTTGACCGACCGGAGTGGGGGTTTCAGCCTCAGGGAGAGAATCCTTCTCTAAACTCTCCTCTGATGTCTCATTCGACTTCCCTTGGAAGTCGACATTCAGATCCTCCACATACACACCTTCGACAGAGGCAGCTCCTGTTTCTGTCGCTGTGTCAGGAAACAACCCAGAAGAACAGGGCTCAAAATTAAACCCTTCAGGGGTTTCCAAGAGTTGGTCTTGAGACCCCGATAGTGTACCCTCTGACTCGACTTTAATGGGACAAGCAATTATCCCTACAAGGAACACCAATTCCCTTCCACACTCGAAGGGAATATCATCCATCCCCATTCCCACTGATTGTAGGGACAAGCTTTTCAGGAATTTGAAAGGCTTGTACAGGATTGGGCGAGGGGGAGCAGGGATTGAGGATGCAAGAACGAGGGCTTTTGATTGAGAGGAGTTATTGGGAGCCATTGTTGCTAGAAGAGAGAGATTAGGGTTTTCGGTTTTTGCAGGGTTTTCAGGTTTTGCTTGTGTGCGAGATGAACGGCAGAACTGAGAACAGGGCATATAAAGAGAGAGAGAGAGAGAGAGAGCACCCAAAATCTTTAGAAGATTTCTCGGTTTGCAACGGGTGTGAGCATTAAAAGCTTGTGCCTTGGGAAGGAAAGAAAACACATCGAGCAACCAAGGGGCGTACCTGTTCTCTTCGTTATGCCTGTTCTTTGCCGTCTGATCTTTATTGGACTTAATGGTATTAAGGCGGCTCCAGTACATCCCCTTATGCTGCACTAAGTGGATAAGTAGAGACAAAATGCATGCAATTCGAGTGTATGCAATCACATCCGTTGTTAATAAGATTTGCAAACAGGGGGAGAGAACAGGGTGTAAAGGTTGATCTTACCAAACCCAGTTCATGTTCTGGAAACAGGTATCTCAGGGTGTTCTCACCAACCCTAGTTCCAGTCTATTTCTCTCAAATTGATCTCTAGCTAGTGCCTTAGTGAATATATCAGCAATTTGATTTTCCGTTGTGCAAAAATTCATAGAGATTAAACCCTTTTCAACATTATCTCTCAAGAAATGATGTCGAATGTCAATATACTTTCTTCTTTTATGTTGACATGGATTTTAGGCAATGTTAATTGCACTTGTGTTATCACAAAAAATAGGAATGCATCCCGTGTCAACACAAAAGTCCTTAAGCTGTTGCCTTATCCACAACAGTTGAGCACAACATGAAGCTGCTGCAACATATTCAGCTTATGCCGTGGACATGGCAACAGAATGTTGCTTCTTGATAGCCCAAGATACCAAACAAGGTCCAAGAAAGTGAGCCATACCTGAGGTACTCTTTCTATCAACTAGGAATCCAGCATAGTCAGCATCAGCATATCCAACAAGATCAAAATTGCAACCTCTAGATACCATAAGGCTAAATTGGGTGTATGTTTCAAATATCTTAGTATCCGTTTCACAGCCTTAAGGTGAGTTTCCTTAGGATTAGACTGAAAACGGGCACATAAACCAACACTAAAAACAATATCTGGTCTACTAGCGGTTAGGTATAGGAGTGACCCAATCATGCCCTATAGAGTTTCTCCTCAATTGAGGGACTCCCATCATCCATAACCAACCTGGTTGAAGGAGAAATAGGAGTGTCTACGGGTTTGGCCAACTCCATCCCAAAACGCTTAAGTAGCTCCTTGATATACTTTTGTTGATGGATCATGGTGCCGTTTGGAGTTTGCTTGATTTGTAAGCCTAAGAAAAAGTTAAGCTCACCCATCATGCTCATCTCAAACTCACTCCTCATCATATTTGAAAATTCATTGCATAAATCATGATGAGTTGCACCAAATATAATGTCATCAACATATATTTGGACAATCAATAAATGTTCCCCTTAGATTTTAGAAACAAGGTATTGTCTACCTTGCCTCTTCTAAAATCATTTTCAATTAAAAAACTTGACAACCGTTCGTACCAAGCTCTAGGAGCTTGTTTTAGGCCATAAAGAGCTTTGTCAAGTTTGAAAACATGGTTAGGAAATTCACTGTTTTCAAAACCAGGGGGTTGTTTGACATACACCTCTTCTTTAAGGTATCCGTTGAGGAATGCACTTTTCACGTCCATTTGATATAGCTTGATTTCCATATGAGCTGCAAAGGCTATTAAGATTCGAATAGCCTCAATTCTAGCAACTGGTGCAAAGGTTTCTTCATAATCGATCCCTTCTTCTTGATTATACCCTTGAACAACCAGCCGTGCCTTGTTCCTAGTGACTGTTCCTGACTCATCCAGTTTGTTTCGGAACACCCACTTGGTTCCAATGATTGTTCTCTCTGCAGGTTTAGGTACAAGGTGCCATACTTTGTTTCTTTCAAATTGATGGAGCCCTTCTTGCATTACCGTGACCCAATCTGAATCTGCAAGAGCTTCATTCACACTCTTTGGCTCAATATTAGAGAGAAAAGCATAGAAAGCACAGAAATTCTTAAGCTTAGACCTAGTTTGCACTCCACTGTTAATATCATACAGAATTTGATCAAGGGGGTGCGAACTATGGTACTTCCATGGTCGTGGAGTAAGAGGATCCACAGACCCATGCTCTACTCTAGTCGTAATATCAAGCTTACGATCATCTCCTAAGCCTGTTTCTGCACCTGTTTGTAAGCCTGTTCCTGAAGAACATGGTCCCGAACAGGGTTCAACGGTGTTTCCCCCTGTTTTGTGTTCACCTTGCCTGCTGTTCTGAGGAACACCTTCAGGAGTTGTTTTCTCCATGGTGTTCTTACCTCGTTTATCTTGGAGCAACACTTCTTTTCGAACAAGACCTAATTCAAGTTCACCTTCCTGTGCATCATTCTCACTCAACAAGTTAGATTCATTAAAACGCACATGCACACTTTTCTCAACACACAAGGTCCTTTTGTTAAAGACTTTGTATGCCTTGCTGTGAGAAGAATAGCCAAGAAATATTGCCTCATCACTCCTAGGGTCAAACTTTCCTAAGGCATCCTTCCCATTATTATGCACAAAACACCTACAACCAAATGTTCTTAGGTGCGTAATATTGGGTTTTCGGCCCTTGAAAAGTTCATAAGGAGTTTTGTTCAAAATGGGTCTGATCATGCATCTATTTATAATGTAACATGAAGTGTTCAATGCTTCTACCTAGAAATACCTAGGAAGACCACTAGCAATAAGCATTGTTCTGGTCATGTCTTTCAGGGTGCGATTTTTGCGCTCAACCACCCCATTTTGTTGGGGTGTTCTTGG
This sequence comes from Carnegiea gigantea, assembly GCA_029747015.1. NCBI lineage: Eukaryota > Viridiplantae > Streptophyta > Magnoliopsida > Caryophyllales > Cactaceae > Carnegiea > Carnegiea gigantea. Next base: position 410,080 of record JAKOGI010000046.1, on the reverse strand, counting down.
AGCTGAGAAGTTATGGTCAACACCATGTTCATTACAATAGTTGATAAAACTTGCATTTTCAAACTCAGTTCCATGATCAGATCTCAAGCTAATTAAGGAGTGTCCTACTCTCTTTTCAACCTTTTTGAGAAAGGCAATACAATTCTCAAAGGTTTCATCTTTGGATGCCAAAAACAAGGTCCAAGTAAATCGAGAGTAATCATCCACTACAACAAGCATATACTTTTTCCCACCTCTACTAGTTATCCTCATGGGACCACACAAATCAATGTGTAATAATTCTAGAGGTCGGGTAGTGCTTACACATTTTTTCGATTTAAAAGAAGATCTGACTTGTTTGCCTTTTGCACAAGCTTCACATACCTTGTCATCATTAAATTTGATGGAAGGTAGTCCAATAATCAGGTCTTTTGAAACAAGTTAGTTTTAAAAGAGTAAGGCTTGCATGACCTAGTCTCTTGTGCCAGAGCATTATATCATCATTCACAGCATTCAAACAAGTCAGGTTGTTTTGGGGAAGAGTGGAAATACATACTTTGTAAACATTTTTGTGTCGCTTCCCCCTTAATATGACATCTCCTATGTTGACATTGACAACCAAGCAATGTGTTCGTGAGAACACCACTAGGTTGTTCTTGTCACACAGTTGGGACACACTTAGTAAATTATGCTTTAAACCATCAACTAAGTGCACATTATCAATTGAGTGGGAGAGAGTTTTACCAATGCTACCTACACCGACAATTGTCCCAGACTTGCCGTTGCCAAAAGCCACGCTCCCACCGGTTGAAGCTGTAAGTGAGAGAAAGTTTGATTTTTCTCCAGTCATATGCCGCGAACACCCACTATCAACATACCACAACTGCCTGTTTTCAAGGTTGTTTTCTGATCTGTTTGACAGGGTGTTTCCTACCCTGTTTGCTGGGTTGTTTGTAGGGTTGTTCTCTCTCACTTCAGCCTGCAAAACAAATCACAGGTTAGTTTTGGGAACCCAGATCCACTTGGGTCCCATTCTTTTAGACAAGTAAAGCTCATCTTTTCTAATCCAGATTTGTTTCACATACCTTTCATTTTTTTCAATGACATACCTTCTCAGAGGACATGAATATCGATAGTGACCAGTTTTACCACAATGAAAGCAAACAATGTTTTCAGGTAATCCCACATACTTTCTATGAATTGGGTAAACTGTTCGTTTAGGCTTATATCCAAGTCCCTTTTTGTTTCGACTGTGGTGAGTGTTTAACCAATCAAGGGCTTGTGAGGACTTGTTCCAGCGCTTGGTTGTGATAAGCTCGGTTTCCAGTTTTTCTATATTAGCATGCAAACCCTTGTTCTCCCTGAGCAAGGACTCAACCATTCCTTCCACCTCAAAGAGTTTTTCCTCCATTCGAGAATAATCTCCTTCTTTTATAAAGAGGTTTTCTTTGAGCGTATTAATATTTTCATGTAAGCCCAGTTTTTCATTTTTAAGGATCTCATTTTCTAGTTCTAGGTCTCGGACATCTCGTTTCAATTCAGCACAAGTATCTATCAAGGTATACAAAAGTTCTTCGAGAGTTGCTTTATTGAGACCACGTACCTTGTTCTTGAGATCAGTAAGACTGTTTGTTGATTCATCATCTGAATCCGTGTCACTTTGTGCCATGAGAGCTACAGCACCTTCATCAGTTTCAGACTCACCTTCATCCTCAGAGGAATCTCCCCAGGCAGCAAGCATAGCCTTCGAGAATCGTCTCCCAGAACTGCTTGCAGCTTGTTTTCTACCTTGTTTCCTGGGGTGTTCTTGCTCTTGCTCTTCTCGAAGTAGTGGACAGTTCTTCACAATGTGATCTGGTTTGTCACACTTGAAACACCCTGTGAACTGTTCTCGGGGGGTGTTTCTGGACTTACTGAAGTCTTTTCTTTTGCTGTTTTCTTTGACCTTTTTGAGGAATTTCTTGAACTTTCTTGTCATTAAGGCCATCTCTTCATCCTCAAGGTCAGAGTCATCATCCTCTTGTGCTTTCAAGGCAAGCCCACGATCCTTCTTCTGCTCCTCTTTTTGTTGTGAGTTCTTTCTGAGTTCATAGGTTTGAAGATTGCCAATCAACTCGTCGAGGGTGATCTTGTTCATGTCTTTAGCTTCTTGGATGGCTGTCACCTTCGCTTCCCAAGACCGAGGCAAAATCCTTAGAATCTTCCTCACCAGCTCTTCTGTGGTGAAGGATTTTCCCAGGGATTTTAGCTCGTTTGTTATGTGGGTGAAGCGTGTGTACATATCCATCACGTTCTCACGATCACCCATATCAAACAACTCATATTGCCTCATAAGTAGCTCAATACGTGATTGTTTGACTTGACTTGTTCCTTCATGAGCTACTTGGAGGGCATTCCATATCTCCTGAGCTGACTCACACTCCGAGATACGTGTATATTCATCTGGACCTAGGCCAAAATATAATACTTCTTGGCCTTGGCATTCTTTTCCATTTTCTTATAGTCTTCACCATCAAACTCTATGGGTTCCTTGGGAATCTTCTTACCATCTTCAAGCACCTTGGTGGGAACAAGGGGCCCGTTCTTGATGAGCATCCATAATTCATAATCTTCTGCCTGAATATAGTTCTCCATCCTATTCTTCCACCAACTATAATGTTGGCCGTTGAAATAGGGTGGACGAGTAATGGATTGCCCTTCAAGGATTCCTTGTGGTGTACTCATCTTCAGAATCTCTCAAGGTGTTAGCCCTTTTGAGAGAACCCGCTCTGATACCACTTGTTGAATTCCAAGAGTACACAACCACAAGAGGGGGGTGAATTGTGGTGGTCGATTTTCGCCTAATAACTGACAAACAACCGTAGCACTTGATTACAGAGATTGTTTGTAAATCACAAACAACCTTACGCCTTGTTTGTAGCGGTTGTTCTCAATTGATTCAGTAGCGAAATTCAAAGTAATAAATGCGGAAATAAAGCACACACAATTTTTACGTGGAAAACACCTCAAGCCCAACTGAGGTGTGAAAAACCACGACCTACCTCGTGTAGGATTTAACCACTTCACTAACGGGCTTAAAACGTTACAAAAGCAACACTCCTTGTTACAACTTGTAACCCACGTAACCTTCTTCCCTAAGCCAAGTTACACCACGTCCAATCTCACCAGATAGGACACGTCCAAAGTCCACACGATTGAGGACACATTCACTCACTTTCTGTTCTGAGAACAGGGGTACAAAACACCTTACTGGGGTGCTTCTGACTTAAGCAGATGTAAGGTACAATGAAGTCCTATTATGCCAAGAAATTGAAAGCTCAGTTAAGCACAATCTTCTCACGGTTTTTCTCTTTGAAATTCAGCTCTAAAAATCTCTTACTTCTTTGTAAAAACCGGATTGTCAAATGGGAGAGAGAATTTCAATATTTAAACGCACAATCCCAACGGCTATTCTTTTCAAAAGATAGGGAAAATCCTCTATTTTTAGTCGCTTAGAAGATTCACCAAAGATTTTCAACGGCTAAGAGAGGAGAGAAGATTTTCTTAAAATATCTTGGCCGAGTAATCTAGCTTGAAAAGGATAAAATCTTGATTTATCCCAAATTCAATCAAGACCTAAAAATAAGGGATAAGAATCTTTCAAGAGAAATCTTTAGCAAAAACGGTTTTGCAATTTTTTTTTTCAAATTCAAAACAAATCTTTTTAGATCTGGCAGCCAACCGAAGCAAATTTCCAGATAAGACTGATGTAGCTACTGTAGTTTTTAAGAACACCCTAGGCACCCTATTTGCAGGGTTGTTTGGAAATGGTGTCCCAAAGCAACTTTTCGAAAATCGTTTTCAAGAAGTGCTAAAAATGATACTTTCAAGATTGGCATATTAACAAGAGTCTAAAAGATAAAAACTAAATTAACCAAGACTCCTTGTAAGAATTAGTTGTCTTGTCAAGAGTGAATATGCTGCTCCAAAACACCTTGGTCACCTTGATTCCTTGGGTGATCTTGTGTAGCTGAATGTTCCTCAAGACTTAAACCATATGTGTTGTTTGCTGATCTTGTGTCACTGAAGCTCGGAACCTGTTCCTAAGACTTGTTCTCAACATTAGCGACCAGGTTAATAAAATATCACAAACAACGGTGTAGGAACAATGGTGTATTAAGCCCTGTTTGGAGAGCTTGTTTGGAACAACATTACTTAGACAAATATGTTACTCTTGGATTTGTTATCATCAAAACTAAATATAATCAACACTATTCATTTTGACTCATCAGACTTTGATATCATTCCGGGAATGAGCTGGTTGTGTACTTATGGGGTCAAGATAGGTTGTGATAACCCTAAGATTATTTCAAGAGATGAACAAGAGAGAGAACTACGTTTCATGAGCAAAGAGGGGAAAAATCTTGTCCTTTAAATTCTATTATGAAAACAAGTGAGCTCTTATGACAAGGATATATTGTGTACTGGTGTTACACTATTAACAATCAACCTAAGGAAGAACAAGCAGAAGATATCCCTATAGTTTGTGAATTTAACGATGTTTTCCTAAAAAGCTATTGGGATTTTCCCCCCAAGAGAAAGCGATTTTGAGATTGAATTAATCCCTTATGCTCAACCTATCTCCAACGGCCCATATCGTATAGCTCCAACAGAGCTTAGAAAACTGAAGATTCAGTTCGATGAGCTATTACAGAAAGTATTTATCAGACCATCCAAATGTTCCTCCATGGGATGCCCAGTTCTATTTGTAAAGAAAAGGAATGGAACCTTGACGTTATATATTGATTTTAGAGGACTGAATAAGATCACCATCAAAAACAAATACCCATTGCCCCAAGTAGATGACTTGTTTAATCAACTGCAGGGAGCAGGAGTCTTATCTAAGATTGATTTAAGGTCAAGGTACCAGCAACTTAGGATTATACTTGAAGACATTCCCAAAACCACACTAAGGACCATGTTTGGGTCACTATGAATTCACTATGATGCCTTTTGGCTTAACCAATGGCCCCGCGACCTTTACGGATCTTATGAATAGAGTTTTAGACCATATCTAGACAAGTTATGATGGTGTTTATAAAAGATATCTTGAAATACTCTAAGGACAGAGATGAGTATCCTGTTCATTTGTGGATAGCGTTGCAGACCTGGAGGGAATATCAATTGCATGGCAAATACAAGAAGCATGAGTACTGGTTAGAAGTAATGGTATTTTTGGAACATATGGTTCCAAAGGATGAGATTAAGGTTAATTTACAAACGGTGAAAGCAGTTACAAAGTGCCGAAGATCCACCAATGCACTGAGACTAGAAACTGTTTGAGTTTAGCAGGGAATTATCGAGTTCAGAAAGGATTTGTCAAATATTATCTTCCCTCACCAATTTGTTGAAGCAAGCTACAAAATTAGTAAGAAGATATAGTGGTATCCCTCCTAACAGTTCAAGTTTTATAGGTGGCACCTTACCCACAATCCAGGTGCACTGAGAATTTGAAAACATTACTTGTAAGGTGTACCTTGTGCAATCTATATTGACCATCAGAGTCTAAAGTATATCTTTACTTAGAATAAGCTCAATCGACATAAAACATCAGTTGTAGCAGATCCAATGTTAACCAAGAAAGGGAAATGTTGGGCAGACGCCCTGAATAGGAAGGCATAACATACCTTAAACACTGTAGTGAATACTCAACTGAATCTCTTAAGAGAGCTTGAGGACTTGGACATTTAATTAGTGTGGCACAGGAAGCCGAATGTTCAATCGCTAGCACTTACCTTACAGTCCTCCCCAATGGAGGAAATTAGAGTGAATCAGGATGATGATCCTGAGCTCCAAGGAATAAAGCAAAACCTTAAGAAATGGATTTAATTTCAATGGACTTTGTCGTCGCATTCCCTCAGATATGGTGTCTGATAGAGATCAGAGTTTTCAAGCCTATTTTGGCAAACACTTCAAAGAGCCTTTGGAACTAGATTGAACTTTAGCAGTTTTTATCATCCTGAAACGGATGGGCAAGCATCTAAAAATATCAATGGATCCAACTCTTTTGAGTTCGAGCCTGTACTACTTCATGAACTACGACCAACATTTGCATTTGAAGAAAGTATGGAACACCCAGTGGTCAACATTGTGATAGCACTAGTAGAGAATCCCACATGAAACATTAGGATAAAATGACGGCCGACATTGATAACAAAATCATCTTTTGAGTCATGAAGATCTTCTTCAGCATTTAATAAGGCGGCACATCTCAGAAGACTCTTGAAGGCATACCATTGGAACCGATAGAAAAGCTATGTTGATAAAAGAAGGAGATTCCTGGAATTTTCGGTATAGGATAAAGTTTTTCAGAAAGTCTCACCAACTAAGGGTGCAAGGATGTTGCACTGCGACCTAAATTGAGGCCAAGATGTTTTGGACCATATCAATTCATTGAAAGGTCGAATTCTATAAATTCTCTACCAGAGTTGCCTATATAACTCAAACATGTGCTTAACATGTTCCGTGTTCTTTACCTTACAACTCAGGTAGTAAATTTCAGATCCTGACCATGCTGTCATAATCAAATCTATTGCAGTCATTGAGGGACTTGCGTTTCAAGGGCATCGAATCAGATGTTGGATCACAGGATTAAGTAGTTAAGTATCAAGCAAATACCTTAAATCAGATTGCCTTGGGCAAATCATACCTCCCCAGAAGCTACTTGGGGAAACTGAGCAAGAAGTGAAAGCCAAGTACACATATTTATTTGAAATCACCTTGCATGATAGTCAAAGTTCATAAGTTTCGAGGACGAAACTCTTTAAGGGAGGAAGGCTGTAATAGCCCGACCCTACATCATGTTTATTTATTTAATTAAGCCATGTTATTCATTTTTCACATTTATTTATCTCATCTAATTATCCCGGTTGGGAGAATTTATTTTGGGCCCTACTTTGCTATTCTAGTTTCATTTACCGTAACAATTTCAGAAAAAAATTGATATTAGGCCTCAATAATTATGGTTTAAAAGACTAAATTATTTTTCATGACATTACAAAAATTTAAATTTGAGCTTTGCAAAAAAAATTTATTTAATTGCTCACGGTTTTGCTTTCTTTTTGAACCCGAGCTCATTCAAGGCCAATTTCAGCCCAAAGTTGAAGCCGAACAAGTTGTATCATTAACCTAGCTAATTAAACATGGTTTAAGCTTAACCATGCTTACTTTTGAGGAATAAATTTCAGCCAAGTGCTTTGGGCCATTTGCAACCAAGTAAACAACACGCAAGACGTTCTTTCTTTCTTCTTCTCCTCCTCCAACCCAAGGCTACCATTGCTGCTATTTTCCAACCACTTCCAGCCACCTTCCGGCCACCAAGGCAGCCACCTACCACCCCCCCCCAAATGCTGCCAACCACCAGCCACAATCCCCAACTCCTACCACCATCGAACACCACCTCAATCTTCATACATTCAAGCACAAAGTGAGTAATATCCTCACCTATCTTGTTATTTTGATTGGTTTTTGGACTTTGATTCTTGTTTTTGGTTATTGATCATGTTGTTTATATGGAAACAAGTATTATTTTGATGTTTTGGTTGTTGATTATGCTTGAAAGCAAGTGATGTTTGAAGTTGCTCATGATCATGCAAGTTTAGGTGGTGGTGATGGATTTTGATTGTTTTAAATGAGATTTTGTGATCTTTGGTATTGATAATGAGTATAAAGATGTTTATGGTGATTCATATAAGTTAAAGGGTGATTTTAATGGGTGGTTATGTGAAGAAAAGATTGGAAAATGTGATTATTGAGCAGTAAATAGACCTGAAATGGGGGTCACTTCGGGAGAAAACTGGTATTACTTGACACATCAACAATTCATGAATTTTGGTGTGGGGATATCTTGATGAGTTAGCTTTCAATAGGCTCTGGAAGTACTCAATTCTGAGTTGTGTGGACAAAGTTATGACCAATTTACTGAAGACTGCGCAGAATTCATCGAAACTAGAAGCATTTGTGAACAGGGGACTTTATGAAAAACTTGGTATTGATTGGGTCATTGAAAAGCTGTGATTTTTGGTGTATAGATAGATCAATAAGTTCTCTTTCAAATGCCTTTTGAATCACCTTAATCCAAGTTCATGTGGAAAACATTATGGTCGTTTTACTACGACTGCGCGGATTGGACTGAAGTTGTGCACGGTTGTATTCTAGCCCAATTTTAGGGACCTCACGATGTGAATCATACTTTGTGTCCTAAATAAAAGTTTTAGTGGACATTATAGCTTTTCATATTGGGGTTTTACATCTTATTTGGAGGCTGGAAGTTAAAGATATAGATTTTCTAATGCAAACCATCAAACGGTAAGCCCAGGTAAGTCTGTTGATTAACCGTGTGTTATGTGGACCCGATAGGGTGGCCCCAGTGGTTCCGGTAGAATGTGATGACTCTCTTGGTTTAGCGATCGTCTTAGTTTAGGTAGTGTGAAGGATTCTAATGTTGTTAATACCAAGGGAGTCAGTTGTCAAGATTATTTTTCAAAATTGGAAAATTCATAAACAAAAGGTAGAATTGGCAAGTTTAACTTCCATGTTGCTCTATCAATGAAAGATCGTGAAGAAACATTTAGTTTAGATGATGTACTTCAAACCATTGACTTACTTTCTAAAGTTGCTATTGAAAAGTACATAAAGTAACAGAGCTATATTTGTCTTGGTGTGAATCAAGTTGCACTCCAACCTTTAACAACATCCGGGTTAGATTGTCCTACACTCACGACCTTTAGAGACAATCGATTAATACATCATAAAGATTCATTATTAGGTATGATTCAAACGAACATTTGCAATGGTCCCGTGTATTTTAATTGTTGTTCAAATTATTCAGTACACTTAAATGACCCTTGGATTTTAGATACTTTATTATTAGATATTCATCTTTCTAATATTCAAAATAACTTAAAGGTCCAATTTCGTAAGCTTTCAAGATATTTTGCTATTACTTATAGACTGTATTTCAAATTATCATCATCTCAACTTAATCCAAAATGTATATTAAAATCTATTTTAGATGAAACAATGCAATTATGTTGTCGAATCAGATAATGTTACTACTTTAACTCTGAAGTTATTAAATATTATTCAAAATACTAGGCCACAAAGAAATATTGCTTAAAAGAATATTCAGCAAATAATGAAAGAGCCTGATGATCAAATATTAATAAAATTTAAGTCAAGCCGAGAAAAAGATTCCTCTTCAAGATTTTCTGAAAATGTTACACTTCCTCGATCTTCATGTCCCATGCCTTCTCAATCTTCTAATTATGATTATTTAAAAGATAACCAAGTAGAAGATTCTCAAAAAATTTATTATAAATCTCCAATCGCTGAGCCAATAGATGAAGCTTCTTCTTCAATTGATTCACTAACATATTCAACAATGCAACCTCCAACATTTTCTTAAGTCACGGTTATTTCTAAGCCATTTAAAATTCGTAACGATTATTTAAGGCAAAATTTCAATTCAATTGAGAATTAAGTCAAAAGAAAATGGTTTCTTTCATACTTTGATTTAAATGGTCAATCATTCATTAGACACGAGTGGTATTCATTCATGCAAAGACATAAAGCTAATGTTCCTTTCTTCAACTAGTGGGCAATCTTCTTCTGATGGATCGTGCTGATGCTGACACGCTGAATAATTTGTTTTGATGAGTTATGTTGATGTCCTGATGAGCTGTCATGAATAGTGAACCTACATAATTCCCTTGACCATAATTGCCTTTCATGAGCATATAGGCAGTAATGCACGGTCACTATTTAAGACAGCTCGTCAGGATATCACTATAATTCATCAAAACAAATTATTCTACAGGTCAGCATCAGCATGACCCATCAGAATAATAATTCAAGATCAGTCCAGATTCCATTATTGTACAATACTGTTTCACTTTTGATGTGGTCAAAGTCTAAGTTCAAAAAAAAGCAGTAATAATTCAAGATTGTCTCCGAGATTGTCGGCAGACATTATCAAGATCAAGATTCAATTTTTGTCATTGAATCTTTACCGCTCACGTGTCAACAATTCTTTCTATATTGTATTCTATAAATAGGTACTCCTTAGCATTATATCAAGCACTGCAAAATTCACAAGGAAAAAATTGAATATAGCCCAATTCGCACACTCACACTAACTCTTGTAATCCTCCATCCCCGCAAGGTTTCTCAAGCTTTCTCTGCCCGTTTGTACTCCATTACCAAGAGCCTTAATTCAATCATTGGACAAAGTTTATTCAAATAAAAGTAGGTTATCATTCACTCGTTTATTTGTGTTAATTATCAATTCAAAATTACACTTTTCATAAATAAATTTGACACTCTGCGGCTTTTGAATAAATTGCACATTTAGACCCTTACCCAAACCGCCTAAGTCGATCCTGGCGTTGATTGGTATCAGTGCTAAGTTCGTATATTTAGTTAGTGTCTAGCCGTTGCTATCATTGGTCAGCTATTGGCAAGCCCAGGTAGGTCCGTTGATTAATCGTGTGTTAGGTGGTCCCGATGGGGTGGTCCCAGTGGTCCCGGTAGAATGTGCATAACTCTTAACTAAGTCTTCAAACGTAACTCAGATGATCTCTTGGTTTAGCAATCGTCTTAGTTTAGGTAGTGTGAAGGAGTCTAATGTGATTAATAGTAAGGGAGTTAGTTGTCAAGATTTTTTTTTAAAATTGAAAAATTCATAAACAAAAGGTAGAATTGGCAAGTTTAATTTCCATGTCGCTTTATCAATCAAAGATCATGAAGAAACATTTAGTTTAGATGAAGAACTTCAAACCATTGACTTACTTTCTAAAATTGCCATTGAAAAGTACATAAGGTAACATAGCTATATTTGTTTTGGTGTCAATCAAGTTGTACTCCAACCTTTAATAACATCAGGGTTAGATTGTCCTATATTGATGACCTTTAAAGACAATCGATTAATACGTCATAAAGATTCATTATTAGGTATGATTCAAACGAACATTTGCAATGGTCCCATATATTTTAATTGTTGCCCAAATTATTCAGTACACTTAAATGACCCTTGGATTATAGATACTTATTATTAGATATTCGTCTTCCTAATGTTCAAAATAACTTAAAGGTCCAATTTCGTGAGCTTTCAAGATATTTTGCCATTACTTATAGACTGTATTTTAAATTATTATCATCTCAACTTAATCCTAAATGTATATTAAATTCTAATTTAGATGAAACAATGCAATTAAATTGTTGAATCAGATAATGTTACTACTTTAACTCCGAAGTTATTAAAATGGAATGAAATCACTATTTCTCAAGAATTTATTATTCAAAATACTAGGCTACAAAGAAATATTGCTCAAAAGAATATTCAACAAATAATAGAAGAGCCCGATGATCGAGTATTAATAAAATTTAATTCAAGCCGAGAAAAAGATTCCTCTTCAAGATTTTCTGAAAATGTTATACTTCCTCGATCTTCATATTCCATGCCTTCTAAGTCTTCTAATTATGATTATTTAAGAGATAACCAAGTAGAAGATTCTCAAAAAATTTATTATAAAGCTCCAATCGCTGAGCCAATAGATGAAGCTTCTTCTTCAATTGGTTCACTAACACATTCAACTATGCAACCTCCAATATTTTCTTAAATCACGGTTATTTCTAAGCCATTTAAAAATCGTAATGATCATTTAAGGCAAAATTTTAATTCAATAGAGAATTAGGTCAAAAGAGAATGGTTTCTTTTACACTTTGATTTAAATGGTCAATCATTCATAAGGCACGAGTGGTATTTATTCATGCAAAGACATAAAGCTAATGTTCCTTTCTACGATTTGCAGGCAATCTGCTTCTGACGGGTCGTGCTGATGCTGACACGTTGAATAATTTGTTTTGATGAGTTATATTGATATCCTGATGAGCAGTCTTGAATAGCGAACCTACATAATTTCCTTGACCATAATTGGCTTTCATAAGCATATAGACAATAATCCACGGCCACTATTCATGACAGCTCAGCAGTATATCTCTATAATTCATCAAAACAAATTATACTACAGGTTAACATCAGCATGACCCATCTGAACAGTAATTCAAGACCAGTCCAAAGTCCATTATTATATAATACTGTTTCACTTTTGATGTGGTTGAAGTCCAAGTTCAAAAAGAAGCAGCAACAATTCATGATTGTCTCCAAGATTGTCGGTAGATATTATCAATATCAAGATTCAATTTTTATCATTGAATCTTTACCATTCACGTGTTAACAATTATTTCCATATTATATTCTATAAATATGTACTTTTTAGCATTATATCAAACACTGCAAAATTCACAAGGCAAAAAATTGAATACAGTCCAATTCACACACTCACACTCACTCTTGTAATCCTCCATCCCCACAAGGTCTCTCAAGCTTGCTCCACTCCTTTGCGCTCCATTACCAAGAGCCTTAATTCAATCCCTAGACAAAGTTTTATTCAAATAAAAGTAAGTTTTTATTCACTTGTTTATTCGTTTTAATTATCAATTCAAAATTACACTTTACATACATAAATTTGACACTCTGTTGCTTTTGAATTAATCGCATATTTAGACCCTTACCCAACCCGCCTAGGTTGATCCTGGGGTTGATTGGCATCAGAGCTGAGTTTGTATATTTAGTTAGGGTTTAGCCGTTGCTATCGTTGGTCAGCTATTGGCAAGCCCAGGTAAGTCTGTTGATTAGCTGTGTGTTAGGTGGTCCTGATGAGGTGGTCCCAGTAGGATGTGCATGACTCTTAGCTAAGTGTTCAAATGTAACTCAGATGATCTCTTGGTTTAGCATTCGTCTCAGTTTAGGTGGTGTGAAGGAGTCTAATGTGGTTGATAGCAAGAGAGTTAGTTGCCAAGATTATTTTTCAAAATTGGAAAATTCATAAAAAAAGGTAGAATTGGCGAGTTTAACTTCCATGTCTCTTTATCAATGAAAGATCGTGAAGAAACATTTAGTTTAGATGAAAAACTTCAAAGCATTGACTTACTTTCTAAAATTACGATTGAAAGGTACATAAAGTAACATAGCTATATTTGTTTTGGTGTGAATCAACTTGCACTCCAACATTTAACAACATCAGGGTTAGATTATCCTATACTCAGGACCTTTAGAGATAATCGATTACTATGTCATAAAGATTTATTATTAGCTATGATTCAAACGAACATTTACAATGGTCCCATATATTTTAATTGTTATCCAAATTATTCTGTAGACTTAAATGACCCTTGGATTGTGGATACTTTATTATTAGACATTCATCTTCCTCATATTCAAAATAATTTAAAGGTCTAATTTCGTGAGCTTTTAAGATATTTTGCTGTTACTTATACACTGTATTTCAAATTATTATCATCTCAACTTAATCCTAAATGTATATTAAAATCTAGTTTGGATGAAACAATGCAATTAAATTGCCGAATCAAATAATGTTACTACTTTAACTCCGAAGTTATTAAAATGGAATGAAATCACTATTCCTCAAGAATTCATTATTCAAAATACTAGGCCACAAAGAAATATTGCTCAAAAGAATACTCAACAAATAATAGAAGAGCCCGATGATTGAGTATTAATAAAATTTAATTCGAGCCGAGACAAAGATTCCTCTTTAAGATTTTCTGAAAATGTTACACTTCCTCCATCCTCATATTCCATGCCTTCTAAGTCTTCTAATTATGATTGTTTAAGAGATAACAAAGTAGAAGATTCTCAAAAAATTTATTATAAAGCTCCAATCACTGAGCCAATAGATGAAGCTTCTTCTTCAATTGGTGCACTAACATATTCAACTATGCAACCTCCAGCATTTTCTTAAATCACGGTTATTTGTGAGCCATTTAAAATTCGTAAAGATTATTCAAGGCAAAATTTCTATTCAATAGAGAAAAAAAGAGTGGTTTCTTTCACACTTTGATTTAAATGGTCAATCATTCATAAGACACGAGTGGTATTCATTCGTGCAAAGACATAAAGCCAATGTTCCTTTCTTCAATTAGTGGGCAATCTTCTTCTGATGGGTTGTGCTGATGCTGACACATTCAATAATTAGTTTTGATGAGTTTCATTGAGATCCTGATGAGCTGTCTTGAATAGTAAACCTATATAATTCCCTTGACCATAACTACCTTTCATGAGCATATAGGCAATAATGCACAGTCGCTATTCAAGACAGCTCATCGGGATATCACTATAATTCATAAAAACAAATTATTCTACTGGTTAGCATCAGCATGACCCATCTGAATAATAATTCAAGATTAGTCCAAAGTCCATTATTATATAATACTGTTTCACTTTTGATATGGTTGAAGTCCAAGTTCAAAAAGAAGCAACAATAATTCATGATTATCTCCAAGATTGTCGGCAGATATTATCAATATCAAGATTCAATTTTTACCATTGAATCTTTACCATTCATGTGTCAACAATTATTTCCATATTATATTCTATAAATAGGTACTTTTTAGCATTATATCAAACACTGCAAAATTCACAAGGCAAAAAATTGAATACAGCCCAATTCACACACTCACACTCACTCTTGTAATCCTCCATCCCCACAAGGTCTCTCAAGCTTTTTCCACTCCTTTGGACTTCATTACCAAGAGCCTTAATTCAACCCTTAGACAAAGTTTTATTCAAATAAAAGTAAGTTTTTATTCACTCGTTTATTCGTTTTAATTATCAATTCAAAATTACACTTTACATACATAAATTTAACACTCCGCTGCTTTTGAATTAATCGCATATTTAGACCCTTACCCAACCCGCCTAGGTTGATCCTGGCGTTGATTGGTATCAGAGTTGAGTTTGTATATTTAGTTAGGGTCCAGCCGTTGCTATCGTTGTTCAGCTATTGGCAAGCCCAGGTAAGTCTGTTGATTAGCCGTGTGTTAGGTGGTCCCGATCGGGTGGTCCCAGTAGGATGTGCATGACTCTTAGCTAAGTGTTCAAACGTAACTCAGATGATCTCTTGGTCTAGCATTCATCTTAGTTTAGGTAGTGTCAAGGAGTCTAATGTAGTTAATAGCAAGAGAGTTAGTTGCCAAGATTATTTTTCAAAATTGGAAAATTCATGAAAAAAGGTAAAATTGGCGAGTTTGACTTCCATGTCTCTCTATCAATGAAAGATCGTGAAGAAATATTTAGTTTAGATGAAGAACTTCAAAGCATTGACTTACTTTCTAAAATTGCTTTTGAAAACTACATAAAGTAACATAGCTATATTTATTTTGGTGTGAATCAACTTGCACTCCAACATTTAACAACATCAGGGTTCGATTGTCCTATACTCAGGACCTTTAGAGACAATCGATTAATATGTCATAAAGATTTATTATTAGCTATGATTTAAACGAACATTTACAATGGTCCCATATATTTTAATTGTTGTCCAAATTATTCTGTAGACTTACATGACCCTTGGATTGTGCATACTTTATTATTAGATATTCATCTTCCTAATATTCAAAATAATTTAAAGGTCCAATTTCGTGAGCTTTCAAGATATTTTGCTATTACTTATACACTGTATTTCAAATTATTATCATCTTAACTTAATCCTAAATGTAAATTAAAATCTAGTTTGGATGAAACAATGCAATTAAATTGCCGAATCAGATAATGTTACTACTTTAACTCTGAAGTTATTAAATGGAATGAAATCACTATTCCTCAAGAATTCATTATTCAAAATACTAGGCCACAAAGAAATATTGCTCAAAAGAATACTCAACAAATAATAGAAGAGCCTGATGATCGAGTATTAATAAAATTTAATTCGGGTCGAGAAAAATATTCCTTTTTAAGATTTTCTGAAAATGTTACACTTTCTCCATCTCCATATTCCATGCCTTCTAGGTCTTCTAATTATGATTATTTAAGAGATAACAAAGTAGAAGATTCTCAAAAAATTTATTATAAAGCTCCAATCGCTGAGCCAATAGATGAAGCTTCCTCTTCAATTGGTTCACTAACATATTCAGCTATGCAACCTCCAACATTTTCTGAAATCACGGTTATTTGTGAGCCATTTAAAATTCGTAAAGATTACTTAAGTTAAAATTTCAATTCAATAGAGAATCAGGTCCAAAAAGAATGGTTTCTTTCACACTTCGGTTTAAATGGTCAATCATTCATAAGACACGAGTGGTATTCATTCGTGCAAAGACATAAAGCTAATGTTCCTTTCTCCAATTAGTGGGCAATCTTCTTCTATTCAAGATTGTCTCCAAGATTGTCGGGAGATATTATCAAGATCAAGATTCAATTTTTGTCATTGAATCTTTACCATTCAGGAGTCAACAATTATTTCCACATTGTATTCTATAAATAGGTACTCCATCGCGTTATATCAAACACTGCAAAATTCACAAGGCAAAAAATTGAATACAGCCCAATTCACACACTCACGCTCACTCTTGTAATCCTCCATCCCCACAAGCTCTCTCAAGCTCTCTCCACTCCTTTGTACTCCATTACCAAGAGCCCTAATTCAATCCTTAGACAAAGTTTTGCTCAAATAAAAGCAAGTTTTTATTCACTCGTTTATTCGTTTAAATTATCAATTCAAAATTGCACTTTACATAAATAAATCTGATGCTCTGCTGCTTTTGAATTAATCCCACATTTAGACCCTTACCCACACCCGCCTAGGTTGATTCTGGCCGTGATTGGCATCAGCGCTGAGTTTCTATATTTAGTTTGTGTCTAGTCGTTGCTATCGTTGGTCAGCTATTGGCAAGCCCAGGTAAGTCTGTTGATTAACCGTGCGTTAGGTGGTCCCGATGGGGTGGTCCTAGTGGTCGCGGTAGAATGTGCATGACTCTTAGCTAAGTCTTCAAACATAACTCAGATGATCCCTTGGTTTAGCGATCGTCTTAGTTTAGGTAGTGTGAAGGAGTCTAATGTGGTTAATAGCGTGGGAGTTACTTGTCAAGATTATTTTTTAAAATTGAAAAATTCGCAAACAAAAGGTGAAATTGGCAAGTTTAGCTTCCATGTTGCTCTATCAATGAAAGATGGTGAAGAAACATTTAGTTTAGATGAAGAACTTCAAGCCATTGACTTACTTTCTGAAATTGCTATTGAAAAGTACATAAAGTAACATAGCTATATTTGTTTTAGTGTGAATCAAGTGGCACTCCAACCTTTAACAACGTCAGGGTTGGATTGTCCTATACTCATGACCTTTAGAGACAATCGATTAATACATTATAAAGATTCATTATTAGCTATGATTCAAGCGAACATTTGCAATGATCCCATATATTTTAATTGTTGTCTAAATTATTCAGTAGACTTAAATGACGCTTGGATTGTGGATACTTTATTATCAGATATTCATCTTCCTAATATTCAAAATAACTTAAAGGCCCAATTTCGTGAGCTTTCAAGATATTTTGCTATTACTTACAAATCATTATCATCTCAATTTAATCCTAAATGTATATTAAAAACTAGTTTAGATAAAACAACGCAATTAAATCGCCGAATCAAAAAATGTTACTACTTTAACTCCGAAGTTATTCAAATGGAACGGAATCACTATTCCTCAAGAATTCGTTATTCAAAATAATAGGCCACAAAGAAATATTGCTGAAAAGAATATTCAACAAATAATAGAAGAGCCCGATGATCGAGTATTAACAAAATCTAATTCAAGCCGAGAAAAGATTCCTCTTCAAGATTTTCTGAAAATGTTACACTTCCTCGATCTTCATATCCCATGCCTTCTAAGTCTTCTAATTATGATTGTTTAAAAGATAACCAAGTAGAAGATTCTCAAAAAGTTATTATAAAGCTCCAATCCCTGAGCCAATAGATGAAGCTTCTTCTTCAATTGGTTCACTAACATATTTAACTATGCAACCTCTAACATTTTCTTAAATCACGATTATTTCTAAGCCATTTAAAATTCTTAAAGATTATTTACGGCAAAATTTCAATTCAGCAGAGAAATGGGTCAAAAGAGAATGGTTTCTTTCATACTTTGATTTAAATGGTCAATCATTCATAAGACACGAGTGCTATTCATTCATGCAAAGACATAAAGCTAATGTCCCTGTCATCAATTAGTGGGCAATCTTCTTCTGATGGGACAGGCTAATGCTGACACGTTGAATAATTTATTTTGATGAGTTGCGTTGATATCCTAATATGCTATCTTGAATAGTGAACCTACATAATTCCCTTGACCATGATTGCCTTTCATGAGCATATGGGTAATAATGCACGGTCACTATTCAAGACTGCTCATCAGGATATCACTATAATTCATCAAAACAAATTATTCCACAGGCCAGCATTAGCATGACCCATCCGAACAATAATTCAAGAAGAATTGCTCAGATACCTGTGAGTGAGGCTTATTTGGGTCATGTTATAAATGCACTAGCTAAACCTATTGATGGTAGAGGTGAAATTTCAGCTTCTGAGTCTCGGTTAATTGAATCTCCTGCTCCCGGTATTATTTCGAGACGTTCCATAGTAGAGGCGCCTCTGTTTGATCGATCACGGCCATAGTGTGACCTTCTCTTTCATTCTCAAAACTTCTATCGCTCCATCCCCGTAGGGGGCAAAGAACCCGTCACTGTCTCGGCTGTGCTGTCGATGGCTCCGGGGAAGTCTTGTAGAACACCACTTCACTTTTGATGTGGTTGAAGTCCAAGTTCAAGAAAAAGCAGCAATAATTCAAGATTATCTTCAAGATTGTCGGTGGACATTATTAGGACCAAGATTCAATTTTTATCATTGAATCTTTACCATTCATGTGTCAACAATTATTTCCATATTGTATTCTATAAATAAGTACTCCTTGGCATTATAATTAAACACTACAAAAGAGTTTGTATATTTAGTTAGTGTCTAGCCATTGCTATCGTTGGTTAGTTATTGGTAAGCCCAGGTAAGTCCATTGATTAACTGTGTGTTAGGTGGTCCCGATGGGGTGGTCCCAGTAGAATATACATGACTCTTAGCTAAGTGTTCAAATGTAACTCAGATGATCTCTTAGTTTAGTGATCGTCTGAGTTTAGGCAGTGTGAAGGAGTCTAATGTGGTTAATAGCAAGGGAGTTAGTTGTCAAGATTATTTTTCAAAATTGGAAAATTCATAAACAAAAGGTGGAATTGGCAAGTTTAACTTTCATGCAGCTCTATCAATGAAAGATCGTGAAGAAACATTTAGTTTAGATGAAGAACTTCAAACCATCGACTTACTTTCTAAAATTGCTATTGAAAAGTACATAAAGTAACATAGCTATATTTGTTTTAGTGTGAATCAAGTGGCACTCCAACCTTTAACAACGTCAGGGTTGGATTGTCCTATACTCATGACCTTTAGAGACAATCGATTCATACATTATAAAGATTCATTATTAGCTATGATTCAAGCGAACATTTGCAATGATCCCATATATTTTAATTATTGTCCAAATTATTCAGTAGACTTAAATGACGCTTGGATTGTGGATACTTTATTATCAGATATTCATCTTCCTAATATTCAAAATAACTTAAAGGCCCAATTTCGTGAGCTTTCAAGATATTTTGCTATTACTTACAAATCATTATCATCTCAATTTAATCCTAAATGTATATTAAAAACTAGTTTAGATAAAACAACGCAATTAAATCGCCGAATTAAAAAATGTTACTACTTTAACTCCAAAGTTATTCAAATGGATCAGAATCACTATTCCTCAAGAATTCGTTATTCAAAATAATAGGCCACAAAGAAATATTGCTGAAAAGAATATTCAACAAATAATAGAAGAGCCCGATGATCGAGTATTAACAAAATCTAATTCAAGCCGAGAAAAGATTCCTCTTCAAGATTTTCTGAAAATGTTACACTTCCTCGATCTTCATATTATATGCCTTTTAAGTCTTCTAATTATGATTATTTAACAGAGAACTAAGTAGAAGATTCTCAAAAAATTTATTATAAAGCTCCAAACACTAAGCCAATAGATGAAGCTTCTTCTTCAATTGGTTCACTAACATATTCAACTATGCAACCTCCAACATTTTCTTAAATCACGATTATTTCTAAGCCATTTAAAATTCGTGAAGATTATTTACGGCAAAATTTCAATTCAACAGAGAATTGGGTCAAAAGAGAATGGTTTCTTTCATACTTTGATTTAAATGGTCAATCATTCATAAGACACAAGTGGTATTCATCCATGCAAAGACATAAAGCTAATGTTCCTGTCTTCAATTAGTGGGCAATCTTCTTCTGATGGGACGGGCTAATGCTGACACGTTGAATAATTTGTTTTGATGAGTTGCGTTGATATCCTGAGATGCTATCTTGAATAGTAAACCTACATAATTCCCTTGACCATGATTGCCTTTCATGAGCATATGGGTAATAATGCACGGTCACTATTCAAGACTGCTCATCAGGATATCACTATAATTCATCAAAACAAATTATTCCACAGGCTAGCATTAGCATGACCCATCCGAACAATAATTCAAGATCAGTCCAAAGTCTATTATTGTAGAACACTACTTCACTTTTGATGTGGTTGAAGTCCAAGTTCAAGAAAAAGTAGCAATAATTCAAGATTGTCTTCAGGATTGTCGGTGGACATTATTAGGACCAAGATTCAATTTTTATCATTGAATCTTTACCATTCATGTGTCAACAATTATTTCCATATTGTATTCTATAAAAATAAGTACTCCTTAGCATTATATTAAACACTGCAAAAGAGTTCGTATATTTAGTTAGTGTCTAGCCATTGCTATCGTTGGTCAGCTATTGGCAAGCCCAAGTAAGTCCGTTGATTAACTGTGTGTTAGGTGGTCCCGATGGGGTGGTCCCAGTGGTCCCAGTAGAATATGCATGACTCTTAGCTAGGTGTTCAAATGTAACTCAGATGATCTCTTGGTTTAGTGATCGTTTGAGTTTAGGCAGTGTGAAGGAGTCTAATGTGGTTAATAGCAAGAGAGTTAGTTGTCAAGATTATTTTTCAAAATTAGAAAATTCATAAACAAAAGGTGGAAATGGCAAGTTTAACTTTCATGTTGCTCTATCAATGAAAGATCATGAAGAAACATTTAGTTTAGATGAAGAGCTTCAAACCATTGACTTACTTTCTCAAATTGCTATTGAAAAATACATAAAGTAACATAGCTATGTTCGTTTTGGTGTGAATCAAGTTGCACTCCAACCTTTAACAACGTGAGGGTTAGACTGTCTTATATTCACGACCTTTAGGGACAATCGATTAATACGTCATGAAGATTCATTATTAGCTATGACTCAAACGAACATTTGCAATGGTCCCATAAATTTTAATTGTTGTCCAAATTATTCAGTAGACTTAAATGACCCTTGAATTATAGATACTTTATTATTAGATATTCATCTTCCTAATATTCAAAGTAACTTAAAGGTCCAATTTCGTGAGCTTTGAAGATATTTTGCTATTACTTATAGACTGTATTTCAAATTATTATCATCTTAACTTAATCCTAAATGTATATTAAAATCTACTTTAGATGAAATAATGCAATTAAATTGTCGAATTAGATAATGTTACCACTTTAACCCTGAAGTTATTAAAATGGAATGAAATGACTATTCCTCAAGAATTCATTAATCAAAATACTAGGCCACAAAGAAATATTGCGCAAAAGAACATTCAACAAACAATAGAAAAGCCCCATGATCGAGTATTAATAAAATTTAATTCAAGCCGAGAAAAAGATTCCTGTTCAAGATTTTTTGAAAATATTACACTTCCTCGATCTTCATATTGCCCTCTATGTCTTCTAATTATGATTATTTAAAAGATAATCAAGCAGAAGATTCTCAAAAAATTTGTCGTAAAGCACCAATCGCTCAGCGAATAGATGAAGCTTCTTCTTCAATTGGTTCACTAATATATTCAACTATACAACCTCCAATATTTTCTTAAATTACGGTTATTTCTAAGCCATTTAAAATTCGTAAAGATTATTTAAGGAAAAATTTCAATTCAATAGAGACTTAGGTCAAAAGAGAATGGTTTCTTTCACACTTTGATTTAAATGGTCAATCATTCCAAAGACACAAGCGGTATTCATTCATACAAAGGCATAAAGCTAATGTTCCTTTCTTCAATTAGTGGGTAATCTTCTTCTGATGGGTTATGCTGATGCTGACATGTTGAATAGTTTGTTTTGATGAGTTTTGTTGACATCCTGATGAGCTATCTTGAATAGCGAACCTACACAATTCCCTTGACCATAATTCCCTTTCATGAGCATATAGGCAATAATGCACGGTCACTATTCAAGACAGCTCATTAGGATATCACTATAATTCATCAAAACAAATTATTCTACAGGTCAGCATCAACATGACCCATGAGAATAATAATTCAAGATCAGTCCAAAGTCTATTATTGTGCAATATTGTTTCACTTTTGATGTGGTTGAAGTCCAAGCTCAAGAAAAAGCTGCAATAATTCAAGATTGCCTCCAAGATTGTCGGGAGGCGTTATCAGGATCAGGATTCTATTTTTATCATTAAATCTTTACCATTCACATGTCGAAAATTATTTTCATATTGTATTCTATAAATAAGTACTCCTTAGTGTTATATCAAACACTACTAAATTCACAAGGCAAAAAATTGAATGCAGCCCAATTCACACATTCACACTCACTCTTGTAATCCTCCATCCCCACAAGGTCTCTCAAGCTTTCTCCACTCCTTTGTACTCCATTACAAAGAGCCTTAAGTCAATCCTTAGACAAAGTTTTATTCAAATAAAAGTAAGTTTTTATTCACTCGTTTATTCGTCTAAATTATCAATTCAAAATTACACTTTACATAAATAAATTTGACACTCTGCTACTTTTGAATTAATCCCACATTTAGGCCCTTACCCATAACCGCCTAGGTCGATCTTGGCCTTGATTGGTATCACAGCTGAGTTTGTATTTTTAGTTAGTGTCTAGCCATTGCTATCGTTGGTTAGCTATTGGCAAGCCCACGTAAGTCCGTTGATTAACTGTGTGTCAGGTGGTCTCGATGGGATGGTCCCAGTGGTCCCTGTAGAATGTACATGACTCTTAGCTAAGTCTTCAAAGGTAAGTCAGATGATCTCTTGGTTTAGCGATCGTCTTAGTTTAGGTAGTGTGAAGGATTCTAATGTGGTTAATAGCAAGGGAGTTAGTTGTGAAGATTATTTTTCAGAATTGGAAAATTCATAAAGAAAAGGTAAAATTGGCAAGTTTAATTTCCATGTTACTCTATCAATGAAAGATCGTGACGAAACATTTAGTTTAGACGAAGAACTTCAAACCATTGACTTACTTTCTAAAATTACTATTGAAAAGTACATAAAGTAACATAGCTATATTTGTTTTAGTGTGAATCAAGTTGCACTCCAACCTTTAACAACATCAGGGTTAGATTGTTTTATACTCACGACCTTTAGAGACAATCGATTAATACATCATGAAGATTCATTATTAGCTATGATTCAAACAGACATTTGCAATGGTCCCATAAATTTTAATTGTGGTCCAAATTATTCAGAAGACTTAAATGACCCCTGGATTGTAGATACTTTATTATTAGATATTCATCTTCCTAATATTCAAAATAACTTAAAGGTCCAATTTGGTGAGCTTTCAAGATATTTTGCTATTACTTATAGACTATATTTCAAATTATTATCATCTCAACTTAATCCTAAATGTATACAAAAATCTAGTTTAGTTGAAATAATGCAATTAAATTACAGAATTAGATAATGTTACTATTTTAACTCCGCAGTTACTAAATGGAGTGAAATCACTATTCTCCGAGAATTCATTATTCAAAATACAAGGTCACAAAGAAATATTGCTCAAAAGAATATTCAACAAATAATAGAAGAGCCCGATGATAGAGTATTAGTAAAATTTAGTTTAAGCTGAGAAAAAGATTCCGCTTCAGGATTTTCTGAAAATGTTACACTTCCTCGATCTTCATATCCCATGCCTTCTAAGTCTTCTAATTATGATTATTTAAAAGATAACCAAGTAGAAGATTCTCAAAAATTTATTATAAAGCTCCAATCCCTGAGCCAATAGATGAAGCTTCTTCTTCAATTGGTTCACTAACATATTTAACTATGCAACCTCCAACATTTTCTTAAATCACGATTATTTCTAAGCCATTTAAAATTCTTAAAGATTATTTACGGCAAAATTTCAATTCAGCAGAGAAATGGGTCAAAAGAGAATGGTTTCTTTCATACTTTGATTTAAATGGTCAATCATTCATAAGACACGAGTGCTATTCATTCATGCAAAGACATAAAGCTAATGTCCCTGTCATCAATTAGTGGGCAATCTTCTTCTGATGGGATGGGCTAATGCTGACACGTTGAATAATTTATTTTGATGAGTTGCGTTGATATCCTAATATGCTATCTTGAATAGTGAACCTACATAATTCCCTTGACCATGATTGCCTTTCATGAGCATATGGGTAATAATGCACGGTCACTATTCAAGACTGCTCATCAGGATATCACTATAATTCATCAAAACAAATTATTCCACAGGCCAGCATTAGCATGACCCATCCGAACAATAATTCAAGAAGAATTGCTCAGATACCTGTGAGTGAGGCTTATTTGGGTCATGTTATAAATGCACTAGCTAAACCTATTGATGGTAGAGGTGAAATTTCAGCTTCTGAGTCTCGGTTAATTGAATCTCCTGCTCCCGGTATTATTTCGAGACGTTCCATAGTAGAGGCGCCTCTGTTTGATCGATCACGGCCATAGTGTGACCTTCTCTTTCATTCTCAAAACTTCTATCGCTCCATCCCCGTAGGGGGCAAAGAACCCGTCGCTGTCTCGGCTGTGCTGTCGACGGCTCCGGGGAAGTCTTGTAGAACACCACTTCACTTTTGATGTGGTTGAAGTCCAAGTTCAAGAAAAAGCAGCAATAATTCAAGATTATCTCCAAGATTGTCGGTGGACATTATTAGGACCAAGATTCAATTTTTATCATTGAATCTTTACCATTCATGTGTCAACAATTATTTCCATATTGTATTCTATAAATAAGTACTCCTTGGTATTATAATTAAACACTACAAAAGAGTTTGTATATTTAGTTAGTGTCTAGCCATTGCTATCGTTGGTTAGTTATTGGTAAGCCCAGGTAAGTCCATTGATTAACTGTGTGTTAGGTGGTCCCGATGGGGTGGTCCCAGTAGAATATACATGACTCTTAGCTAAGTGTTCAAATGTAACTCAGATGATCTCCTAGTTTAGTGATCGTCTGAGTTTAGGCAGTGTGAAGGAGTCTAATGTGGTTAATAGCAAGGGAGTTAGTTGTCAAGATTATTTTTCAAAATTGGAAAATTCATAAACAAAAGGTGGAATTGGCAAGTTTAACTTTCATGTAGCTCTATCAATGAAAGATCGTGAAGAAACATTTAGTTTAGATGAAGAACTTCAAACCATCGACTTACTTTCTAAAATTGCTATTGAAAAGTACATAAAGTAACATAGTTATATTTGTTTTGGTGTGAATCAAGTTGCACTCCAACCTTTAACAACATCAGGGTTAGATTGTCTTATACTCACGACCTTTAGAGACAATCGATTAATACGTCATGAAGATTCATTATTAGCTATGATTCAAACGAACATTTGCAATGGTCCCATAAATTTTAATTGTTGTCCAAATTATTCAGTAGACTTAAATGACCCTTGGATTGTAGATACTTTATTATTAGATATTCATCTTCCTAATATTCAAAGTAACTTAAAGGTCCAATTTCGTGAGCTTTGAAGATATTTTACTATTACTTATAGACTGTATTTCAAATTATTATCATCTCAACTTAATCCTAAATGTATATTAAAATCTACTTCAGATGAAATAATGCAATTAAATTGTCGAATTAGATAATGTTACCACTTTAACTCCGAAGTTATTAAAATGGAATGAAATGACAATTCCTTAAGAATTCATTATTCAAAATACTAGGCCACAAAGAAATATTGCACAAAAGAACATTCAACAAATAATGGAAAAGCCCGATGATCGAGTATTAATAAAATTTAATTCAATCCGAGAAAAAGATTCCCGTTCAAGATTTTTTGAAAATGTTACACTTCCTCGATCTTCATATTCCATGCCTTCTAAGTCTTCTAATTATGATTATTTAAATGATAATCAAGCAGAAGATTCTCAAAAAATTTATTATAAAGCACCAATCGCTCAGCGAATAGATGAAGCTTCTTCTTTAATTAGTTCACTAATATATTCAACTATACAACCTCCAATATGTTCTTAAATCACGGTTATTTCTAAGCCATTTAAATTTCGTAAAGATTATTTAAGGCAAAATTTGAATTCAATAGAGACTTAGGTTAAAAGAAAATGGTTTCTTTCATACTTTGATTTAAATGGTCAATCATTCCAAAGACACAAGCGGTATTCATTCATGTAAAGGCATAAAGCTAATGTTCCTTTCTTCAATTAGTGGGTAATCTTCTTATGATGGGTTATGCTGACGCTGACACATTGAATTATTTGTTTTGATGAGTTATGTTGATATCTTGATGAGCTATCTTGAATAGTGAACCTACACAATTCCCTTGACCATAATTCCCTTTAATGAGCATATAGGCAATAATGCACGGTCACTATTCAAGACAGCTCATTAGGATATCACTATAATTCATCAAAACAAATTATTCTACAGGTCAGCATTAGCATGACCCATGAGAATAATAATTCAAGATTAGTCCAAAGTCCATTATGGTGCAATACTGTTTCACTTTTGATGTGGTTGAAGTCCAAGCTCAAGAAGAAGCAGCAATAATTCAAGATTGTCGGGAGGCGTTATCAAGATCAGGATTCCATTTTTATCATTGAATCTTTACCATTCACGTGTCGAAAATTATTTTCATATTGTATTCTATAAATAAGTACTCCTTAGCGTTATATCAAACACTGCCAAATTCATAAGGCAAAAAATTGAATGCAGCCCAATTCACACATTCACACTCACTCTTGTAATCCTCCATCCCCACAAGGTCTCTCAAACTTTCCCCACTCCTTTGTACTCCATTACAAAGAGCCTTAAGTCAATCCTTAGACAAAGTTTTATTCAATTAAAAGTAAGTTTTTATTCACTCGTTTATTCGTTTAAATTATCAATTGAAAATTACACTTTACATAAATAAATTTGACACTCTGCTGCTTTTGAATTAATCCCACATTTAGACCCTTACCCAGACCCGCCTAGGTCGATCCTGGCCTTGATTGGTATCAGAGCTGAGTTCGTATATTTAATTAGTGTCTAGCCGTTGCTATCGTTGGTCAGCTATTGGCAAGCCCAGGTAAGTCCGTTGATTAACCGTGTGTCAGGTGGTCTCGATGGGATGGTCCCAGTGGTCCGAGTAGAATGTGCATGACTCTTAGCTAAGTCTTCAAAGGTAAGTCAGATGATCTCTTGGATTAGCGATCGTCTTAGTTTAGGTAGTGTGAAGGAGTCTAATGTGGTTAATAGCAAGGGAGTTAGTTGTCAAGATTATTTTTCAAAATTGGAAAATTCATAAAGAAAAGGTAGAATTGGCAAGTTTAATTTCCATGTTGCTCTATCAATGAAAGATCGTGAAGAAACGTTTATTTTAGATGAAGAACTTCAAACCATTGACTTACTTTCTAAAATTGCTATTGAAAAGTACATAATGTAACATAGCTATATTTGTTTTGGTGTGAATTAAGTTGCACTCCAACCTTTAACAACATCAGGGTTAGATTGTCTTATACTCATGACCTTTGGAGACAATCGATTAATACGCCATGAAGATTCATTATTAGCTATGATTCAAACGAACGTTTGCAATAGTCCCATAAATTTTAATTGTTGCCCAAATTATTCAGTAGACTTAAATGACCCATGGATTGTGGATACTTTATTATTAGATATTCATCTTCCTAATATTCAAAATAACTAAAAGGTCCAATTTCGCGAGCTTTCAAGATATTTTGCTACTACTTATAGACTATATTTCAAATTATTATAATCTCAACTTAATCCCAAATGTACACTAAAATGTAGTTTAGTTGAAATAATGCAATTAAATTACCGAATTAGATAATGTTACTACTTTAACTCCATAGTTACTAAATGGAATGAAATCACTATTCTTCGAGAATTCATTATTCAAAATACAAGGTCACAAAGAAATGTTGCTCAAAAGAATATTCAACAAATCATAGAAGAGCCCAATGATAGAGTATTAATAAAATTTAATTTAAGCTGAGAAAAAGATTCCTCTTCAAGATTTTCTGAAAATGTTACACTTCCTCGATCTTCATATCCCATGCCTTCTAAGTCTTCTAATTATGATTGTTTGAAAGATAACCAAGTAGAAGATTCTCAAAAAATTTATTATAAAGCTCCAATCCCTGAGCCAATAGATGAAGCTTCTTCTCCAATTGGTTCACTAACATACTCAACTATGCAACCTCCAACGTTTTCTTAAATCACGGTTATTTCTAAGCCATTTAAAATTCGTATAGATTATTTAAGGTAAAATTTCAATTCAATAGAGAATTAGGTCAAAAGAGAATGGTTTCTTTCACACTTTGATTTAAATGGTCAATCATTCATAAGACACGAGTGGTATTCATTCATGCAAAGATATAAAGCTAATGTTCTTTTCTTCAATTAGTGGGCAATCTTCTTCTGGTGGGTCGTGCTGATGCTGACGCGTTGAATAATTTGTTTTGATGAGTTACATTGATATCCTGATCAGCTGTCTTGAATAGTAGACCTACATAATTCCCTTGACCATAATTTCTTTTCATGAGCACATAGGCACTAATACACGGTCGCTATTCAAGGTAGCTCATCAGGATATCACTATAATTCATCAAAACAAATTATTCTACAGGTCAGCATCAGCATAACCCATCAGAATAATAAGTCAAGATCAGTCCAAAGTCCATTACTATACAATACTGTTTCACTTTTGATGCGGTTGAAGTCCTAGTTCAAAACGACGCAGCAATAATTCAAGATTGTCTCCAAGATTATCGGCAGACGTTATCAGGACTAAGATTCAATTTTTATCATTGAATCTTTACCATTCACGTATCAACAATTATTTCCATATTTCTATAAATAGGTACTCCTTAGCATTATATTAAACACTACAAATTTGACAGGGCAAAAAATTGAATACAGCCTAATTCGCACACTCGCACTCACTCTTGTAATCCTCCATCCCCACAAAGTCTCTTTATCAATCTAAAATTACACTTTACATTAATAAATTTGACACTCTACTGCTTTTGAATTAATCCCACATTTAGACCCTTACCAATACCCGCCTAGGTCGATCCTGGCCTTGATTGGTATCAGAGCTGAGTTCGTATATTTAGTTAGTGTCTAGCCGTTGCTATCGTTGGTCAGCTATTGGCAAGCCCAGGTAAGTCCGTTGATTAACCGTGTGTCAGGTGGCCTCGATGGGATGGTACCAGTGGTCCCGGTAGAATGTGCATGACTCTTAGTTAAGTCTTCAAAGGTAAGTCAGATGATCTCTTAGTTTAGCGATCGTCTTAGTTTAGGCAGTGTGAAGGAGTCTAATGTGGTTAATAACAAGGCAGTTAGTCGTCAAGATTAATTTTCAAAATTAGAAAATTCATAAACAGAAGGTAGAATTTACAAGTTTAACTTCCATGTCGCTCTATCAATGAAAGATCGTGAACAAACATTTAGTTTAGATGAAGAACTTCAAACCATTGGCTTACTTTCTAAAATTGCTATTGAAAAGTACATAAAGTAACATAGCTATATATGTTTTAGTGTGAATCAAGTTGCACTCCAACCTTTAACAAGGTCAGGGTTAGATTGTCTTATACTCATGACCTTTAGAGACAATCGATTAATACATCATAAAGATTCATTATTAGCTATGATTTAAACAAACATTTGCAATGGTCCCATATATTTTAATTGTTGTCCAAATTATTCAGTAGACTTAAATGATCGTGGGATTGTAGATAATTTATTATTAGATATTCATCTTCCTAATGTTCAAAATAACCCAAAGGTCCAATTTCGTGAGCATTCAAGATATTTGCTATTACTTATAGACTGTATTTCAAATTATTATCACCTCAACTTAACCTTTAATCTATATTGAAATCTAGTTTAGATGAAACAATGCAATTAAATTGCCGAATCAGATAATGTTACTGCTTTAACTCTGAAGTTATTAGAATGGAATAAAATCACTATTCCTCAAGAATTCATTATTCAAAATACTAGGCCACAAAGATTTATTGCTCAGAAGAATATTCAACAAATAATAGAAGAGCCCGATGATCGAGTATTAATAAAATTTAATTCAAGCCGTGAAAAAGATTCCTCGTCAAGATTTTCTAAAAATGTTGTACTTCCTCGATCTTCATATTCCATGCCTTCTAAGTCTTCTAATTATGATTATTTAAAGATAACCAAGTAGAAGATTCTTAGAAAATTTATTATAAAACTCCAATCACTGAGCCAATAGATGAAGCTTCTTTTTCAATTGGTTCACTAACATATTCAACTATGCAAACTCCAATATTTTCTTAAATCACCGTTATTTCTAAGCCATTCAAAATTCGTAAATATTATTTAAGGCAAACTTTCAATTCAATAGAGATTAGGTCAAAAAAGAATGGCTTCTTTCACATTTTGATTTAAATGGTCAATCATTCATAAGGCACGAGTGGTATCCATTCATGCAATGACATAAAGCTAATGTTTATTTCTTCAATTAGTGGGCAATCTTCTTCTGATGGATTGTGCTGATGTTGATACATTGAATAATTTGTTTTGATGAGTTACGTTGATATGCTGATGAGCTGTCTTAAATAGTGAACCTATATAATTCCCTTGACCGTAATTGTCTTTCATGAGCATATCAACAATAATGCACGGTCACTGTATAAGATAGCTCATCAGGATATCACTATAATTCATCAAAACAAATTATTCTACAGGTCAGCATCAGCATGACCTCAAGATCAGTCCAAAGTCCATTATTATATAATACTATTCACTTTTGATGTCGTTGAAGTCCAAGTTCAAAAAGGAGCAGCAATAATTCAAGATTGTCTCCAAGATTGTCGGCAAACATTATCAAGATCAAGATTTAATTTTTATCATTGAGTCTTTACCATTCATGTGTCAATAATTATTTCCATATCGTATTCTATAAATAGCTACTGCTTAGCATTATATCAAAGATTACAAATTTCACAAGGCAAAAAATTGAATACAACCCAATTCACACACTCACACGCACTCTTGTAATCCTCCATCCCCACAAGATCTCTCAAGCTTTCTCCACTCCTTTGTACTCCATTACCAAGAGCCCTAATTCAATCCTTATACAAAGTTTTGTTCAAATAAAAGTAAGTTTTTATTCATTCGTTTATTCGTTTAAATTATCGATTCAAAATTACACTTTACATAAATAAATTTGACACTCTGCTGCTTTTGAATTAATCCCGTATTTAGACCCTTACCCAACCCTCCTAGGTCGATCCTGGCCTTGATTGGTATCAGAGCTGAGTTTGTATATTTATTTAGTGTCTAGCCGTTGCTATCGTTGGTCAGCTATTGACAAGCCCATGTAAGTCTGTTGATTAACTGTGTGTTAGGTGGTCCCGATGGGGTGGTCCCAGTGGTCCCGGTAGAATGAGTATGACTCTTAGCTAAGTGTTCAAACGTAACTCAGATGATCTCTTGGTTTAGCGATCGTCTTAGTTTAGGTAGTGTGAAGGATTCTAATGTGGTTAATAGCAAGGGGGTTAGTTGTCAAGATTATTTTTTAAAATTAGAAAATTCATAAACAAAAAGTAGAATTGGCAAGTTTAATTTCCATGTCGCTCTATCAATGAAAGATCGTGAAGAAACATTTAGTTTAGATGAAGAACTTCAAACCATTGACTTGCTTTCTAAAATTGCTATTGAAAAATGTAATAGCCCGACCCTAAATTGTGTTTATTTATTTAATTAAGTTGTATTATTAATTTTTCGCATTTAATTATCCCATTTCATCATCCCGGTTGGGAGAATTCAATTTTGGGCCCCACTTTGTAATTCGAGTTTCATTTACCGAAATTTCGTGAAAATTAATAGTAGGTCTCGATAATTATGATTTAAAAGATTACATTATTTTTCATGACATCGCATTTAATTTCGAGCTTCAAAAAAAAAAATTAAATTGATCGCACCTGGTTTGATATTTTTTTTTCCCGAACCTGAGCTCATTTAAGCCCAATTTCGGCCCAACAGGTTCCTAACCTATTTGCTTATCTAATTAGCATCATTAAGCGTTAATTGTCATTAGCAAAGCTAATTTTTTTGTACTTAATTCTCAGCTAAGTATATTGGAGTGGTTTTCATCCAAGTAAACACCATATCACAAAATATCGAGCTTTGCTTCTTTTTCTCCCTCCTCCTGCTACGCTATGGCTAAACCTCCCAACCACCACTGTTCTAGTGGCTGCTGCCACCTCCACCCACCAGCTGGCCACCCCATCAACCACCATCCACCACCCAAACAGCTCCCACATCAAGCAACACCTCCATCTCTTCCTTTTGAACACTAAGCAAGGTAAAAGTCTAGCCTAATCAAATTTCATTTTGGATTTTTATGCTGGATTTGATTGTGGATCATTTTTCTTGATATAAATAAGAGTTGTTTTGATGTTTTAGTGGTTGAAATATACTTGAAAGTAAGTGATGTTTGAAGTTGTTCATGATCATGCAAGTTTAGGTGGTGATGATGGATTTTGATTGTTTTAAGTGAGATTTTGTGATCTTTCATATTGGTAATGAATTTCAAGATGTTTATGCTGATTTATATAAGTTAGAGAGTGATTTTAATGGGTGGTTATGTCAAGAAAAGCTTGCAATTAAGTGCTATTATGCTATAAACAGAGCTAAAACAAGGCTGACTTTGGGAATAGACTGGTATTTGGTGGGACATGGGAAAATTATGATTTTTGGTGTGAAGATACCTCAATGAGTTAGATTTCAATGGGCTTTGGAATTACTTAAGTCTGAGTTGTGTAGTCAAAGCTAGGGCCACTTTACTAAAGACTGTGCAGAATACATCGAAACTGGGAGCAGTTTTGAACAGTGGACTTCACGAAACAATTGGTATTGATTGGCTCGTTGAAAATTTGTGATTTGTGGTATGTGGATAGAGTAATGAGTTAGCTTTCACATGCGTTTTGAATTTCCTTAATCTAAGTTATGTGAAAAAAGTTATGGTTATTTTGCTATGACTGCGTAGATTGAATTAAAATTATGCACGTCTGTGTTCTATCCCAATTTTAGAGACCGTACTATGTGAATCATGCTTTGTCTCTTAAATAAAAATTTTAATGGACATTATGAGATTTTCATATTGGGGTTTTACATCTTATTGGGAGGTCGGGAGTGAAAGATATGGATTTTTCTAATGTAGACCATCAAACGGTAACATGAGTGAATACAGAAATCATAACATTTGGAAATATTTTCAGAAGTTTCCATATAATTATGGATATTGCAAGGAAATTGGAAAGTGTAGTGAGTTCAACAAGTTTGATTATGTATAGAAGCTTACCTAGGTTTGAAAACCGAGTTAAATGAGCATGAAAATGAAATTTGGGAAGTGAGCAGGGTAATGACTCAAAATCAGTGTCCATCGAAACAGGCTAGTGTTATTTGAGCTTTTATGAACCTTACAACACCTCTCTTGACAATAAGCCTTCTATTATCCATTTCAAAAGCATCACACTTTCTATTATCCATTTCAGAAATATCAGAAACCCATATTTCATTTATATCAATTTAAATCTTTTCATTATCACCTCAATCATTTCCATTTGGTCTATTTTGCTTCAAATTATTGTATTTCAAGTTCAATAACCCTAACTGATTCAGTTTATTTTGGTTTAACTTGTCTTATATTGCATTATTGGAATTGTAGAAGTCTTTTTAAATAAATCAATTTCCATTAAAGTTACAAATTATGTCAGTGAATATGGTTTACTAACTGCATTTACCTATAAATACATTTCTTTAGCAGAATCGGGCTCTAGTCTATCATTTTCTTTTGTGCCTACGTATTATCAAGTGAAATATCATTTTAAAGACTTCAAGTACGTCCATTGCCTGTATCTTTAGAAATCAGAGTGTATTTATCAACATTATCATGTTTTGGTAAGTACATCAATGAATCAGTTTACACAGTGATTTATCAGTCAATTAGTGTCTCCGTCAGTTATCATCTATACGGCATTCGCCCTTCAGTTACCCGTGTGGCTTTAGGCCGGGTCCCCGATCGGCTTGGCAGGTGTACACCTATCCATAGATCATAACAGTATCAAGGGATTCACTATCAGATAATAATTAGCAATGCAGTTTTATATTCATCTCATTCCCTATTTTGACCTTAAATGAATTGCAAAGTGGGCCCAATCAGTATTTTAATGATCATTTAACAGTTCAGGAATGCATGTACTGAGCTTCGGCTTACAGTTCAAAATGTTTTTTATGTTTCGTTTTAGGTAAATGCCCAGAGAATTGCCCTCATGCTAGCAAAGCAGCGGAAGAGAATAAGTTGAGCAGGGAAATCTGCATGAATCAGTGGTGATACAGTATATGCATACTTTAAAGCTGTATTTTGAAGTCTTTGGTGTATGAGGATGTAGATTACATGGTAAATTATCTTATTATGGTTTATAAACCTTACATTGGTTAACACTTGATTGTGAATGGATGATCATGTGTGAATGTGTAATGTTGAGGTTATGCTTAACTATGCTATTCCAGGACACATACTTCAAGCTTTGTCCCTTGGGACGGCAGTAATGCCCCTATCATTGAATTTATCAGATTACGATTGAGTGATTTATTAAGGAAAATATAAACAGTAAAACATGTTTAATTTGGGGCATTACAGATTTGGTATCAGAGGCAGGTTGAAATTTTCTTTATGGGATATGGAGTATGGAGTTAAGATACTGAGAAATTGGTTAGTGAGGACTAAGGATTATTATGATATCCTTGGAGATTTGTGGCACTGGTAATGTCTGCTAATCTCACAGATGTTCTACTCGTATATTCTTCTTTGTTAGATGGATCCATATAAAGTATATATAGTTTGATCTCAAGCAGCAGACTTGATGGAGATTTTGAACAACAGGTTAAAGATGTTCCAATACATTTAGTACGTATGGCCATATGAGCCACCCATCTGAATGGTATGTCATCCTTTAGCTGGAATTGTTTATTTTTTGGATGTAAACCCTTGTACTCTGGGCATGTGGCCTGTTGAGTTTTGATCTCTGATGTGTAGCCGTTGAGCTTAATTTGATATCCTTTTATACTTCTATTCAATGCATGGGATGTGATGTAAAGCTTTAAGCTTAAAAAATGGCCAATTTACAGGCGAAACTCTGTCCGTTTCGCCCCAGAAATTTCAGAATCACTAACATTCCTAGCCCTAGCGTTAGGGGTTGTTACAAATGTGTCCTATAAAAGGCCCTTGACTCATTTTGAGGTTAAATGCATAGGGAAAACCAAGTATGGGCGGAATACACAAGTTCAATCAACTTGATAGTTTTGATCAGTGCACAAGGACTGACCTTGAAATAACTTTTGTCCATGATCACCATGATTTACGCAAGGATTTTCAATCCTGATTTTAAGTTTAAGGAGTTATCTTTCATATGAAACAAGTTTCAAGTGGATTAGAGGACATTTGGTCATTCAAAACTATTAGACAAGTCAAAGTCTGCAAAGTTGGCAGAATCCTAATGCATAAGGTCTGAGTTTAGTCTACTTGCAGCCTATACCTTCCATCAGATAGAGATGTTTTAGTTAGTCTATGTCAAAGTACAAAAGTAAGCTTTCCAATGACTCATGTTGCAGCACATTTAGAGACCAGTGGTCAATGAAATTTGGCCTAGAAGTCTGATGGTTCAGATTGTTCAAGTCAGTGGGTACCTAGAACTTTGTGGTTATATTTCCTCATCATCTGCGTGTCATTTTGTGCGTTTCTTGAATCTAAGTGGCAACTACTTCAATACGCTTCATTGATTGCAAATATTTTCCTCTATAGCCTAAGAGTCCCATCAAGGCGAGCTATAGGGGGTTCTTGATGTAGTATCCCCTGAATTGTAGCATTTTGGAGAGGCTTATTCTGTTATACATAAGTTTTGAAACCATTGACTACCGATGATTCCATACAAGAGAAACCAAGGACACTTTAAAGAGACATTTTGCTTCAATCCATTGGAATTCAAGACTTGCTTAAATTGCCCAAACTCTTCCAAGCAGTCCATTGACTCCACCTCTATTTGTGAAGTAGACATTATTCTTGAAAATATTTCACTACACCTTTTGGTAACATACCATTTGCCATTGTTCTTATTGGATTATCAACTGTTGGATGCTCATCACTTTGACCAGGGGCCTCATCCTTTTGTCTTCATGGCATCTCCCCATCTAGTTGCATCATTATTCACTCTCATGTTATATCTTCATCAGTTCTGGTCACCTTTTCCTATTTTTAAGAGCCCAATTGCTACTAGTAGCTGGCTTATGATTGGGTTGCACCCATGTCAATAGAGGATACTTTTGTCACACGCTTGTATCGAAGGTAGATCTTAACTATGCTTGGTATGGGGATTGATTATTATCAAACTTGTAGAATCCATTGCTAAGGGAAACGCGATGTGTCTACCTTTTGGCTAATTCAATCTAAGTTTCCTATGGTAGATCACTTTCATAAAGCTTAAGTTTGTTAATCAAAATCTTTGCCATGCAATTGGATTAAGCTTTGATGGGTTACTGCCTTTGGACAAACGCCCCCAGCAGATTCAAACTACAGAACTCTAGAGTGGGAAGTTTAAGATTTCTCCTGATCTCTTCCCCATGAGTTAGATAACAATGTTAGGGACCCTAATTACTGGTCGACCTTAGTAGCTGAGCTGATGAAACAAATTCCCCCAGCACCTGTTGACATCCCTTTTATGGATGATGAACTGGCAGATAGGGCAGCCCATTGTAACCCTAAAGTCTACAATGGAAAGTATGACCCAGTGGAACTTAAAGAACGGATTTGAGGAATGGAGAAAATTTTTGCTGTAGTAGAGGTTTCAGGGGATAAAAAGGTGAACATTGAAACATTTTATCTAACCTATGAAACTGATATTTGGTGGAACACTGTTAAGAATAGGCTCTTAAGGTCTGACTTTACTTGGAGCAGCTTTGTGGGAGAACTAAATACGCTGCTCCGGATTGCCAAATGGGAACTAACAAATTCACGTGGTGCGGTAGCCCAGAGCACCTTATTGCTGCCTGTTCCTGAAGACTGAAGGTTATAGACAAGGGCTCTCACCTTCAAATCCCATAAATGTAGGAAGCACTCACGTGTTGAGCAAGAAGAAAGCTATCATCTCTGGTACGGTAGTTACTGGAGCTCTCTTTTAATTTCGAAACCATTTTGTGTATTAGCTGATTCAGTTGTCACTCATTCATTTATATGCACACGATCTCCCATGCAAGTGAATCTTGAGAATAGGGAGGTAGAAACCAATTATGGAATCGAGTTATCTAATGACTCTAGAGTTGAGTGTTCTATCTCTCATAAATTTATTTCAATTACTATTGGTGGGATAGTATTCCCGGGAGTTCTGATTCTATTTGACTCATCAGACTTTGATATCATTTCGGAAATGAGCTGGTTGTGTACTTATGGGGTCAAGATATGTTGTGATGACCTTAAGATTATTTGAAGAGATGAACAACGGAGAGAACTATGTTTCATGGGCAAAGAGGGGAAAAATCTTATCCTTTAAATTCTATTATGAAAACAAGTGAGCTCTTATGACAAGGATATATTGTGTACTGGTGTTATGCTATTAACAATCAATCTAAGGAAAAACAAGTAGAAGATATCCCTATAGTTTGTGAATTTAAAGATGTTTTCTGAAAAGCTATCAGGATTTTTCCCCCTAAGGGAAAACGATTTTGAGATTGAATTAATCCCTGGTGCCTAACCTATCTCAAAAACCCCATATCATATGGCCCCAATCGAGCTTAAAGAACTGAAGTTTCAGTTAAAGGAATTATCACAGAAGATATTTATCAAACCATCAAAGTGTGCCACCATGGGATGCCCAATTCCATTTGTAAAGAAGAAGAATGGAACCTGGAGGTTATGTATTGATTACAGAAAGCTAAACAAGATCACCATCAAAAACACATACCCATCGCCCCAAGAAATGACTTACTTGATCAACTGTAGGGAGTAGGAGTCTGATCTAAGATTAATTTGAGGTCAAGGTAACATCAACTTAGGATTATACCTGAAGACATTCCTAAAACTACACTAAGGACCATGTTTAGGTCACTATGAATTCATTGTGATGTCTTTTGGCCTAATAAATGGCCCTACGGCCTTCATAGATCTTATGAATAGAGTTTCATACCCTATTTAGACAAGTTTATGGTGGTGTTTGTAAAAAGACATCTTGAATTACTCCAAAGATAGAGATAAGCATATTGTTCATTTGAGATAGTGTTGCAGACCTTGAAGGGACATCAATTACATAACAACTACAAAAAGCATGAGTACTGATTAGAAGCAATGGTATTTATGGAGCATATGGCTTCAAAGGAAGAGATTAAGGTTAATTTGCACAAGCTGAAAGCGGTTACAAAGTGCCCAATACCCACCAATGCACTAAGCCTAGAAACTGTTTGAGTTTAGCAGGGAATTATCGAGTTCAGAAAGGATTTGTCAAATATTATCTTCCCTGACCAATTTGTTGAAGCAAGCTACAAAGTTAACAAGAAGATAAAGTGGTGGCTTATGCCTTCTAATAGCTCAAGTCTTATGAGAAGAATTACCCTACCCATTTCTCTAGTTTTTGCATTGAAAATTTAGAGACATTACTTATATGGGGTACCATGCAAGAATCAATACTGATCATCAAAGCTTCAAGTACATCTTCACACAGAAGAAGCTCCATCAGTTGTGGTAGATCCAATGTCAACCAAGAAAGGGAAATGTTATGGTAGACGCCCTAAATAGGAAGGCACAACATACCTTGAACGCTGTAGTGATTACGCAATTGAATCTCTTGAGAGAGCTTGAGGTCTTGGACATTCAATTAGTATTGAACAGGAAGGTGAATATTCAATTGCCGGCGCTTACCTTACAGCCCTCCCAGATGGAGGAAATTAGAGTGAATCAGGATAGTGATCCTGAGCTCCGAAGAATAAAGCAGAATCTTGAGAAAGGGATTCAATTTCAATAGATTTTGTCATGGGATTCCCTCAGATATAGTGTCTGATAGAGATCAGAGGTTTCAAGCCTGTTTTGGTAAATACTTCAAAGAGCCTTTGGAACTAGACTGAACTTTAGCAGTTCTTATCATCTTGAAATGGATGGGCAAGCATCTAAAAATATCAATGGAACTCTTCTGAGTTGGAGCCTGTAACACTTCATGACTTACGATCAACATTTGCATTTGAAGAAAGTATGGAATTCCCAGTGGTCAACATTGTGATAGCATTAGTAGAGAATCCAGCATGAAACATCAGGACAAAATGACAGCCAACATTGACAACAAAATCATTTTTTGAGTCACGAAGATCTTCTTCAGCATTTAATAAGGCGGCATATCTCAGAA
Source organism: Carnegiea gigantea (assembly GCA_029747015.1). Lineage (NCBI taxonomy): Eukaryota > Viridiplantae > Streptophyta > Magnoliopsida > Caryophyllales > Cactaceae > Carnegiea > Carnegiea gigantea. The sequence continues at coordinate 370,330 of JAKOGI010000046.1, read as the reverse complement.
GACTCTGGCAAGCATACCATTGGAACCAACAGAAAAGCTATGTTGATAAAAGAAGGAGATTCCTGGAATTTCCGGTATATGATAAAGTTTTTCAGAAAGTCTTATCAACTAAGGGTGTAAGGAGGTTGCACTGCAACCCAAATTGAGGCCAAGATGTTTTGGACCATATCAGTTCATTGAAAGGTCAAATTCCATAACTTGTCTACTAGATCTGCCTATATAACTCAAATACATGCACAACGTGTTCTTTACTTTACAACTCAGGCAATACATTTCAGATCCTGACCCCACCGTCATAACCAAATCCATTGCGGTCATTGAGGGTCTTGTGTTTCAAGAGCACCCAATCTAGATATTAGATCTTAGGATTAAGCAGTTCAGCGTCAAGCAGACATCTTTAATCATATTACTTTGGATAAATCATACCTCCTCAAATGCTACTTGAGAAACTGAGAAAGAAATGAATGCCAAGTACCCAGACTTATCTGAGTTAACTATGCATGTTTTCATAAATTTCGTAAGTTTCGAGGATGAAACTCTTTAAGGGGGGAAGACTGCAATAGCCCGACCCTAAATCATATTTATTTATTTAATTAAGCTGTGTTATTAATTTTTCACATTTAATTATCCCATTTCATCATCCCGGTTGGGAGAATTTAATTTTGAGCCCCACTTTGCAATTCAAGTTTTATTTACCGAAAATTTTCGGAAAAATTGATAGTAGGCCTCGATAATTATGATTTAAAAGATTACATTATTTTTCATGATATCACATTTAATTTCGAGCTTTGGAAAAAAAAAATTAAATTGATCGCACCCGATTTGATATTTTTTTTTCCCGAACCTGAGCTCATTTAAGCCCAATTTCGGCCCAACAGGTTCCTAACCCATTTGCTTATCTAATTACCATCATTAAGTCTTAATTATCATTAGCAAAAGCTGATTTTTTTGTGCTTAATTCTCAGCCAAGTATATTGGAGTGGTTTTCATCTAAGTAAACACCATGTCACAAAATATCAAACTTTGCTTCTTCTTCTCCCTCCTCCTCCTACCCCATGGCTAACCCTCCCCACCACTGCTATTTTGGTGGCTGCCGCCACCTCCAGCCACCAGCCGGCCACCCCATCGACCACCATCCATCACCCAAACACCTCCCACATTAAGCAACACCTCCATCTCTTCCTTTTGATCCCTAAGTAAGGTAAAAGTCTAGTCTAATCAAATTTCATTTTGGATTTTTATGTTGGATTTGATTGTGGATCATTTATCTTGATATAAATAAGAGGTATTTTGTTGTTTTAGTGGTTGGATTATGCTTGAAAGTAAGTGATGTTTGAAGTTGTTCCTGATCATGCAAGTTTAGGTGGTGATGATGGATTTTGATTGTTTCAAGTGAGTTTTTGTGATCTTTGGTATTGGTAATGAATATCAAGATGTTTATGCTGATTTATATAAGTTGGAGAGTGATTTTAATGGGTGGTTATGTCAAAAAAAGCTTGCAACTAAGTGCTATTATGCTATAAACAGACCCAAAACAGGGGTGACTTTGGGAATAGACTGGTATTTCGTGGTTCATTGGAAAATTATGAGTTTGGGTGTAAAGATACCTCAATGAGTTAGCGTTTAATGGGCTCTAGAATTACTTAATTCTGAATTGTGTGGACAAAGTTATGGCCACTTTACTAAAGACTGCGCAAAATACATCGAAATTGGGAGCAGTTTTGAACAGTGGACTTTACGAAACAATTGGTATTGATTGGCTAATTGAAAATTTGTATTTTTGGTGTGTGGATACAGCAATGAGTTAGCTTTCACATGTTTTTTGAATTGCCTTAATCTGAGTTCTGTGGAAAAAGTTATGGTCGTTTTGCTATGACTGCGCAGATTGAACTGAAATTGTGCACGTCTGTGTTCTATCCTAATTTTAGGGACCGTACTATGTGAATCATGCTTTGTGTCCTAAATAAAAGTTTTAGTGAACATTAGGAGCTTTTCATATTGTGGTTTTACATCTTATTTGGAGGTCGGGGGTGAAAGATATGGATTTTTCTAATGCAGACCATCAAACGGTAACATGAGTGAATACAGAAATCATGACATTTGGAAATATTTTCAGAAGTTTCTATATAATTATGGATATTGTAAGGAAATTACAAAGTGCAATGAGTTCAACAAGTTTGATTATGTATAGAAGATTACTTGGGTTTGAAAACCGAGTTAAATTAGCATGAAAATGAAATTTAGGAAGTGAGCAGAGTAATGACTCAAATCAGTGTCCATCGAACCAGGCTGGTGTTATTTGAGCTTTTGTGAACCTCACAACACCTCTCTTGATAGTAAGCCTTCTATTATCCATTTCAGAAGCATCACACTTTCCATTATCCATTTCAGAAATATCAGAAACCCATATTTCATTTATATCAATTTAAATCTTTTCATTATCACCTCAATCATTTCCATTTGGTCTATTTTGCTTCAATTTATTGTATTTCAAGTTCAATAACCCTAACTAATTCAGTTCATTTTGGTTTAACTTGTCTTGCATTATTGGAATTGTAGAAGTCTTTTTAAATAAATCAATTTCCATTAAAGTTACAAACTATGTCAGTGAACATGGTTTACTAACTATATTTACCTATAAATATATTTCTTTAGCAGAATCGGGGCCTAGTCTATCATTTTTCTTTGTACCTACGTATTATCAAGTGAAATATCATTTTAAAGACTTCAGGGACATCCATTGCCTGTATCTTTAGAAATCAGAGTGCATTTATCAACGTTATCATGTTTTGGTAAGTACATCAATGAATCAGTTTATACAGTGATTTATCAGTTAATTAGTGACCCCGCCCGTTATTATCTACAGGGCATTCGCCCTTTGGTTACCCGTGCGGCTTCAGGCCGGGTCCCCGATCGGCTTGGCAGGTGTACACCTATCCATAGATCGTAACAGTATCAAGGGGTTCACTATCAGGTAATAATTATCAATGCAGTTTTATATTCATCTCATTCCCTATTTTGACCTTAAACGAATTACAAAGCGGGCCTAATCACTGTTTTAATGATCATTTAACAATTCAGAAATGCATGTACTGAGCTTCGGTTCATAGTTCGAAATGTTTTTCATGTTTTGTTTTAGGCAAATGCTCAGAGAATTGCCCACATGCTAGCAAAGCAGCGGAAGAGAATAAGTTAAGCAAGGAAATCTATAAGAATCAGCAGCGATACAGTATATGCATACTTTAAAGCTGTAATTTGAATTCTTCGGTGTATGAGGATGTAGATTACATGGTGAATTATCTTACTATAGTTTATAAACCTTACATTGGCTAACACTTGATTGTGAATGGATGATCATGTGTGAATGCGTATGGCTAAGGTTATGCTTAACTATGTTATTCCAGGATACATACTTCAAGCCTTGTCCTTTGGGATGGCAGTAACGCCCCTATCCTTAGATTTATCATATTACAATTGAGTGATTTATTAAGAAGAATATAAACAGCGAAACATGTTTAATTTGGGGCGTCACAAAAAGTACATAAAGTGACATAGTTATATTTGTTTTGGTGTGAATCAAGTTGCGCTCCGACCTTTAACAACATCAGGGTTAGATTGTCCTATACTCATGACCTTTAGAGACAATCGATTAATATGTCATAAAGATTCATTATTAGCTATGATTCAAACGAACATTTGCAATGGTCCCATATATTTTAATTGTTGTCTAAATTATTCAGTGGACTTAACTTACCCTTGGATTGTAGATACTTTATTGTTAGATATTCATCTTTCTAATATTCAAAATAACTTAAAAGTCCAATTTCGTGAGCTTTCAAGATATTTTGCTATTACTTATAGACTGTATTTCGAATTATTATCATCTCAACTTAACCTTAAATGTATATTAAAATCTAGTTTAGATGAAATAATGCAGTTAAATTGCCGAATCAGATAATGTTACTACTTTAGCTCTGAAGTTATTAAAATGGAATGAAATCACTATTCCTCTAGAATTCATTATTCAAAATACTAGGCTACAAAGAAATATTGCTCAAAAGAATATTCAACAAATAATAGAAGAGCCCAATGATCGGGTATTAATAAAATTAATTCAAGCCGAGAAAAAGATTCCTCTTCAAGATTTTCTGAAAATATTACACTTCCTCGATCTTCATATTCCATGCCTTCTAAGTCTTCTAATTATGATTATTTAGGAGATTACCAAGTAGAAGATTCTCAAAAAAATTATTAGAGAGCTCCAATCGCTGAGCCAATAGATGAAGCTTCTTCTTCAATTGGTTCACTAACGTATTCAACTATGCAGCCTCCAACATTTTCTTAAATCACGGTTATTTCTAAGCCATTTAAAATTCGTAAAGATTATTTAAAGCAAAATTTCAATTCAATAGAGAAATAGATCAAAAGGGAATGGTTTCTTTCACACTTTGAATTAAATTGTCAATCATTCATAAGATACGAGTGGTATTTATTCATACAAAGACATAAAGCTAATGTTCCTTTCTTCAATTAGTGGGCAATTTGCTTCTGATGGGTCGTGCTGATGCGGACACGTTGAATAATTTATTTTGATGAGTTATGTCGATATCCTGATGAGCTGTCTTGAATGGTGAACCTACATAATTCCCCTGACCATAATTGCCTTTCATGAGCATATAGGCAATAACGCACGGTCATTATTCAAGATAGGTCATCAGGATATCATTATGATTCATCAAAACAAATTATTCTACAGGTCAGCATCTGCATGACCCATCGAAATAATAATTCAAGAACAGTCCAAAGTCCATTATTGTGCAATACTGTTTCACTTTTGATGTGGTTGAAGTCCAAGTTCAAAAAGAAGCAGTAATAACTCAAGATTATCTCCAACATTGTCGGTAAACATTGTCAAGATCAAGATTCGATTTTTATCATTGAATCTTTACCATTCACATGTCAACAATTATTTCCATATTGTATTCTATAAACAGGTACTTTTTAGCATTATATCAAACACTGCAAAATACACAAGGCAAAAAATTGAATACAGCCTGATTCACACACTCACACTCACTCTTGCAATCCTCCATCCCCACAAGGTCTCCCAAGCTTTCTCCACTCCTTTGTGCTCCATTACCAAGAGCCTTAATTCAATCCTTAGACAAAGTTTTATTCAAATAAAAGTAAGTTTTTATTCACTCGTTTATTTGTTTAAATTATCAATTCAAAATTGCACACAACATAAATAAATTTGACACTCTGGAGCTTTTGAATTAATCCCACATTTAGACTTTTACCCATACATGCCTAGGTCAATCCTGGCCTTGATTGGTATTAGAGTTGAGTTTGCATATTTAGTTAGTGTATAGCCGTTGCTATCATTGGTCTGCTATTGGCGAGTCCAGGTAAGTCCGTTGATTAACTGTGTGTTAGGTGGCCCCAATGAGGTGGTCCCAGCGGTCCCAGTAGAATGTGCATGACTTTTAACTAAGTATTGAAACGTAACTCAGATGATCTCTTGATTTAGCGATCGTCTTAGTTTAGGTAGGGTGAAGGAGTCTAATGTGGTTAATAGCAAGGGAACTAGTTGTCAAGATTATTTTCCAAAATTAGAAAATTCATAAACAAAAGATAGAATTGGCAAGTTTAATTTCCATGTTGCTCTATCAATGAAAGATCGTTAAGAAACATTTAGCTTAGATAAAGAGGTTCAAAGCATTGATGTTCTTTCTAAAATTACTACTGAAAAGTACATAAAGTAACAGAGCTATGTTTGTCTTGGTGTGAATCAAGTTACACTCCAACCTTTGACAACATCAAGGTGAGATTGTCCTATACTCACGACCTTTAGAGGCAATCGGTTAATACGTCATAAAGATTTATTATTAGCAATGACTCAAACGAACATTTGCAACGGTCCCATATATTTTAATTGTTGTCCAAATTATTCAGTAGACTTAAATCACCCTTGTATTGTGGATACTTTATTATTAGATATTCATCTTCCCAATATTCAAAATAACTTAAAGGTCCAATTTTGTGAGCTTTCAAGATATTTTGCTATTACTTATAGACTGCATTTCAAATCATTATTTTCCCAACTTAATCCTAAATGTATATTAAAATCTAGTTTAGATGAAACAATGCAATTAAATTGCCAAATCAGATAATGTTACTACTTTAACTCCGAAGTTATTAAAATGGAATGAAATCACTATTCCTCAAGAATTCATTATTCAAAATACTATGCCACAAAGAAATATTACTCAAAAGAATATTCAACAAATAATAGAAGAGCCCGAAGATCGAGTGTTAATAAAATTTAATTCAAGCCGAGAAAAAGATTCCTCTTCAAGATTTTCTGAAAATGTTGCACTTCCTCGATCTTCATATCCCATGCCTTCTAAGTTTTCTAATTATGATTATTTAAAAAATAACCAAGTAGAAGATTCTCAAAAAATTTATTATAAAGCTCCAATCGCTGAGCCAATAGATGAAGCTTCTTCTTCAATTGGTTCACTAACATATTCAACTATGCAACCTCTAACATTTTCTTAAATCACGGCTATTTCTAAGCCATTTAACATTCGTAAAGATTATTTAAGGCAAAATTTCAAATCAATAGAGAATTAGGTCAAAAGAAAATGGTTTCTTTCGTACTTTGATTTAAATGGTCAATCATTCATAAGACACGAGTGGTATTCATTCATGCAAAGACATAAAACTAATGTTCCTTCCTTCAATTGGTGGGCAATCTTCTTCTGATGGGTCGTGCTGTAACAGCCCGGCCCTAAATCATGTTTATTTATTTAATTAAGCCATGTTATTTACTTTTCCCATTTATTTATCTCATCTAATTATTCCGGTTTGCAGAATTCATTTTAGATCCTACTTTGCAATATGAGTTTCATTTACCGTAACAATTTTGGGAAAAAAATTGATATTAGGCCTCGATAATTATGATTTAAAAGATTAAATTATTTTTCATGACATTACAAAAATTTAATTTTGAGCTTTGGAAAAAAATTTTAATTAATCGCTTACCGTTTTGCTTTCTTTTTGAACCTGAGCCCGTTCAAGGCCAATTTTGGCCCGAAGTTGAAGCTCAACAAGTTGTATCACTAACCTAGCTAATTAACCATGGTTTAAGCTTAACCATGGTTACTTTTGAGGAACAAATTTCAGCCAAGTGCTTTGGGCTATTTGCAACCAAGTAAACAACACAGAAGACTTTCTTTCTTTCTTCTTCTCCTCCTCCACCCCAAGGCTGCCACTGCTGCTATTTTCCAGCCGCTTCCAGCCACCTTTCGGCCACCAAGGAAGCCACCTGCTACCTACCCCCACATGCTGCCAGCCACCAGCCACTATCCACAACTCCTATCACCATTAAACACCACCTCAATCTTCATATATTCAAGCACAAAGTGAGTAATATCCTCACCTATCTTGTTCTTTTGATTGGGTTTTGGACTTTGATTCTTGTTTTTGGTTATTAATCATGTTGTTTATATGAAAACAAGTCTTATTTTGATGTTTTGGTTGTTGATTATTCTTGAAAGCAAGTGATGTTTGAAGTTGTTCATGATCATGCAAGTTTAGGTGGTGGTGATAGATTTTGATCGTTTTAAATGAGATTTTGTGATCTTTGGTACTGATAATGAGTATAAAGATGTTTATGGTGATTCATATAAGTTAAAGGGTGATTTTAATGGGTGGTTATGTGAAGAAAAGATTAGAAAATGTGATTATTGACCAGTAAATAGACCTGAAATAGGGGTCACTTCGGGAGAAAACTGGTATTACTTGACACATCAACAATCCATGAATTTTGGTGCAGTGATAGCTTGATGAGTTAGCTTTCAATAGGCTCTGGAATTACTTAAGTTCGAGTTGTGTGGACAAAGTTATGACCAATTTACTGAAGACTGCGTAGAATACATCGAAACTGGGAGCATTTCTGAATAGGGGCCTTTACGGAAACACTGTTATTGATTGGGTCATTGAAAACTTGTGATTTTTGGTGTGTAGATAGACCAATAAGTTATATTTCAAATGCCTTTTGAATCACCTTAATCCAAGTTCTGTGGAAAACGTTATGGTCATTTTGCTACGACTGCGCAGATTGGACTGAAGTTGTACACAGTTGTGTTGTAGCCCAATTTTAGGGACCTTACGATGTGAATCATACTTTGTGTCCTAAATAAAAGTTTTAATAGACATTATGAGCTTTTCATATTGGGGTTTTACATCTTATTTGGAGGTCGGGAGTTAAAGATATGGATTTTCTAATGCAAACTATGAAACGGTAACATGAGTGAATACAGAAATCGTGGCATTTGGAAATATTTTCTGACGTTTTTATATAATTATGGGTATTGCAAGGAAATTACAAAGGGTAGTGAGTTCAACAAGTTTGATTATGTATAGAAACTTACTTGGGTTGGAAAACTGAGTTAAATGAGCATGAAAATGAAATTTGAGAAGTGGGCAAAATAATGACTCGAATCAGTGTCTATTGGACTCAGTTGGGGTTGTTTGAGCTTTATGAACCTCAGAACACCTCTCCTAACATTAAGCCTTCTATTTTCCATTTTAGAAGTATTACACTTTCCATTATCCATTTCGAAAACATCAGAAACCCATATTTCGTTTATTTCAATTGAAATCTTCTCGTTATCAGCTCAAGCATTCCAATGTGATCTATTTGCTTTCAATTTGTTGTATTTCAAGTTCACTAACCCTAACTAATTTATTTTTCAGATCATCTTGGTTTAACTTACCTTATATTGAATTATTGGAATTGTAGAAGCCTTTTTGATTATCAATTTCCATTAAAGTTATAAATTATGTCAGTGAACATGGTTTACTAACTACATTTATCTATAATTATATTTTTTAAACTGAAATGGGGCCTAGTCTATCATTTTCATTTTGTATAAGTATTACCAAGTGAAATATCATTTTAAAGACTTCAGGCACGTCCATTGCCTGTATCTTTAGAAATCATAGTTCATTTATCAAAGTATCATGTTTGGTAAGTACATCAATGAATCAGTTTACACAGTGATTTATCAGTTAATTAGCGACCCCATCAGTTATCATCTATAGGGGATTTGCCCTTCAGTTACCCGGCGGCTTTAGGCCAGGTCCCCGATCGGCTTGGCAGGTGTACGCCTATCCTTAGATCGTAACAGTATCAAGGGTTCACTGTTAGACAATCACTAGCAATGCAGTTTCACATCATCTCATTCACTATTTTTAACTTAAAGTGAATTACAAATTGGGCCCAATCAGTGTTTCAATGATCATTTAACAATTCAGGAATGCATGTACTGAGTTTCGGCTCACAGTTCGAAATATTTTTCATATTTTGTTTTAAGCAAATGCTCAGAGAATTGCCCTCATGCTAGCAAATAGCGGAAGAGAATAAGTTGAGCAAGAAAATCTGTATGAATCAGCGGTGATACAGCATATGCATACTTTAAAGCTGTATTTTGAATTCTTCAGCATATGAGGATGTAGATTACATGGTGAATTATCTTACTATGGTTTATAAACCTTGTATTGGTTAACACTTGATTGTGAATGGATGATCATTTGTGTATGTGTATGGTTGAGGTTATGCTTAACTATATTATTCCAGGACACATACTTCAAGCCTTGTCCTTTAGGATGGTGGTAACGCCCCTATCATTGGATTTATCATATTACAATTGAGTGATTTATTAAGGAAAATATAAACAGTGAAACAGGTTTAATTTGGGGCGTTACAGATTTGGTATCAGAGCCAGGTTGAGATTTTCTTTATGGGATATGGAGTATGGGGTTAAGATACTGAAAAAGTTGGTTAGTGAGGAATGAAGATTATTATAATATCATTGGAGATTTGTGACACTGGTAATGTCTGCTTATCTCACATATATTCTGCTCGTATATTCTTCTTTGTTAGATGGATCCATATAAAGTATATACAGTTTGATCTCAAGCAGCAGATTTGGCAGAGATTTTGAATAACAAGTTGAAGGTGCTCCAATGCATTTAGGTAAGTATGGTCATATGAGCCACCCAACTGAATGGTATGACATCCTTTTAGCTAGAATTGTTTATTTTTGGGGTGTAAGCCCTTATACTTCGGGCGTGTGGCCCGTAGAGTTGTGATCTCCGTTGTGTAGCCGTTAAGCTTGATTTGATATCCTTTTATACTTCTATTCAATGCAAAGAAAAATGGCCAGTTTACAGGCGAAACTCTGTTCGTTTCACCCCAGAAATTTCAGAATCACTAACACTCGTAGCCCTAGGGTTGGGGGTTGTTACAGATGTGTCCTATAAAAAGCCCTTGACTCATTTTCAGGTTAAATGTATAGGGAAAACCAAGTATGGGCAGAATATACAAGTTTAATCAACTTGATAGTTTTGATCATTGCACAAGGATCGACTTTGAAGTAACTTTTGTCCATGATCAACATGACTTACGCAAGGGTTTCCTATCCTGAATTTAAGGTTAGGGAGATATCTTTCATATGAAATAAGTTTCAAGTGGATTAGAGGTCATTTGGTTATTCAAAACTGCTGGACAAGTCAAAGTCTGCAAATTGGGCAGAATCCTAATACACAAGGTCTGGGTTTAGTCCACTTGCAGCCTATGCATTCCATCAGATAGAGATGTTTTAGTTAGTTTATGTCAAAGTACAAAAAGTAAGTTTTTCAATGACCTATATTGCAGTACATTTGGAGACCAGTGCTTAGTGAAATTTAACCTAGAAGTCTGATGGTATAGACTGTTCAAGTTAGTGGATACATACAACTTTGAGCTTATATTTCCTCGTATTATGGGTGTTATTTTGTGCATTTCTTGGATCCAAGTGGCAATTACTTCAATATGCTTCATTGATTGCAGATATCGTCTTCTATAACTCAAGAATTTCATCTAAGTGAGCTATATGGGGGTTCTTGATGTAGTATCCCCTGAATTGTAGGATTTTGGAGAGGCTTATTCTGTTATACATAAGTTTTAAAACCATTGACTACCGATGATTCCATACAACAAAAACTAAGGACACATTAGAGAGACATTTGGCTTCAATCCATTGCAATTCAAGACTTGCTTAAATTGTCCAAACTCTTGCAAGCATTCCATTGACTCCACCTCCATTTGTGAAGTAGACATTACTATAGAAAATATTTCACTGCACCTTCTGGTAACGTACCATCTACCATTGTCCTTGTTGGATTATCAACTATTGGATACTCCTCACTTTGACCAGGGGCTTCATCTTTTTGTCTTCATGGCATCTCCCGATCAAGTTGCATTATCATTTACTCTCATGTTACATCTTCATCAGTTCTGGTCACCTTTTCCTATTTTTAAGAGCCCAATTGCTGCTAGTAGCTGGTTTATGATTAGGATGCACTCATGTCAATAGATGATAATTTTGTAGCACACCTGAACAGAAGGTAGATCTTAACTACACTTTGTATAGGGGTTGATTGTTGTCTAACTTGTGGAATCCATTGTTAAGGGAAATGTGATGTGTCTACCCTTTTTAACTTATTCAACATGAGTTTCATATTAAAGATCACTTGTGTAAAGTTTAAGTTTGACAATCAAAATCTTTGTCATGCATTTGGACTGCGTCAGTGAGAAATTTTGATGGGTTATTGCCCCTTGGAAAAATGTCTTCAACTGATTCATACCACGGAACTCTAGAGTGGAGAGTGGAACCTTGAGAATGGATTCGAGGAGTGGAGAAAATTTTCACTGTAATAGAGGTTCCAGGGGATAAAAGGGTGAACATTGAAATATTTTATCTAACTGGTGAAACCAATATTTGATGAAATACTGTTAAGAATGGGCCCTTAGGGCCTGATTTCACTTAGAGCCGATTTGTGAAAGAACTAATTACATCACTCCGGATTGCTAAGTGCGAACTAACAAATGCACGTGGTGTGGTAGCCTAGAGCACCTCATCGCTGCCCGCTCAAGAAAACTGAAGGTTGTAGATAAGGGCTCCCACCTCTAAGGCTCGCAGCTGTAGGAAGGTCGTACATGTTGAGTAAGAAGGATACTGCCACCTCTGGTGCGGTAGTTACTGAAACTCTCCTTTAATTTTGAAACCATTTTGTGTATTGATTGATTCAGTTGCCACTCATTTATTTATATTTGCACAATCTACCATGCAAGTGAATCTTGAGAATAAGGAGGCAGAAACTTGTTGATTATATATAGTTTTGATGATAACAAATCCAAGAGTAACATATTTGTCTAAGTAATGTTGTTCCAAACAAGCTCTCCAAACAGGGCCTAATACACCATTGTTCCTACACCGCTGTTTGTGATATTTTATTAACCTGGTGGCTAAATGTTGAGAACAAGTCTTAGGAACAGGTTCCGAGCTTCAGTGACACAAGATCAGCAAACAACACATATGGTTTAAGTCTTGAGGAACATTCAGCTACACAAGATCACCCAAGGAATCAAGGTGACCAAGGTGTTTTGGAGCAGCATATTCACTCTTGACAAGACAACTAATTCTTACAAGGAGTCTTGGTTAATTTAGTTTTTATCTTTTAGACTCTTGTTAATATGCCAATCTTGAAAGTATCATTTTTAGCACTTCTTGAAAACGGTTTTCGAAAAGTTGCTTTGGGACACCATTTCCAAACAACCCTGCAAACAGGGTGCCTAGGGTGTTCTCAAAAACTACAGCAGCTACATCAGTCTTATCTGGAAATTTGCTTCGGTTGGCTGCCAGATCTAAAAAGATTTGTTTTGAATTTGAAAAAAAAAATTGCAAAACCGTTTTTGCTAAAGATTTCTCTTGAAAGATTCTTATCCCTTATTTTTAGGTCTTGATTGAATTTGGGATAAATCAAGATTTTATCCTTTTCAAGCTAGATTACTAGGCCAAGATATTTTAAGAAAATCTTCTCTCCTCTCTTAGCCGTTGGAAATCTTTGGTGAATCTTCTAAGCGACTAAAAATAGAAGATTTTCCCTATCTTTTGAAAAGAATAGCCGTTGGGTTGTGCGTTTAAATATTGAAATTCTCTCCCATTTGACAATCCGGTTTTTATAAAGAAGTAAGAGATTTTTAGAGCTGAATTTCAAAGAGAAAAACCATGAGAAGATTGTGCTTAACTGAGCTTTCAATTTCTTGGCATAATAGGACTTCATTGTACCTTACATCTGCTTAAGTCAGAAGCACCCCAGTAAGGTATTTTGTACCCCTGTTCTCAGAACAGAAAGTGAGTGAGTGTGTCCTCAGTCGTGTGGACTTTGGACGTGTTCTATCTGGTGAGATTGGACGTGGTGTAACCTGTCTTAGGGAAGAAGGTTACGTGGGTTACAAGTTGTAACAAGAAGTGTTGCTTTTGTAACGTTTTCAACCCGTTAGTGAAGTGGTTAAATCCTACATGAGGTAGGTCGTGGTTTTTCACACCTCAGTTGGGCTAGAGGTGTTTTCCACGTAAAAATTGTGTGTGCTTTATTTCCGCATTTATTACTTTGAATTTCGCTACTGAATCAATTGAGAACAACCGCTACAAACAAGGCGTAAGGTTGTTTGTGATTTACAAACAATCTCTACAATCAAGTGCTACGGTTGTTTGTCAGTTATTAGGCGAAAATCGACCACCACAATTCACCCCCCATCTTGTGGTTGTGTACTCTTGGAATTCAACAAGTAGTATCAGAGCGGGTTCTCTCAAAAGGGCTAACACCTTGAGAGATTCTGAAGATGAGTACACCACAAGGAATCCTTGAAGGGCAATCCATTACTCGTCCACCCTATTTCAACGGCCAACATTATAGTTGGTGGAAGAATAGGATGGAGAACTATATTCAGGCAGAAGATTATGAATTATGGATGCTCATCAAGAACGGGCCCCTTGTTCCCACCAAGGTGCTTGAAGATGGTAAGAAGGTTCCCAAGGAACCCATAGAGTTTGATGGTGAAGACTATAAGAAAATGGAAAAGAATGCCAAGGCCAAGAAGCTATTATATTTTGGCCTAGGTCCAGATGAATATACACGTATCTCGGAGTGTGAGTCAGCTCAGGAGATATGGAATGCCCTCCAAGTAGCTCATGAAGGAACAAGTCAAGTCAAACAATCACGTATTGAGCTACTTATGAGGCAATATGAGTTGTTTGATATGGGTGATCGTGAGAACGTGATGGATATGTACACACGCTTCACCCACATAACAAACGAGCTAAAATCCCTGGGAAAATCCTTCACCACAGAAGAGCTGGTGAGGAAGATTCTAAGGATTTTGCCTCGGTCTTGGGAAGCGAAGGTGACAGCCATCTAAGAAGCTAAAGACATGAACAAGATCACCCTCGACGAGTTGATTGGCAATCTTCAAACCTATGAACTCAGAAAGAACTCACAACAAAAAGAGGAGCAGAAGAAGGATCGTGGGCTTGCCTTGAAAGCACAAGAGGATGATGACTCTGACCTTGAGGATGAAGAGATGGCCTTAATGACAAGAAAGTTCAAGAAATTCTTCAAAAAGATCAAAGAAAACAGCAAAAGAAAAGACTTCAGTAAGTCCAGAAACACCCCCCGAGAACAGTTCACAGGGTGTTTCAGGTGTGGCAAACCAGATCACATTGTGAAGAACTGTCCACTACTTCGAGAAGAGCAAGAGCAAGAACACCCCAGGAAACAAGGTAGAAAACAAGCTGCAAGCAGTTCTAGGAGACGATTCTCGAAGGCTACGCTTGCTGCCTGGGGAGATTCCTCTGAGGATGAAGGTGAGTCTGAAACTGATGAAGGTGCTGTAGCTCTCATGGCACAAAGTGACACGGATTCAGATGATGAATCAACAAACAGTCTTACTGATCTCAAGAACAAGGTACGTGGTTTCAATAAAGCAACTCTCAAAGAACTTTTGTATACCTTGATGGATACTTGTGCTGAATTGAAACGAGATGTCCGAGACCTAGAACTAGAAAATGAGATCCTTAAAAATGAAAAACTGGGCTTACATGAAAATATTAATACGCTCAAAGAAAACCTCTTTATAAAAGAAGGAGATTATTCTCGAATGGAGGAAAAACTCTTTGAGGTGGAAGGAATGGTTGAGTCCTTGCTCAGGGAGAACAAAGGTTTGCATGCTAATATAGAAAAACTGGAAACCGAGCTTATCACAACCAAGCGCTGGAACAAGTCCTCACAAGCCCTTGATCGGTTAAACACTCACCATAGTCGAAACAAAAAGGGACTTGGATATAAGCCTAAACGAACAGTTTACCCAATTCATAGAAAGTATGTGGGATTACTTGAAAACATTGTTTGCTTTCATTGTGGTAAAACTGGTCACTATCGATATTCATGTCCTCTGAGAAGGTATGTCATTGAAAAAAATGAAAGGTATGTGAAACAAATCTGGATTAGAAAAGATGAGCTTTACTTGTCTAAAAGAATGGGACCCAAGTGGATCTGGGTTCCCAAAACTAACCTGTGATTTGTTTTGCAGGCTGAAGTGAGAGAGAACAACCCCACAAACAACCCAGCAAACAGGGTAAGAAACACCCTGTCAAACAGATCAGAAAACAACCTTGAAAACAGGCAGCTGTGGTATGTTGATAGTGGGTGTTCGCGACATATGACTGGAGAAAAATCAAACTTTCTCTCACTTACAGCTTCAACCGGTGGGAGCGTGGCTTTTGGCAACGGCAAGTCTGGGACAATTGTCGGTGTAGGTAGCATTGGTAAAACTCTCTCCCACTCAATTGATAATGTGCACTTAGTTGATGGTTTAAAGCATAATTTACTAAGTGTGTCCCAACTGTGTGACAAGAACAACCTAGTGGTGTTCTCACGAACACATTGCTTGGTTGTCAATGTCAACACAGGAGATGTCGTATTAAGGGGGAAGCGACACAAAAATGTTTACAAAGTATGTATTTCCACTCTTCCCCAAAACAACCTGACTTGTTTGAGTGCTGTGAATGATGACATAATGCTCTGGCACAAGAGACTAGGTCATGCAAGCCTTACTCTTTTAAACAAACTTGTTTCAAAAGACCTGGTTATTGGACTACCTTCCATCAAATTTAATGATGACAAGGTATGTGAAGCTTGTGCAAAAGGCAAACAAGTCAGATCTTCTTTTAAATCGAAAAAATGCGTAAGCACTACCCGACCTCTAGAATTATTACACATTGATTTGTGTGGTCCCATGAGGATAACTAGTAGAGGTGGAAAAAAGTATGTGCTTGTTGTAGTGGATGATTACTCTCGATTTACTTGGACCTTGTTTTTGGCATCTAAAGATGAAACCTTTGAGAATTTTATTGCCTTTCTCACAAAGGTTGAAAAGAGAGTAGGACACTCCTTAATTAGCTTGAGATCTGATCATGGAACTGAGTTTGAAAATGTAAGTTTTATCAACTATTGTAATGAACATGGTGTTGATCATAACTTCTCAGCTCCAAGAACACCCCAACAAAATGGGGTGGTTGAGCGCAAAAATCGCACCCTGGAAGACATGACCAGAACAATGCTTATTGCTAGTGGTCTTCCTAGGTATTTCTGGGCAGAAGCATTGAACACCTCATGTTACATTATAAATAGATGCATGATCAGACCCATTTTGAACAAAACTCCTTATGAACTTTTCAAGGGCAGAAAACCCAATATTACGCACCTAAGAACATTTGGTTGTAGGTGTTTTATGCATAATAATGGGAAGGATGTCTTAGGAAAGTTTGACCCTAGGAGTGATGAGGCAATATTTCTTGGCTATTCTTCTCACAGCAAGGCATACAAAGTCTTTAACAAAAGGACCTTGTGTGTTGAGGAAAGTGTGCATGTGCTTTTTAATGAATCTAACTTGTTGAGTGAGAATGATGCACAGGAAGATGAACTTGAATTAGGTCTTGTTCGAAAAGAAGTGTTGCTCCAAGATAAACGAGGTAAGAACACCATGGAGAAAACAACTCCTGAAGGTGTTCCTCAGAACAGCAGGCAAGGTGAACACCAAACAGGGGGAAACACCGTTGAACCCTGTTCAGGACCATGTTCTTCAGGAACAGGCTTACAAACAGGTGCAGAAACAGGCTCAGGAGATGATCGTAAGCTTGATATTACGACTAGAGTAGAGCATGGGTCTGTGGATCCTCTTACTCCATGACCATGGAAGTACCATAGTTCGCACCCCCTTGATCAAATTCTGTCTGATATTAATAGTGGACTGCAAACTAGGTCTAAGCATAAGAATTTCTGTGCTTTCTATGCTTTTCTTTCTAATATTGAGCCAAAGAGTGTGAATGAAGTTCTTGCAGATTCAGATTGGGTCACGGCAATGCAAGAAGAGCTCCATCAATTTGAAAGAAACAAAGTATGGCACCTTGTACCTAAACCTGCAGAGAGAACAATCATTAGAACCAAGTGGGTGTTCCGAAACAAACTGGATGAGTCAGGAACAGTCACTAGGAACAAGGCACGGCTGGTTGTTCAAGGGTATAATCAAGAAGAAGGGATCGATTATGAAGAAACCTTTGCACCAGTTGCTAGAATTGAGGCTATTCGAATCTTAATAGCCTTTGCAGCTCATATGGAAATCAAGCTATATCAAATGGACGTGAAAAGTGCATTCCTCAACGGATACCTTAAAGAAGAGGTGTATGCCAAACAACCCCCTGGTTTTGAAAATAGTGAATTTCCTAACCATGTTTTCAAACTTGACAAAGCTCTTTATGGCCAAAAACAAGCTCCTAGAGCTTGGTACGAACGGTTGTCAAGTTTTTTAATTGAAAATGATTTTAGAAGAGGCAAGGTAGACAATACCTTGTTTCTAAAATCTAAGGGGGAACATTTATTGATTGTCCAAATATATGTTGATGACATTATATTTGGTGCAACTCATCATGATTTATGCAATGAATTTTCAAATATGATGAGGAGTGAGTTTGAGATGAGCATGATGGGTGAGCTTAACTTTTTCTTAGGCTTACAAATCAAGCAAACTCAAACGGCACCATGATCCATCAACAAAAGTATATCAAGGAGCTACTTAAGCGTTTTGGGATGGAGTTGGCCAAAAACCCGTAGACACTCCTATTTCTCCTTCAACCAGGTTGGTTATGGATGATGGGAGTCCCTCAGTTGAGGAGAAACTCTATAGGGGCATGATTGGGTCACTCCTATACCTAACCGCTAGTAGACCAGATATTGTTTTTAGTGTTGGTTTATGTGCCCGTTTTCAGTCTAATCCTAAGGAAACTCATCTTAAGGCTGTGAAACGGATACTAAGATATTTGAAACATACACCCAATTTAGCCTTATGGTATCCTAGAGGTTGCAATTTTGATCTTGTTGGATATGCTGATGCTGACTATGCTGGATTCCTAGTTGATAGAAAGAGTACCTCAGGTATGGCTCACTTTTTTGGACCTTGTTTGGTATCTTGGGCTACCAAGAGGCAACATTCTGTTGCCATGTCCACACCAGAAGCTGAATATGTTGCAGCAGCTTCATGTTGTGCTCAACTGTTGTGGATAAGGCAACAGCTTAAGGACTTTTGTGTTGACACTGGATGCATTCCTATTTTTTGTGATAACACAAGTGCAATTAACATTGCCAAAAATCCATGTCAACATAAAAGAACAAAGCATATTGACATTCGACATCATTTCTTGAGAGATAATGTTGAAAAGGGTTTAATCTCTATGAATTTTTGCACAACGGAAAAATCAAATTGCTGATATATTCACTAAGGCACTAGCTAGAGATCAATTTGAGAGAAATAGACTGGAACTAGGGTTGGTGAGAACACCCTGAGATACCTGTTTCCAGAACATGAACTGGGTTTGGTAAGATCAACCTTTACACCCTGTTCTCTCCCCCTGTTTGCAAATCTTATTAACAACGGATGTGATTGCATACACTCGAATTGCGTGCATTTTATCTCTACTTATCCACTTAGTGCAGCATAAGGGGATGTACTGGAGTCGTCTTAATACCATTAAGTCCAATCAAGATCAGACGGCAAAGAACAGGCATAACGAAGAGAACAAGTACGCCCCTTGGTTGCTCGATGTGTTTTCTTTCCTTCCCAAGGCACAAGCTTTTAATGCTCACACCCGTTGCAAACCGAGAAATCTTCTAAAGATTTTGGGTGCTCTCTCTCTCTCTCTCTTTATATGCCCTGTTCTCAGTTCTGCCGTTCATCTCGCACACAAGCAAAACCTGAAAACCCTGCAAAAACCTTAAACCCTAATCTCTCTCTTCTAGCAACAATAGCTCCCAACAACTCCTCTCAATCAAAAGCCCTCATTCTTGCGTCCTCAATCCCTGCTCCCCCTCGCCCAATCCTGTACAAGCCTTTCAAATTCCTGAAAAGCTTGTCCCTACAATCAGTGGGAATGGGGATGGATGATATTCCCTTCGAGTGTGGAAGGGAATTGGTGTTCCTTGTAGGGACAATTGCTTGTCCCATTAAAGTCGAGTCAGAGGGTACACTATCGGGGTCTCAAGACCAACTCTTGGAAACCCCTGAAGGGTTTAATTTTGAGCCCTGTTCTTCTGGGTTGTTTCCTGACACAGCGACAGAAACAGGGGCTGCCTCTGTCGAAGGTGTGTATGTGGAGGATCTGAATGTCGACTTCCAAGGGAAGTCGAATGAGATATCAGAGGAGAGTTTAGAGATGGATTCTCTCCCTGAGGCTGAAACCCCCACTCCGGTCTTTCAAACTGGAGAGAAAAGGAAAAGGGTAAAAATAGTGGCCAGGCGTAGCAGCACGCCAAGACCACGGCCACAACCAAGGTCTCAGCCCTCTCAAACTCCCTCTTCTCCACAATCCTCCAAGCCTTCTCGCAAATCTGCGAGAATAGCTTTTCAATCCTCTAACCGTATCTCCAAACCCTCTGCTCTTGTCATCGAGGAGATTTCCTCCTCTTCTACCGAAGGGTTCTCGAGTTCTGACTCTGAGAACACCACCTTCAAACAGGGGACACCGGTGTTCTCCGAGTCCTCTGAAGAACAAGCCCCTTCAAAAGCAACCACTAAACCTGCTGTGAAGCCCTCTCCTGCAAAAACACCCCTCAAGCGAAAGCCCAGAACATCCTCCCTACCAGAAGCTACCACCTCTGTTCCTGCCCCCAAACGCCCAAAGAAGTTCACTCCCTCTCCTATGTCTGACAAACATGCACAGTTGCTTAAGCGCAATGTCGTCAGGGGGAAGGTAGTGAATGTAAGCTTTTTCGAGGAACAGGGTCTGGGGGTGTTCCTGACCAAGTTGCGCGCTCAAGGCTGGCTCGACTTGTTTGCAAACACCCAGCTGGGGTGTTCTGTGCCTGAGTTGGCTGAGTTTTACGCCAACTGCAGTGTCACCGAAGGGGTGGTGACTAGTTTTGTGAATGGGCAACGCATTAAGGTTGATGCGCCCACACTTAGGAAAATTTTGGAAGTACCCTCGCAAGGCTTTGATGTGTATGTGAGGGAAGACAAAACAGCCCTAGAAACAGCCAGGCTCCTAGAGGTGTCCCAACGCCTCAGTCAAAAACAGGGCCTGAGAACACCCCTCTATGTTAAGAAAGGTGAAATGACCTCCCTGCACCAACTATTGTTTATGTTCACTATCAAGAACATAATTCCGCGAGGTCAAGGGCGAAACTCAGCTGATGCCCTAGATCAATGCCTGGTGGACTTACTGGATCGGGAGGAACCAATCAACCTCCCTGCAATCATGATTCGCCACATAGGGCGAATTGCGAACACCACCCGGGCCCATGATCTTGGATATGGGTTTCTACTGACAAGGTGTTTGAGCACCTTGGGATAGTGCTCACACGGCGAGTGGAGGCCCAAGTCGTTGATGAGATTGGGATTGACACTCTGCTCGGGTGTGGCTATGAGGTTGGCGAAGGGTCAGTCTCCAAACAGGGTCGTCGACCACCTCGACCACCTGTTTCTGGGCAACCTTCCATCAAACTTGAGGCTGTTTTTGAGGACAATGCTCGCCTCAAGGATGAGCTCTCAGCTGTCAAGGCTGCTCTTGCTGAGGAGCAAGCCCTCTCTGCCAAAGGCCATGAGGAATTGCTTGCCCTTCTCTCCACTCTTGCCCCCAGCATTCCTCCTCTGCAAACGAGACCACCCCCTGTAACCTGATTCTCTAGGCTGTTCTCTTGTCTCCTCCCATCTTCGTTTTTGGCATTGTACTGTTTTTAATGCAATATCTCCTTAATGATGCTTCTTGCACCTTATGCTCTATATTTCTTTTCTTGCATTCATACTGTTGTTTATGCTTTTTAATGATGCCAAAAGGGGGAATAAGACCATATGAATAAAACCATATGACGTGCTCTATGACCTAGCACCTAGAGGATCCCTATCAGCATTAAACGTTGTTAAGCTTTTTAATTTTGTCAATATGGTCACTTGGTTTGTCATCATCAAAAAGGGGGAAATTGTTGATTATATTTAGTTCTGATGATAAAAAATCCAAGAGTAACATATTTGTCCAAGTAATGTTGTTCCAAACAAGCTCTCCAAACAGGGCCTAATACACCGTTGTTCCTACACCGCTGTTTGTGATATTTTATTAACCTGGTGGCTAAATGTTGAGAACAAGTCTTAGGAACAGGTTCCGAGCTTCAGTGACACAAGATCAGCAAACAACACATATGGTTTAAGTCTTGAGGAACATTCAGCTACACAAGATCACTCAAGGAATCAAGGTGACCAAGGTGTTTTGGAGCAGCATATTCACTCTTGACAAGACAACTAATTCTTACAAGGAGTCTTGGTTAATTTACTTTTTATCTTTTAGACTCTTGTTAATATGCCAATCTTGAAAGTATCATTTTTAGCACTTCTTGAAAACAGTTTTCGAAAAGTTGCTTTGGGACACCATTTCCAAACAACCCTGCAAACAGGGTGCCTAGGGTGTTCTTAAAAACTACAGCAGCTACATCAGTCTTATCTGGAAATTTGTTTCGGTTGGCTGCCAGATCTAAAAAGATTTGTTTTGAATTTGAAAAAAATTGCAAAACCGTTTTTGCTAAAGATTTCTCTTGAAAGATTCTTATCCCTTATTTTTAGGTCTTGATTGAATTTGGGATAAATCAAGATTTTATTCTTTTCAAGCTAGATTACTCGGCCAAGATATTTTAAGAAAATCTTCTCTCCTCTCTTAGCCGTTGGAAATCTTTGGTGAATCTTCTAAGCGACTAAAAATAGAAGATTTTCCCTATCTTTTGAAAAGAATAGCCGTTGGGTTGTGCGTTTAAATATTGAAATTCTCTCTCCTATTTGACAATCCGGTTCTTACAAAGAAGTAAGAGATTTTTAGAGCTGAATTTCAAAGAGAAAAACCGTGAGAAGATTGTGCTTAACTGAGCTTTCAATTTCTTGGCATAATAGGACTTCATTGTACCTTACATCTGCTTAAGTCAGAAGCACCCCAGTAAGGTGTTTTGTACCCCTGTTCTCAGAACAGAAAGTGAGTGAGTGTGTCCTCAGTCGTGTGGACTTTGGACGTGTCCTATCTGGTGAGATTGGACGTGGTGTAACTCGTCTTAGGGAAGAAGGTTACGTGGGTTACAAGTTGTAACAAGGAGTGTTGCTTTTGTAACATTTTTCAGCCAGTTAGTGAAGTGGTTAAATCCTACACGAGGTAGGTCGTGGTTTTTCACACCTCAGTTGGGCTAGAGGTGTTTTCCACGTAAAAATTGTGTGTGCTTTATTTCTGCATTTATTACTTTGAATTTCGCTACTGAATCAATTGAGAACAACTGCTACAAACAAGGCGTAAGGTTGTTTGTGATTTACAAACAATCTCTGCAATCAAGTGCTACGGTTGTTTGTCAGTTATTAGGCGAAAATCGACCACCACAATTCACCCCCTCTTGTGGTTGTGTACTCTTGGAATTCAACAAATAAGAACTCCAGGGAATACTATCCCGCCAACTGTAATGGACACATGTTTATGAGAGGTAGAACACTCAACTCTAGATTGAACTTTAGCAGTTGTTATCATCCTGAAACGGATGGGCAAGCATCTAAAAATATCAATGGATCCAACTCTTCTGAGTTCGAGCCTATAGTACTTCATGAACTATGACCAACATTTGCATTTGAAGAAAGTATGGAACACCCAGTGGTCAACGTTGTGATAGCACTAGTAGAGAATCCCACATGAAACATTAGGATAAAATGACGGCCGACATTGATAACAAAATCATCTTTTGAGTCATGAAGATCTTCTTCAGCATTTAATAAGGCGGCACATCTCAGAAGACTCTTGAAGGCATACCATTGGAACCGATAGAAAAGCTATGTTGATAAAAGAAGGAGATTCCTGGAATTTTCGGTATAGGATAAAGTTTTTCAGAAAGTCTCATCAACTAAGGGTGCAAGGATGTTGCACTGCAACCTAAATTGAGGCCAAGATGTTTTGGACCATATCAATTCATTGAAAGGTCGAATTCTATAAATTCTCTACCAGAGCTGCCTATATAACTCAAACAAGTGCATAACATGTTCCGTGTTCCTTACCTTATAACTCAGGTAGTAAATTTCAGATCCTGACCATGCTGTCATAATCAAATCTATTGCAGTCATTGAAGGACTTGTGTTTCAAGGGCATCCAATTCAGATGTTGGATCACAGGATTAAGTAGTTAAGTATCAAGCAGATACCTTAAATCAGATTGCCTTGGGCAAATCATACCTCCCCAGAAGCTACTTGGGGAAACTGAGCAAGAAGTGAAAGCCAAGTACACATATTTATTTGAAATTACCTTGTATGATAGTCAAAGTTCATAAGTTTCGAGGACGAAACTCTTTAAGGGAGGAAGGCTGTAATAGCCCGACCCTAAATCATGTTTATTTATTTAATTAAGCCATGTTATTCATTTTTCACATTTATTTATCTCATCTAATTATCCCGGTTGGGAGAATTTATTTTGGGCCCTACTTTGCAATTCTAGTTTCATTTATCGTAACAATTTCGGAAAAAAATTGATATTAGGCCTCGATAATTATGGTTTAAAAGACTAAATTATTTTTCATAACATTACAAAAATCTAATTTCGAGCTTTGAAAAAAAAATTTAATTAATTGCTCACGGTTTTGCTTTCTTTTTGAACCCGAGCTCATTCAAGGCCAATTTCAGCCCAAAGTTGAAGCCCAACAAGTTGTATCATTAACCTAGCTAATTAAACATGGTTTAAGCTTAACCATGGTTACTTTTGAGGAATAAATTTCAGCCAAGTGCTTTGGGCCATTTGCAACCAAGTAAACAACACGCAAGAGTTTCTTTCTTTCTTCTTCTCCTCCTCCAACCCAAGGCTACCACTGCTGCTATTTTCCAACCACTTCCAGCCACCTTCCAGGCACCAAGGCAGCCACCTACCACCCCCCCAAATGCTGCCAACCACCAGCCACCATCCCCAACTCCTGCCACCATCGAACACCACCTCAATCTTCATATATTCAAGCACAAAGTGAGTAATATCCTCACCTATCTTGTTCTTTTGATTGGTTTTTGGACTTTGATTCTTGTTTTTGGTTATTGATCATGTTGTTTATATGGAAACAAGTATTATTTTGATGTTTTGGTTGTTGATTATGCTTGAAAGCAAGTGATGTTTGAAGTTGCTCATGATCATGCAAGTTTAGGTGGTGGTGATGGATTTTGATTGTTTTAAATGAGATTTTGTGATCTTTGGTATTGATAATGAGTATAAAGATGTTTATGGTGATTCATATAAGTTAAAGGGTGATTTTAATGGGTGGTTATGTGAAGAAAAGATTGGAAAATGTGATTATTGAGCAATAAACAGACCTGAAATGGGGGTCACTTCGGGAGAAAACTGGTATTACTTGACACATCAACAATTCATGAATTTTCGTGTAGGGGTAGCTTGATGAGTTAGCTTTCAATAGGCTCTAGAATTACTCAAGTCAGAGTTGTGTGGACAAAGTTATGACCAATTTACTGAAGACTGCGCAGAATTCATCGAAACTAGAAGCATTTGTGAACAGGGGACTTTATGAAAAAACTGGTATTGATTGGGTCATTGAAAAGCTGTGATTTTTGGTGTATAGATAGATCAATAAGTTCTCTTTCAAATGCCTTTTGAATCACCTTAATCCAAGTTCTGTGGAAAACGTTATGGTCGTTTTACTACGACTGCGCGGATTGGACTGAAGTTGTGCACGGTTGTATTCTAGCCCAATTTTAGGGACCTTACGATGTGAATCATACTTTGTGTCCTAAATAAAAGTTTTAGTGGACATTATAGCTTTTCATATTGGGGTTTCACATCTTATTTGGAGGCTGGAAGTTAAAGATATAGATTTTCTAATACAGACCATCAAACGGTAAGCCCAGGTAAGTCTGTTGATTAACCGTGTGTTATGTGGACCCGATAGGGTGGCCCCAGTGGTTCCGGTAGAATGTGCATGACTCTCTTGGTTTAGCGATCGTCTTAGTTTAGGTAGCGTAAATGATTCTAATGTTGTTAATACCAAGGGAGTCAGTTGTCAAGATTATTTTTCAAAATTGGAAAATTCATAAACAAAAGGTAGAATTGGCAAGTTTAACTTCCATGTTGCTCTATCAATGAAAGATCGTGAAGAAACATTTAGTTTAGATGATGTACTTCAAACCATTGACTTACTTTCTAAAGTTGCTATTGAAAAGTACATAAAGTAACAGAGCTATATTTGTCTTGGTGTGAATCAAGTTGCACTCCAACCTTTAACAACATCCGGGTTAGATTGTCCTATACTCACAACCTTTAGAGACAATCGATTAATACGTCATAAAGATTCATTATTAGGTATGATTCAAACGAGCATTTGCAATGGTCCCGTGTATTTTAATTGTTGTTCAAATTATTCAGTAGACTTAAATGACCCTTGGATTTTAGATACTTTATTATTAGATATTCATCTTTCTAATATTCAAAATAACTTAAAGGTCCAATTTCGTGAGCTTTCAAGATATTTTGCTATTACTTATAGACTGTATTTCAAATTATCATCATCTCAACTTAACCCAAAATGTATATTAAAATCTATTTTAGATGAAACAATGCAATTATGTTGTCGAATCAGATAATGTTACTACTTTAACTCTGAAGTTATTAAAATGGAATGAAATCACTATTCCTCAAGAATTCATTATTCAAAATTCTAGGCCACAAAGAAATATTGCTTTAAAGAATATTCAGCAAATAATAAAAGAGCCTGATGATCAAGTATTAATAAAATTTAAGTCAAGCAGAGAAAAAGATTCCTCTTCAAGATTTTCTGAAAATGTTACACTTCCTCGATCTTCATGTCCCATGCCTTCTCAATCTTCTAATTATGATTATTTAAAAGATAACCAAGCAGAAGATTCTCAAAAAATTTATTATAAATCTCCAATCGCTGAGCCAATAGATGAAGCTTCTTCTTCAATTGATTCACTAACATATTCAACTATGCAACCTCCAACATTTTCTTAAGTCACGGTTATTTCTAAGCCATTTAAAATTCGTAACGATTATTTAAGGCAAAATTTCAATTCAATTGAGAATTATGTCAAAAGAAAATGGTTTCTTTCATACTTTGATTTAAATGGTCAATCATTCATTAGACACGAGTGGTATTCATTCATGCAAAGACATAAAGCTAATGTTCCTTTCTTCAACTAGTGGGCAATCTTCTTCTGATGGATCGTGCTGATGCTGACACGCTGAATAATTTGTTTTGATGAGTTACGTTGATGTCCTGATGAGCTGTCATGAATAGTGAACCTACATAATTTCCTTGACCATAATTGCCTTTCATGAGCATATAGGCAGTAATGCACGATCACTATTTAAGACAGCTCGTCAGGATATCACTATAATTCATCAAAACAAATTATTCTACATGTCAGCATCAGCATGACCCATCAGAATAATAATTCAAGATCAGTCCAGATTCCATTATTGTACAATACTGTTTCACTTTTGATGTGGTTAAAGTCTAAGTTCAAAAAGAAGCAGTAATAATTCAAGATTGTCTCCAAGATTGTCGGCAGACATTATCAAGATCAAGATTCAATTTTTGTCATTGAATCTTTACCGCTCACGTGTCAACAATTATTTCTATATTGTATTCTATAAATAGGTACTCCTTAGCATTATATCAAACACTGCAAAATTCACAAGGTAAAAAATTGAATATAGCCCAATTCGCACACTCACACTAACTCTTGTAATCCTCCATCCCTGCAAGGTTTCTCATGCTTTCTCTGCCCCTTTGTACTCTATTACCAAGAGCCTTAATTCAATCATTAGACAAAGTTTTATTCAAATAAAAGTAGGTTATCATTCACTCGTTTATTTGTGTTAATTATCAATTCAAAATTACACTTTTCATAAATAAATTTGACACTCTGCGGCTTTTGGATAAATTGCACATTTAGACCCTTACCCAAACCGCCTAAGTCGATCCTGGCGTTGATTGGTATCAGTGCTAAGTTTGTATATTTAGTTAGTGTCTACCCGTTGCTATCATTGGTTAGCTATTGGCAAGCCCAGGTAGGTCCGTTGATTAATCGTGTGTTAGGTGGTCCCGATAGGGTGGTCCCAGTGATCCCGGTAGAATGTGCATAACTCTTAGCTAAGTCTTCAAACGTAACTCAGATGATCTCTTGGTTTAGCAATCGTCTTAGTTTAGGTAGTGTGAAGGAGCCTAATGTGATTAATAGTAAGGGAGTTAGTTGTCAAGATTATTTTTTAAAATTGAAAAATTCATAAACAAAAGGTAGAATTGGCAAGTTTAATTTTCATGTCGCTTTATCAAGGAAAGATCATGAAGAAACATTTAGTTTAGATGAAGGACTTCAAACCATTGACTTACTTTCTAAAATTGCCATTGAAAAGTACATAAAGTAACATAGCTATATTTGTTTTGGTGTGAATCAAGTTGCACTCCAACCTTTAATAACATCAGGGTTAGATTGTCTTATATTCATGACCTTTAAAGACAATTGATTAATACGTCATAAAGATTCATTATTAAGTACGATTCAAACGAACATGTGCAATGGTCCCATATATTTTAATTGTTGCCCAAATTATTCAGTACACTTAAATGACCCTTGGATTGTAAATACTTATTATTGGATATTCGTCTTCCAAATGTTCAAAATAACATAAAGGTCCAATTTCGTGAGCTTTCAAGATATTTTGCCATTACTTATAGACTGTATTTTAAATTATTATCATCTCAACTTAATCCTAAATGTATATTAAATTCTAATTTAGATGAAACAATGCAATTAAATTGTTGAATCAGATAATGTTACTACTTTAACTCCGAAGTTATTAAAATGGAATGAAATCACTATTTCTCAAGAATTTATTATTCAAAATACTAGGCTACAAAGAAATATTGCTCAAAAGAATATCCAACAAATAATAGAAGAGCCCGATGATCGAGTATTAATAAAATTTAATTCAAGTCGAGAAAAAGATTTCTCTTCAAGATTTTCTGAAAATGTTGTACTTCCTCGATCTTCATATTCCATGCCTTTAATTGGTTCTCAAAAAATTTATTTTAAAGCTCCAATCGCTGAGCCAATAGATGAAACTTCTTCTTCAATTGGTTCACTAACATATTCAACTATGCAACCTCCAATATTTTTTTAAATCACAGTTATTTCTAAGCCATTTAAAAATCATAATGATCATTTAAGGCAAAATTTTAATTCAATAGAGAATTAGGTCAAAAGAGAATGGTTTCTTTTACACTTTGATTTAAATGGTCAATCATTCATAAGGCACGAGTGGTATTCATTCATGCAAAGACATAAAGCTAATGTTCCTTTCTTCGATTTGTAGGCAATCTGTTTCTGACGAGTCGTGCTGATGCTGACACGTTGAATAATTTGTTTTGATGAGTTATATTGATATCCTGATGAGCAGTCTTGAATAGTGAACCTACATAATTTCCTTGACCATAATTGCCTTTCATAGGCATATAGACAATAATCCACGGTCACTATTCATGACAGCTTATCAATATATCTCTATAATTCATCAAAACAAATTATTCTACAGGTTAACATCAGCATGACCCATCTGAACAATAATTCGATATCAGTCCAAAGTCCATTATTATATAATACTGTTTCACTTTTGATGTGGTTGAAGTCCAAGTTCAAAAAGAAGCAGCAACAATTCATGATTGTCTCCAAGATTGTCGGCAGATATTATCAATATCAAGATTCAATTTTTATTATTGAATCTTTACCATTCACGTGTCAACAATTATTTCCATATTATATTCGATAAATATGTACGTTTTAGCATTATATCAAACACTGCAAAATTCACAAGGCAAAAAATTGAATACAGTCCAATTCACACACTCACACTCACTCTTGCAATCCTCCATCCCCACAAGGTCTCTCAAGCTTGCTCCACTCCTTTGCACACCATTACCAAGAGCCTTAATTCAATCCTTAGACAAAGTTTTATTCAAATAAAAGTAAGTTTTTATTCACCCGTTTATTCGTTTTAATTATCAATTCAAAATTACACTTTACATACATAAATTTGACACTCTGTTGCTTTTGAATTAATCGCATATTTAGACCCTTACCCAACCCGCCTAGGTTGATCCTGGGGTTGATTGGCATCAGAGCTGAGTTTGTATATTTAGTTAGGGTCTAGCCGTTGCTATCGTTGGTCAGCTATTGGCAAGCCCAGGTAAGTCTATTGATTAGCCGTGTGTTAGGTGGTCCTGATGAGGTGGTCCCAGTAGGATGTGCATGACTCTTAGCTAAGTGTTCAAATGTAACTCAGTTGATCTCTTGATTTAGCATTCGTCTCAGTTTAGGTGGTGTGAAGGAGTCTAATGTGGTTGATAGCAAGAGAGTTAGTTGCCAAGATTATTTTTCAAAATTGGAAAATTCATAAAAAAAAGGTAGAATTGGCGAGTTTAACTTCCATGTCTCTCTATCAATGAAAGATCGTAAAGAAACATTTAGTTTAGATGAAGAACTTCAAAGCATTGACTTACTTTCTAAAATTGCGATTGAAAAGTACATAAAGTAACATAGCTATATTTGTTTTGGTGTGAATCAACTTGCACTCCAACATTTAACAACATCAGGGTTAGATTGTCCTATACTCAGGACCTTTAGAGATAATCGATTAATATGTCATAAAGATTTATTATTAGCTATGATTCAAACGAACATTTACAATGGTCCCATATATTTTAATTGTTGTCCAAATTATACTGTACACTTAAATGACCCTTGGATTGTGGATACTTTATTATTAGATATTCATCTTCCTCATATTCAAAATAATTTAAAGGTCCAATTTCGTGAGCTTTTAAGATATTTTGCTATTACTTATACACTGTATTTCAAATTATTATCATCTCAACTTAATCCTAAATGTATATTAAAATCTAGTTTGGGTGAAACAATGCAATTAAATTGCCGAATCAAATAATGTTACTACTTTAACTCCAAAGTTATTAAAATGGAATGAAATCACTATTCCTCAAGAATTCATTATTCAAAATACTAGGCCACAAAGAAGTATTGCTCAAAAGAATACTCAACAAATAATAGAAGAGCCCGATGATCGAGTATTAATAAAATTTAATTCGAGCCGAGAAAAAGATTCCTCTTTAAGATTTTCTGAAAATGTTACACTTCCTCCATCCCCATATTCTATGCCTTCTAAGTCTTCTAATTATGATTATTTAAGAGATAACAAAGTAGAAGATTCTCAAAAAATTTATTATAAAGCTCCAATCGCTGAGCCAATAGATGAAGCTTATTCTTCAATTGGTGCACTAACATATTCAACTATGCAACCTCCAACATTTTCTTAAATCACGGTTATTTGTGAGCCATTTAAAATTCGTAAAGATTATTCAAGGGAAAATTTCAATTCAATAGAGAAAAAAAGAGTGGTTTCTTTCACACTTTGATTTAAATGGTCAATCATTCATAAGACACGAGTGGTGTTCATTCGTGCAAAGACATAAAGCTAATGTTCCTTTCTTTAATTAGTGGGCAATCTTCTTCTGATGGGTTGTGCTGATGCTGACACATTCAATAATTAGTTTTGATGAGTTTCGTTGAGATCCTGATGAGCTGTCTTGAATAGTGAACCTATATAATTCCCTTGACCATAACTACCTTTCATGAGCATATAGGCAATAATGCACGGTCGTTATTCAAGACAGCTCATCGGGATATCACTATAATTCATAAAAACAAATTATTCTACAGGTTAGCATCAGCATGACCCATCAGAATAATAATTCAAGATTAGTCCAAAGTCCATTATTATATAATACTGTTTCACTTTTGATATGGTTGAAGTCCAAGTTCAAAAAGAAGCAGCAACAATTCATAATTGTCTCCAAGATTGTCGGCAGATATTATCAATATCAAGATTTAATTTTTATCATTGAATCTTTACCATTCACGTGTCAACAATTATTTCCATATTATATTCTATAAATATGTACTTTTTAGCATTATATCAAACACTGCAAAATTCACAAGGCAAAAAATTGAATACAGTCCAATTCACACACTCACACTCACTCTTGTAATCCTCCATCCCCACAAGGTCTCTCAAGCTTGCTCCACTCCTTTGCACTCCATTACCAAGAGCCTTAATTCAATCCTTAGACAAAGTTTTATTCAAATAAAAGTAAGTTTTTATTCACTCGTTTATTCGTTTTAATTATCAATTCAAATTTACACTTTACATACATAAATTTGACACTCTGTTGCTTTTGAATTAATCGCATATTTAGACCCTTACCCAACCCGCCTAGGTTGATCCTGGGGTTGATTGGCATCAGAGCTGAGTTTGTATATTTAGTTAGGGTCTAGCCGTTGCTATCGTTGGTCAGCTATTGGCAAGCCCAGGTAAGTCTGTTGATTAGCCGTGTGTTAGGTGGTCCTGATGAGGTGGTCCCAGTAGGATGTGCATGACTCTTAGCTAAGTGTTCAAATGTAACTCAAATGATCTCTTGGTTTAGCATTCGTCTCAGTTTAGGTGGTGTGAAGGAGTCTAAAGTGGTTGATAGCAAGAGAGTTAGTTGCCAAGATTATTTTTCAAAATTGGAAAATTCATAAAAAAAGGTAGAATTGGCGAGTTTAACTTCCATGTCTCTCTATCAATGAAAGATCGTGAAGAAACATTTAGTTTAGATGAAGAACTTCAAAGCATTGACTTACTTTTTAAAATTGCGATTGAAAAGTACATAAAGTAACATAGCTATATTTGTTTTGGTGTGAATCAACTTGCACTCCAACATTTAACAACATCAGGGTTAGATTGTCCTATACTCAGGACCTTTAGAGATAATCGATTAATATGTCATAAAGATTTATTATTAGCTATGATTCAAACGAACATTTACAATGGTCCCATATATTTTAATTGTTGTCCAAATTATTCTGTAGACTTAAATGACCCTTGGATTGTGGATACTTTATTATTAGATATTCAACTTCCTCATATTCAAAATAATTTAAAGGTCCAATTTCGTGAGCTTTTAAGATATTTTGCTATTACTTATACACTCTATTTCAAATTATTATCGTCTCAACTTAATCCTAAATGTATATTAAAATCTAGTTTGGATGAAACAATGCAATTAAATTGCCGAATCAAATAATGTTACTACTTTAACTCCGAAGTTATTAAAATGGAATGAAATCACTATTCCTCAAGAATTCATTATTCAAAATACTAGGCCACAAAGAAATATTGCTCAAAAGAATACTCAACAAATAATAGAAGAGCCCGATGATCGAGTATTAATAAAATTTAATTCGAGCCGACAAAAAGATTCCTCTTTAAGATTTTCTGAAAATGTTACACTTCCTCCATCTTCATATTCCATGCCTTCTAAGTCTTCTAATTATGATTATTTAAGAGATAACAAATTAGAAGATTCTCAAAAAATTTATTGTAAAGCTCCAATCACTGAGCCAATAGATGAAGCTTCTTCTTCAATTGGTGCACTAACATATTCAACTATGCAACCTCCAACATTTTCTTAAATCACGGTTATTTGTGAGCCATTTAAAATTCGTAAAGATTATTCAAGGGAAAATTTCAATTCAATAGAGAAAAAAAGAGTGGTTTCTTTCACACTTTGATTTAAATGGTCAATCATTCATAAGACACGAGTGGTATTCATTCGTGCAAAGACATAAAGCTAATGTTCCTTTCTTCAATTAGTGGGCAATCTTCTTCTGATGGGTTGTGCTGATGCTGACACATTCAATAATTAGTTTTGATGAGTTTCGTTGAGATCCTGATGAGCTGTCTTGAATAGTGAACCTATATAACTCCCTTGACCATAACTACCTTTCATGAGCATATAGGCAATAATGCACGGTCGCTATTCAAGACAGCTCATCGAGATATTACTATAATTCATAAAAACAAATTATTCTGCAGGTTAGCATCAGCATGACCCATCAGAATAATAATTCAAGATTAGTCCAAAGTCCATTATTATATAATACTGTTTCACTTTTGATATGGTTGAAGTCCAAGTTCAAAAAGAAGCAGCAATAATTCATGATTATCTCCAAGGCTGTCGGCAGATATCATCAATATCAAGATTCAATTTTTACCATTGAATCTTTACCATTCACGTGTCAACAATTATTTTCATATTATATTCTATAAATAGGTACTTTTTAGCATTATATCAAACACTGCAAAATTCACAAGGCAAAAAATTGAATACAGCCCAATTCACACACTCACACTCACTCTTGTAATCCTCCATCCCCACAAGGTCTCTCAAGCTTTCTCCACTCCTTTGTACTTCATTACCAAGAGCCTTAATTCAACCCTTAGACAAAGTTTTATTCAAATAAAAGTAAGTTTTTGTTCACTCGTTTATTCGTTTTAATTATCAATTCAAAATTACACTTTACATACATAAATTTGACACTCTGCTGCTTTTGAATTAATCGCATATTTAGACCCTTACCCAACCCGCCTAGGTTGATCCTGGCGTTGATTGGTATCAGAGTTGAGTTTGTTTATTTAGTTAGGGTCTAGCCGTTGCTATCGTTGGTCAGCTATTGGCAAGCCCAGGTAAGTCTGTTGATTAGCCGTCTGTTAGGTGGTCCCGATCGGGTGGTCCCAGTAGGATGTGCATAACTCTTAGCTAAGTGTTCAAACGTAACTCAGATGATCTCTTGGTCTAGCATTCGTCTTAGTTTCGGTAGTGTGA
Organism: Carnegiea gigantea; assembly: GCA_029747015.1. Taxonomy (NCBI): domain Eukaryota; kingdom Viridiplantae; phylum Streptophyta; class Magnoliopsida; order Caryophyllales; family Cactaceae; genus Carnegiea; species Carnegiea gigantea. Next base: position 336,091 of record JAKOGI010000046.1, on the reverse strand, counting down.
AGGACTCTAATGTGGTTAATAGGAAGAGAGTTAGTTGCCAAGATTATTTTTCAAAATTGGAAAATTCATGAAAAAAGGTAAAATTGGCGAGTTTGACTTCCATGTCTCTCTATCAATGAAAGATCGTGAAGAAATATTTAGTTTAGATGAAGAACTTCAAAGCATTGACTTACTTGCTAAAATTGCTATTGAAAAGTGCATAAAGTAACATAGCTATATTTATTTTGGCGTGAATCAACTTGCACTCCAACATTTAACAACATCAGGGTTCGATTGTCCTATACTCAGGACCTTTAGAGACAATCGATTAATATGTCATAAAGATTTATTATTAGCTATGATTCAAACGAACATTTACAATGGTCCCATATATTTTAATTGTTGTCCAAATTATTCCGTAGACTTAAATGACCCTTGGATTGTGCATACTTTATTATTAGATATTCATCTTCCTAATATTCAAAATAATTTAAAGGCCCAATTTTGTGAGCTTTCAAGATATTTTGCTATTACTTATACATTGTATTTCAAATTATTATCATCTTAACTTAATCCTAAATGTAAATTAAAATCTAGTTTGGATGAAACAATCCAATTAAATTGCCGAATCAGATAATGTTACTACTTTAACTCCGAAGTTATTAAAATGAAATGAAATCACTATTCGTCAAGAATTCATTATTCAAAATACTAGGCCACAAAGAAATATTGCTCAAAAGAATACTCAACAAATAATAGAAGAGCCTGATGATCGAGTATTAATAAAATTTAATTCGAGTCGAGAAAAAGATTCCTCTTTAAGATTTTCTGAAAATGTTACACTTCCTCCATCTCCATATTCCATGCCTTCTAGGTCTTCTAATTATGATTATTTAAGAGATAACAAAGTAGAAGATTCTCAAAAAATTTATTATAAAGCTCCAATCGCTGAGCCAATAGATGAAGCTTCCTCTTCAATTGGTTCACTAACATATTCAACTATGCAACCTCTAACATTTTCTGAAATCACGGTTATTTGTGAGCCATTTAAAATTCGTAAAGATTACTTAAGTTAAAATTTCAATTCAATAGAGAATCAGGTCAAAAAAGAATGGTTTCTTTCACACTTCGATTTAAATGGTCAATCATTCATAAGACACAAGTGGTATTCATTCGTGCAAAGACATAAAGCTAATGTTCCTTTCTCCAATTAGTGGGTAATCTTCTTCTGATGCGTCGTGCTGATGCTGACACGTTGAATAATTAGTTTTGATGAGTTTTGTTGAGATCCTGATGAGCTGTCTTGAATAGTAAACCTATCTAATTCCCTTGACCATAACTGCCTTTCATGAGCATATAGGCAATAATGCATGGTCGCTATTCAGGACAGCTCATCGGGATATCACTATAATTCATAAAAACAAATTATTCTACAGTTCAGCATTAGCATGACCCATCAGAACAATAATTCAAGATTAGTCCAAAGTCCATTATTATATAATACTGTTTCACTTTTGATCTGGTTGAAGTCCAAGTTCAAAAAGAAGCAGCAATAATTCATGATTGTCTCCAAGATTGTCGGCAGATATTATCGATATCAAGATTCAATTTTTATCATTGAATCTTTACCATTCACGTGTCAACAATTATTTCCATATTATATTCCATAAATAGGTACATTTTAGCATTATATCAAACACTGCAAAATTCACATGGCAAAAAATTGAATACAGCCCGATTCACACACTCACACTCACTCTTGTAATCCTCCATCCCCACAAGGTCTCTCAAGCTTTCTCCACTCCTTTGTACTCCATTACCAAGAGCCTTAATTCAACCCTTAGACAAAGTTTTATTCAAACAAAAGTAAGTTTTTATTCATTCGTTTATTCGTTTTAATTATCAATTCAAAATTACACTTTACATACATAAATTTGGCACTCTGCTACTTTTGAATTAATCGCATATTTAGACCCTTCCCCAACCTGCCTAGGCTGATCCTGGCGTTGATTGGTATTAGAGCTGAGTTTGTATATTTAGTTAGGGTCTAGCCGTTGCTATCGTTGGTCAGCTATTGGCAAGCCCAGGTAAGTCTGTTGATTAGCTGTGTGCTAGGTGGTCCCGATCGGGTGGTCCCAGTAGGATGTGCATGACTCTTAGCTAAGCGTTCAAACGTAACTCAGATAATCTCTTGGTTTAGCATTCATCTTAGTTTAGGCAGTGTGAAAGAGTCTAATGTGGTTAATAGCAAGAGAGTTAGTCGCAAAGATTATATTTCAAAATTGGAAAATTCATAAAAAAAGGTAAAATTGGCGAATTTAACTTCCATGTCTCTCTATCAATGAAAGATCGTGAAGAAACATTTAGTTTAGATGAAGAACTTCAAAGCATTGACTTACTTTATAAAATTGCTTTTGAAAAGTACATAAAGTAACATAGCTATATTTGTTTTGGTGTGAATCAACTTGCACTCCAACATTTAACAACATCAGGGTTAGATTGTCCTATACTCGGGACCTTTAGAGACAATCGATTAATATGTCATAAAGATTTATTATTAGCTATGATTCAAACCAACATTTTCAATGGTCCCATATATTTTAATTGTTGTCCAAATTACTCCGTAGACTTAAATGACCCTTGCATTGTGGATACTTTATTATTAGATATTCATATTCCTAATATTCAAAATAATTTAAAGGTCCAATTTCATGAGCTTTCAAGATATTTTGCTGTTACTTATAGACTGTATATCAAATTATTATCATCTCAACTTAATCCTAAATGTATATTAAAATCTAGTTTGGATGAAACAATGCAATTAAATTGTCGAATAAGATAATGTTACTACTTTAACTTCGAAGTTATTAAAATGGAATGAAATCACTATTCCTCAAGAATTCATTATTCAAAATACTAGGCCACAAAGAAATATTGCTCAAAAGAATATTCAACAAATAATAGAAGAGCCCGATGATCGAGTATTAATAAAATTTAATTCGAGCCGACAAAAAGATTCCTCTTTAAGATTTTCTGAAAATGTTACACTTCCTCCATCTTCATATTCCATGCCTTCTAAGTCTTCTGATTATGATTATTTAAGAGATAACAAATTAGAAATTCCCAAAAAATTTATTGTAAAGCTCCAATCGCCGATTCAATTGATTCACTAACATATTCAACTATGCAACCTCCAACATTTTCTTAAATCACATTTATTTGTGAGCCATTTAAAATTCGTAAAGATTATTTAGGGCAGTATTTCAATTCAATAGTGAATTAGGTCAAAAAAGAATGGTTTCTTTCACACTTTGAATTAAATGGTCAATCATTCATAAGACACGAGTGGTATTCATTCGTGCAAAGACATAAAGGTAATGTTCCTTTCTTCAATTAGTGGGCAATCTTCTTCCAATGCGTCGTGCTAATGCTGACACATTGAATAATTAGTTTTGATGAGTTTCGTTGAGATCCTGATGAGCTGTCTAGAATAGTGAACGTATATAATTCCGTTGACCATAACTGCCTTTCATGGGCATATAGGCAATAATGCACGGTCGCTATTCAAGACAGCTCATCGGGATATCACTATAATTCATAAAAACAAATTATTCTACAGCTCAGCATCAGCATGATCCATCAGAACAATAATTCAAGATCAGTCTGGAATCCATTATTGTACAATACTGTTTCACCTTTGATGTGGTTGAAGTCTAAGTTCAAAAAGAAGCAGCAATAATTCAAGATTGTCTCCAAGATTGACGACAGACATTATCAAGATCAACATTCAATTTTTCTCATTGAATCTTCATCATTCATGTGTCAACAATTATTTTCATATTGTATTCTATAAATTGGTACTCCTTAGCATTATATCAAACACTGCAAAATTCACAAGGTAAAAAATTGAATACAGCCCAATTCGCACACTCACACTAACCTTTGTAACCCTCCATCCCCACAAGGTCTCTCAAACTTTCTCCACCCCTTTGTACTCCATTACCAAGAGCCTTAATTCAATCCTTAGACAAAGTTTTATTCAAATAAAAGTAAGTTATTATTCACTCGTTTATTCGTTTTCATTATCAATTCAAAATTACACTTTTCGTAAATAAATTTGACACTCTACTGCTTTTGAATTTATCGCACATTCAGACCCTTACCCAACCCAGCAAGGTCGATCCTGGCCATGATTGGTATCAGAGCTGAGTTTGTATATTTAGTTTGTGTCTAGCCGTTGCTATCGTTGGTCAGCTATTGGCAAGCCCAGGTAAGTCCGTCGATTAACCATGTGTTAGGTGGTCCCGATCGGGTGGTCCCAGTGGTCCCGGTAGAATGTGCATAACTCTTAGCTAAGTGTTGAAACATGACTCAGATGATCTCTTGGTTTAGAGATCGTCTTACTTTAAGGAGTGTGAAGGAGTCTAATGTGGTTAATAGCAAGGGAGCTAGTTGTCAAGATTATTTTTCAAAATTAGAAAATTCATAAACAAAAGGTAGAATTGGCAAGTTTAATTTCCATGTCGCTCTATCAATGAAAGATCGTGAAGAAACATTTCGTTTAGATGAAGAACTTCAAGCCATTGACTTAATTTCTAAAATTGACATAAAGTAACATAGCTATATTTGTTTTGGAGTGAATCAAGCTGCACTCCAACCTTTAACAACATCAGGGTTGGATTGTCCCATACTCACGACCTTCAGAGACAATCGATTAATACGTCACAAAAATTCATTATTAGTTATGATTCAAACGAACATTTGAAATGGTCCCATATATTTTACCTGTTGTCCAAATTATTCAGTAGACTTAAATGACCCTTGGATTGTAGATACTTTATTATTAGATATTCATCTTCCTAATATTCAAAACAACTTAAAGGTCCAATTTCATGAGCTTTCAAGATATTTTGCTATTACTTATAGACTGTATTTCAAATTATTATCATTTCAACTTAATCCTAAATGTATATTAAAATCTAGTTTAGATGAAACAATGCAATTAAATTGCCGAATAAGATAATGTTACTACTTTAGCTCCGAAGTTATTAAAATGGAATGAAATCACTATTCCTTAAGAATTCATTATTCAAAATACTAGGCTACAAAGAAATATTGTTTAAAAGAATATTCAACAAATAATAGAACAGCCCAATGATCGAGTATTAATAAAATTTAATTCAGGCCGAGAAAAAGATTCCTCTTCAAGATTTTTTGAGAATGTTACACTTCCTCGATCTTCATATTCCATGCCTTCCAAGTCTTCTAATTATGATTATTTAAGAGATAACCAAGTAGAAAATTCTCAAAAAATTTATTATAAAGCTCCAATCGCTGAGCCAATAGATGAAGCTTCTTCTCCAATTGGTTCACTAACATATTCAACTATGCAACCTCCAGCATTTTCTTAAATCACGATTGTTTCTAAGCCGTTTAAAATTCGTAACGATCATTTAAGGCAAAATTTTAATTCAATAGAGAATTAGGTCAAGAGAGAATGGTTTCTTTCACACTTTGATTTAAATGGTCAATCATTCATAAGACACGAGTGGTATTCATTCATGCAAAGACATAATGCGATTGTTCATTTCTTCGATTTGTGGGCAATCTTCTTCTGATGGGTCATGCTGATGCTGACACGTTGAATAATTTGTTTTGATGAGTTACGTTGATATCCTAATGAGCAGTCTTGAATAGTGAACCTACATAATTCCCTTGACCATAATTGCATTTTATGAGCATATAGGCAATAATCCACGGTCATTATTCAAGATAGCTCATCAGAATATCTCAAGAATTCATCAGAAGAAATTATTCTACAGGTTAGCATTAGCATGGCCCATCAGAACAATAATTCAAGATCAGTCCAAAGTCCATTATTGTATAATACTATTTCACTTTTGATGTGGTTGAAGTCCAAGTTCAAAAAGAAGCAGCAACAATTCAAGATTGTCTCGAAGATTGTTGGCAGATATTATCAAGATCAAGATTCAATTTTTATCATTGAATCTTTACCATTCACGTGTCAACAATTACTTTCATATTGTATTCTATGAATTGGTACTTTTTAGCATTATATCAAACACTGCAAAATTCACAAGGTAAAAAATTGAATACAGCCCAATTCACACAGTCACACTCACTCTCGTAATCTTCCATCCCCACAAGGTCTCTCAAGCTTTCTCCACTCCTTTGTACTCCATTACCAAGAGCCTTAATTCAACCCTTAGACAAAGTTTTACATACATAAATTTGACGCTCTACTGCTTTTGAACTAATCCCACATTTAGACCCTTACCCAACCTGCCTAGGTCGATCCATGCCTTGATTGGTAGCAGAGCTGAGTTTGCATATTTAGTTGGTGTCCAGCCGTTGCTGTCGTTGGTGCGCTATTGGCAAGCCCAGGTAAGTCCCTTGATTAACCATGTGTTAGGTGGTCCCGATGAGGTGGTCCTAGTGGTCCCGGTAGAATGTGCATGACTCTTAGCTAAGCGTTCAAACATGACTCAGATGATCTCCTGGTTTAGTGATCATCTTAGTTTAGGTGGTTTGAAGGATTCTAATGTGGTTAATAGTAGGGGAGTTAGTTGTCAAGATTATTTCCCAAAATTGGAAAATTCATGAACAAAAGGTAGAATTGGCAAGTTTAACTTCCACGTCTCTCTATCAATGAGGGATCGTAAACAAACATTTAGTTTAGATGAAGAACTTCAAACCACTGACTTACTTTCTAAAATTACTATTGAAAAGATCATAAAGTAACATAGCTATATTTGTTTTGGTGTGAATCAAGTTGCACTCCAACCTTTAACAACATCACGGTTAGATTGTCGTATACTCACGACCTTTAGAGACAATCGATTAATACGTCAAAAAGATTCATTATTAGGTATGATTCAAACGAACATTTGCAATAGTCCCATATATTTTAATTGTTGTCCAAATTATTCAGTAGACTTAAATGACCCTTGGATTGTAGACACTTTATTATTAGATATTCATCTTCCTAATATTCAAAATAACTTAAAGGTGCAATTTTGTGAGCTTTCAAGATATTTTGCTATTACTTATAGATCGTATATCAAATTATCACCATCTCAACTTAATCCTAAATGTATATTAACATCTAGTTTAGATAAAACAATACAATTATGTTATCGAATCAGATAATGTAACTACTTTAACTCCGAAGTTATTAAAATGGAATGAAATAACTATTCCTCAAGAATTCATTATTCAAAATACTAGGCCACAAAGAAATATTGCTCAAAAGGATATTCAACAAATAATAGAAGAGCCCGATGACCAAGTATTAATAAAATTTAAGCCAAGCCGTGAAAAAGATTCCTCTTTAAGATTTTCTGAAAATGTTACAATTCCTTGATCTTCAATTCCCATGCCTTCTAAGTCTTCTAATTATGATTGTTTAAAAGATAACCAAGTAGAAGATTCCCAAAAATTTTATTTTAAAGCTCCAATCGCTGAGCCAATAGATGAAGCTTCTTCTTCAATTCGTTCACTAACATATTCAACTATGCAACCTCCAACATTTTCTTAAGTCACGGTTATTTCTAAGCCATTTAAAATTCGTAAAGATTATTTACGGCAAAATTTCAATTCAATAGAGAAATAGGTAAAAAGAGAATGGTTTCTTTCATACTTTGATTTAAATGGTTAATCATTCATAACACACGAGTGGTATTCATTCATGCAAAGATATAAAGCTAATGTTCATTTCTTCTATTAGTGGGCAATCTTCTTTTGATGGGTCGTGCAGATGCTGACACGTTGAATAATTTGTTTTGTTGAGTTACGTTGATATCTTGATGATCTATCATGAATACTGAACCTACATAATTCCCTTGACCATGATTGCCCTTCATGAGCATATAGGCAATAATGCACGGTCCCTATTCAAGACAGCTCATCAGGATATCACTATAACTTATCAAAACAAATTATTCTATAGGTCAGCATCAGCATGACCCATCAGAATAGTAATTCAAGATCAGTCCTGAATCCATTATTGTACAATACTGTTTCACCTTTGATGTGGTTGAAGTCTAAGTTTAAAAAGATGCAGCAATAATTCAAGATTGTCTCCAAGATTGTCGGCAGATAGTATCAAGATCAAGATTCAATTTTTCTCATTAAATCTTTACCATTCACGTGTCAACAATTATTTCCATATTATATTGTATAAATACGTACTCCTTAGCATTATATCAAACACTGCAAAATTCACAAGGAAAAAAATCGAATACAGCCCAATTCGCACACTCACACTAACTTTTGTAATCCTCCATCCCCACAAGGTCTCTCAAGCTTTCTCCACGCCTTTGTACTCCATTGCCAAGAGCCTTAGTTCAATCCTTAGACAAAGTTTTATTCAAATAAAAGTAAGTTATTATTCACTCGTTTATTCATTTTAATTATCAATTCAAAACTACTCTTTTTATAAATAAATTTGACACTCTGCTGCTTTTGAATTAATCGCACATTTAGACCCTTGCCCAACCCAGCTAGGTCGATCCTAGCCTTGATTGGTATCAGAGCTAAGTTTGTATATTTAGTTAGTGTCTAGCCGTTGCTATCGTTGGTCAGCTATTGGCAAGCCCAGGTAAGTCCGTTGATTAACCGTGTGTTAGGTGGTCCCGATGGGGTGGTCCCAGTAGAATGTGCATGACGCTTAGCTAAGTCTTCAAACGTAACTCAGATGATCTCTTGGTTTAGCGATCGTCTTAGTTTAGGTGCTGTGAAGGAGTCTAACCTGGTTTATAGCAAGGGAGTTAGTTGTCCAGATTATTTTTCAAAGTTGGAAAATACATAAACAAAAGGTAGAATTGGTAAGTTCAATTTCCATGTCGCTCTATCAATGAAAGATCATGAAGAAACATTTAGTTTAGATGAAGAACTTCGAACCATTGACTTACTTTCTAAAATTGCTTTTGAAAAGTACATAAAGTAACATTGCTATATTTGTTTTGGAGTGAATCAAGTTGCACTCCAACCTTTAACAACATCAGGGTTGGATTGTCCCATACACACGACCTTCAGAGGCGATCGATTAATACGTCACAAAAATCCATTATTAGCTATGATTCAAACGAACATTTGCAATGGTCCCATATATTTTACTTGTTGTCCAAATTATTCAGTAGACTTAAATGAGGCTTGGATTGTAGATACTTTATTATTAGATATTCATCTTCTTAATATTCAAAATAACTTAAAGGTCCAATTTCGTGAGCTTTCAAAATATTTTGCTGTTACTTATGGACTGTATTTCAAATTATCATCCTCCAAACTTAATCCTAAATGTATATTAAAATCTAGCTTAGATGAAACAATGCAATTCAATTGTCGAATTAGATAATGTTACTACTTTAACTCCGAAGTTATTAAAATGGAATGAAATCACTATTCCTCAAGAATTCATTATTCAAAATACTAGGCCACAAAGAAATATTGCTCAAAAGAATATTCAACAAATAATAGAACAGCCCAATGATCGAGTATTAATAAAATTTAATTCAAGCCGAGAAAAAGATTCCTCTTCAAGATTTTTTGAAAATGTTACACTTCCTCGATCTTCATATTCCATGCCTTCAAAGTCTTCTAATTATGATTACTTAAAAGATAACCAAGTAGAAGATTCTCAAAAAATTTATTATAAAGCTCCAATCGCTGAGCCAATAGATGAAGCTTCTTCTTCAATTGGTTCACTAACATATTCAACTATGCAATCTCCAGCATTTTCTTAAGTCACGGTTATTTCTAAGCCATTTAAAATTCGTAAAGATTATTTAAGGAAAAATTCCAAATCAATGGAGAATTAGGTCAAAAGAGAATGTATTCTTTCATACTTTGATTTAAATGGTCAATCATTCATAAGACACGAGTGGTATTCATTCATGCAAAGACATAAAGCTAATGTTTTTTTCTTCAATTAGTGGGCAATCTTCTTCTGATGGGTCATGCTGATGCTGACACGTTGAATAATTTATTTTGATGAGTTACACTGATATCCTGATGAGCTGTCATGAATAATGAACCTACACAATTTCCTTGACCATAATTGCCTTTCATGAGCATATAGGCAATAATGCACGGTCACTATTCAACACAACTCATCAGGATGTCACTATAATTCATCAAAACAAATTATTCTATAGGTCAGCATCAGCATGACCTATTAGAATAGTAATTCAAGATTAGTCCAGAATCCATTATTGTACAATACTGTTTCACCTTTGATGTGATTGAAGTCCAAGTTCAAAAAGAAGCTGCAATAATTCAAGATTGTCTCCAAGATTGTCGGCAGACATTATCAAGATCAAGATTCAATTTTTCTCATTGAATCTTTACCATTCACGTGTCAACAATTATTTCCATATTGTATTCTATAAATAGGTACTCCTTAGCATTACATCAAACACTCCAAAATTCACAAGGCAAAAAATTGAATACAGCCTAATTCGCACACTCACACTAACTCTTGTAATCCTCCATCCCCACAAGCTAATGTTCCTTTCTTCGAATTGTGGGCAATATTCGTCTGACGGGTCGTGTTGATGCTGACACATTGAATAATTTGTTTTGATGAGTTACATTGATATCCTGATGAGCATTCTTGAATGGTGAACCTACATAATTCCCTTGACCATAATTGCCTTTCATGAGCATATAGGCAACAATCCACGGTCACTATTCAAGACAGCTCATCAGAATATCTCTACAATTCATCAAAACAAATTATTCCACAGGTTAGCATCAGCATGGCCCATCAGAACAATAATTCAAGATCAGTCCAAAGTCCATTATTGTATTATACTATTTCACTTTTAATGTGGTTGAAGTCCAAGTTCAAAAAGAAGTAGCAACAATTCAAGATTGTCTCCAAGATTGTCGGCAGATATTATCAAGATCAAGATTCAATTTTTCTCATTGAATCTTTACCGTTCACGTGTCAACAATTATTTCTATATTGTATTCTATAAATAGGTACTCCTTAGCATTATATCAAACACTCCAAAATTCACAAGGCAAAAATTGAATGCAGACCAATTCACACACTCACACTCACTCTTGTAATCCTCCATCCCCACAAGGTCTCTCAAGCTTCTCCACACCTTTGTACTCCATTACCAAGAGCCTTAATTCGACCCTTAGACAAAGTTTTATTCAAATAAAAGTAAGTTTTTATTCACTCGTTTGTTCGTTTTAATTATCAATTCAAAATTACACTTTACATACATAAATTTGACACTCTACTGCTTTTGAATTAATCGTATATTTAGACCCTTACCCAACCCGCCTGGGTCGATCCTGGCGTTGATTGGTATTAGAGCTGAGTTTGTATATTTAGTTATTCTCTAGCCGTTGCTATCGTTGGTCGGCTATTGGCAAGCCTAGGTATGTCCGTTGATTAGCCGTGTGTCAGGTGGTCCCGACAGGGTGGTGCTAGTGGTCCCGGTAGGATGTGCATGACTCTTAGCTAAGTGTTCAAACGTAACTCAGATGATCTCTTGGTTTAGCGATTGTCTTAGTTTAGGTAGTGTGAAAGAGTCTAATCTGGTTAATAGCAACGGAATTAGTTGTCAAGATTACTTTTCAAAATTGGAAAATTCATAAACAAAAAGTAGAATTCGCAAGTTTAATTTCCACGTCGCTCTATCAATGAAAGATCGTGAAGAAACATTTAGTTTAGATGAAGAACTTCAAAGCATTGACGTACTTTCTAAAATTGCTATTGAAAAAGTACATAAAGTAACATAGCTATATTTGTTTTAGTGTGAATCAACTTGCACTCCAACATTTAACAACATCAGGGTTAAGATTGTCCTATACTCACGACCTTTAGAGGCAATTGATTAATATGTCATGAGGATTTATTATCAGCTATGATTCAAATGAACATTTGCAATGGTCTTATATATTTTAACTGTTGTCCAAATTATTCCATACACTTAAATGACCCTTGGATTGTGGATACTTTATTATTAGATATTCATCTTCTTAATATTCAAAATAACTTAAACGTCCAATTTCATGAGCTTTCAAGATATTTTGCTATTACTTATAGACTGTATTTCAAATTATTATCATCTCAACTGAATCCTAAACGTATATTAAAATCTAGTTTAGGTGAAACAATGCAATTAAATTGCCGAATCAGATAATGTTACTACTTTAACTGTGAAGTTATTAAAATGGAATGAAATCACTACTCCTCAAAAATTCATTATTCAAAATACTATGCTACAAAGAAATGTTGCTCAAAAGAATATTCAACAAATAATAGAAGAGCCCGATGATGGAGCATTAATAAAATTTAATTCGAGCCGGGAAAAAGATTCCTCTTTAAGATTTTCTGAAAATGTTACACTTCCTCGATCTTCATATTCCATGCCTTCTAAGTCTTCTAACTATGATTATTTAAGAGATAACCAAGTCGATGATTCTCAAAAAGTTTATTATAAAGCTCCAAGTATTGTGCCAATAGATGAAGCTTCTTCCTCAATTGGTTCACTAACATATTCAACTATGCAACCTCCAACATTTTCTTAAATCCCAGTTATTTCTAAGCTATTTAAAATTCGTAAAGATTATTTAAGGCAAAACTTTAATTCAATAGAGAATTAGGTCAAAAGAGAATTGTTTCTTTCACACTTTGACTTAAATGGTCAATCATTCATAAGACACGAGTGGTATTCATTCGTGCAAAGACATAAAGCTAATGTTCTTTTCTTCAATTAGTGGGTAATCTTCTTTTGATGGCTCGTGCTGATGCTGACACGTTGAATAATTTGTTTTGATGAGTAACGTTTATATCCTGGTGAGCTGTCTTGAATAGTGAACCTACATAATTCTGTTGACCACAATGGCCTTTCATGAGCATATAGGCAATAATGCACGGCCGCTACTCAAGGTAGCTCATCAGGATATCACTATAATTCATAAAAACAAATTATTCTACAGGTCAGCATCAGCATGACCCATCAGAACAATAATTCAAGATTTGTCCAAAGTCCATCATCGTACAATACTGTTTCACTTTTGACGTGGTTGAAGTCCAAGTTCAAAAAGAAGTAGCAATAATTCAAGATTGTCTCCAAGATCGTCGGCAAACATTATCAAGATCAAGATTCAATTCTTATCATTGAATCTTTGCCATTCACATGTCAACAATTATTTCCATATTGTTTTCTATAAATAGGTGCTCTGTAGCTTTACATCAAACACTGCAAAATTCACACGGCAAAAAATTGAATACAACCCAATTCACACACTCACACTTACTCTTGTAATCCTCCATCCCCACAAGGTCTCTCAAGCTTTCTCCACTCCTTTGTACTCCATTACCAAGAGCCCTAATTCAATCCTTATACAAAGTTTTATTCAAATAAAAGTAAGTTTTTGTTCACTCGTTTATTCGTTTAAATTATCGATTCAAAATTACACTTTACATAAATAAATTTGATACTCTGCTTCTTTTGAATTAATCCCACATTTAGACCCTTACCTAACTCACCTAGGTCAATCCTGGCCTTGGTTGGTATCAGAGCTGAGTTTGTATATTTAGTTAGTGTCTAGCCGTTGCTATCATTGGTCAGCTATTGGCAAGCCCAGGTAAGTCCATTGATTAATCGTGTGTTAGGTGGTCCCGATGGGGTGGTCCCAGTGGTCCCGGTAGAATGTGCTAGAGTCTTTGCTATGTCTTCAAACGTAACTCAAATGATCTCTGGGTTTTGCCATTGTCTTAGTTTATGTAGTGTGAAGGAGTCTAATGTGGTTAATAGTAAGGGAGTTAGTTGTCAAGATTATTATTCAAAATTGGAAAATTCATAAAGAAAAGGTGGAATTGGCAAGTTTAATTTCCATGTTGCTCTATCAATGAAAGATCGTGAAGAAACATTTAGTTTAGATAAAGAACTTCAATCCATTGACTTACTTTCTAAATTTGCTAATGAAAAGTACATAAAGTAACATAGCTATATTTGTTTTGGTGTGAATCAAGTTGCACTCTAACCTTTAACAACATCAAGGTTAGATTGTCCTATACTCACGACCTTTAGAGACAATTAATTAATACGTCATAAAGATTTATTATTAGCTATGATTTAAACGAACATTTGCAATGGTCCCATATATTTTAATTGTTGCCCGAATTATTCAGTAGACTTAAATGACCATTGGATTATAGATACTTTATTATTAGATATTCATCTTCTTAATATTCAAAATAACTTAAAGGTCTAATTTCATGAGCTTTCAAGATATTTTGCTATTACTTATGGACTGTATTTCAAATTATTATCATCTCAACTTAATCCTAAATGTAAATTAAAATCTAGTTTAGGTGAAACAATGCAATTAAATTGCTGAATTAGATAATGTTACTACTTTAACTCCGAAGTTATTAAAATGAAATGAAATCGCTATTCCTCAAGAATTCATTATTCAAAATACTAGGCCACAAAGAAATATTGCTCAAAAGAATATTCAACAAATAATAGAAGAGCCTGACGATCGAGTATTAATAAAATTTAATTCAAGCTGCGAAAAGGATTCCACTTCAAGATTTTCTGAAGATGTTACACTTCCTCCATCTTCATATTCCATGCCTTCTAAGTCTTCTAATTATGATTATTTAAAAGATAACCAAGTAGAAGATTCTCAAAAAATTTATTATAAAGCTCCAATCGCTGAGCCAATAGATAAAGCTTCTTCTTCAATTGGTTCGCTAACATATTCAACTATGCAACCTCCAACATTTTCTTAAATCATGGTTATTTCTAAGCCATTTAATATTCTTAAAGATTATTTAAGGTAAAATTTCAATTCAATAGAGAATTAGGTCAAAAAAGAATGGTTCCTTTCACACTTTGATTTAAATGGTCAATCATTCATAAGGCACGAGTGGTATTCATTTGTGTAAAGACATAAAGCTAATGTTCTTTTCTTCAATTAGTGGGCAATCTTCTTCTGATGGGTCGTGCTGATGCTGACACGTTGAATGATTTGTTTTGATAAGTCACATTGATATTCGGATGAGCTATCTTGAATAGTGAACCTGCATAATTCCCTTGACCGTAATAGCCTTTCATGAGCATGTAGGCAATAATGCACGATCACTATTCAACACAGCTCATCAGGATATCACTATAATTCATAAAAACAAATTATTCTACAGGTCAGCATTAGCATGACCCATTAGAACAACAATCCAAGATCAGTCCAAAGCCGATTATTGTACAATACTATTTCGCTTTTGATGTGGTTGAAGTCCAAGCTCAAAAAGAAGCAACTATAATTCAAGATTGTCTCCAAGATTGTCGGCAAACATTATCAAGATCAATATTCAGTTTTTATCATTGAATCTTTACCATTCACGTGCCAACAATTTCCATATTGTGTTCTATAAATAGGTACCCCTTAGCATTAAATCAAACACTGCAAAATTCACAAGGCAAAAAATTGAACACTGCCCAATTCACACACTCGCACTCACTCTTGTAATCCTCCATCCCCACAAGGTCTCTCAAGCTTTCTCCACTCCTTTGTACTCCATTACCAAGAGCCTTAATTCAATCCTTTGACAAAGTTTTATTCAAATAAAAGTAAATTTTTATTCACTCGTTTATTCGTTTGAATTATAAATTCAAAATTACACTTTACATAAATAAATTTGACACTCAGCTACTCTTGAATTAATCCCACATTTAGACCCTTACCCATACCCGCCTAGGTCGATCCTGGTCTTGATTGGTATCGGAGCTGATTTTGCATATTTAGTTAGTGTCTAGCCGTTGCTATCGTTGGTCAGCTATTGGCAAGCCGAGGTGAATCCGCTGATTAACCGTGTGTTAGGTGGTCCCGATGGGGTGGTCCCAGTGGTCCCGATAGAATGTGCTTAACTCTTAGCTAAGTCTTCAAACGTAACTCAGATGATCTCTTGGTTTAGCGATTGTCTTAGTTTAGCCAGTGTGAAGGAGTCTAATGTGGTTAATAGCATGGTAGTTAGTTGTCAAGATTATTATTCAAAATTGGAAAATTCATAGAGAAAAGGTAGAATTAGCAAGTTTAATTTTCATGTTGCTTTATCAATGAAAGATCATGATGAAACATTTAGTTTAGATGAAGAACTTCAAACCATTGACTTACTTTCTAAATTTGCTATTGAAAAGTACATAAAGTAACATAGCTATATTTATTCTGGTGTGAATCAAGTTGCACTCCAACCTTTAACAACATGAGGGTTAGATTGTCCTATACTCACGACCCTTAGAGACAATCGATTAACACGTCATAAAGATTCATTATTAGCTATGATTCAAATGAGCATTTGCAATGGTCTTATATATTTTAATTGTTGTCCAAATTATTCAGTAGACTTAAATGACCCTTGTATTGTACATACTTTATTATTAGATATTCATCTTCCCAATATTCAAAATAACTTAAAGCTCCAATTTCGTGAGCTTTCAAGATACTTTGCTATTACTTGTAGACTGTATTTCAAATTATTATCAACTCAACCTAATCCTAAATGTATATTAAAATCTAGTTTAGATGAAACAATGCAATTAAATTGTCAAGCCAGATAATGTTACTACTTTAACTCCGGAGTTATTAAAATTGAATGAAATCACTATTCCTTAAGAATTCATTATTCAAAATACTAGGCCACGGAGAAATATTGCTCAAAAGAATATTCAACAAATAACAAAAGAGCCCAATCATCGAGTATTAATAAATTTAATTCAAGCCGCAAAAAAAATTCCTCTTCAAGATTTTCTGAAATTGTTACACTTCCTCGATCTTCATATTCCATGCCTTCTAAGTCTTCTAATTATGATTTTTTAAAAGATAACCAAGTAGAAGATTCTCAAAAAATTTGTTATAAAGCTCCAATCGCTGAGCCAATAGATGAAGCTTTTTCTTCAATTGGTTCACTAACATATTCAACTATACAACTTCCAACATTTTCTTAAATCACGGTTATTTCTACGCCATTTAAAATTCGTAAATATTATTTAAGGCGAAATTTCAATTCAATAGAGAATTAGGTCAAAAGAGAATGGTTTCCTTCACACTTTGATTTAAATGGTCAATTATTCATAAGACACGAGTGGTATTCATTCATGCAAAGACATAAAGCTAATGCCCCTTTCTTCAATTAGTGGGCAATCTTCTTCTGATGGGTCGTGCTGATGCTGACACGTTGAATGATTTGTTTTGATAAGTCACGTTGATATTCGGATGAGCTATCTTGAATAGTGAACGTACATAATTCCCTTGACCATAATTGCCTTTCATGAGCATATACGCAATAGTGTACGGTCACTATTCAAGACAGCTGATCAGGATATCATTATAATTCATCAAAACAAATCATTCTATACGTCAGCATCAACATGACCCATCAGAACAATAATTCAACATCAGCCCAAAGTCCATTATTGTACAATGCTGTTGTACTTTTGATGTGGTTGAAGTCTAAGTTCAAAAAGAAGCAGTAATAATTCAAGATTGTCTACAAGATTGTCGGTAGACATTATCAGGACCAAGATTCAATTTTTATCATTGAATGTTTGCCATTCGTGTGCCAACAATTATTTCCATATTGTATTCTTTAAATAGGTACTCCTTAGTGTTATATCAAACACTGCAAAATTCACAGGGTAAAATATTGAATACAACCTAACTCACACATTCACACTCACTCTTGTAATCCTTCATCCCCACAGGGTCTCTCAAGCTTTCTCCACTCCTTTGTACTCCATTGCCAAGAGCCTTAATTCAATCCTTAGATGATGTTTTATTCAAATAAAAGTAAGTTTTTATTCACTCGTTTATTCATTTAAATTATCAATCTAAAATTACACTTTACATGAATAAATCTGACGCTCTGCTGCTTTTGAATTAATCCCACACTTAGACCCTCACCCATACCTGCCTCGGTGGACACTGGCCTTGATTGGTAACAGAGCTGAGTTTCTATATTTAGTTAGTGTCTAGCTGTTGCTATCGTTGGTCAGCTATTGGCAAGCCCAGGTAAGTCCATTGATTAACCGTGCGTTAGGTTGTCCCGATGGGGTGGTCCCGGTGGTCCCGGTAGAATGTGCATGACTCTTAACTGAGTCTTCAAACGCAACTCAGATGATCTCTTGGTTTAGCAATCATCTTAGTTTAGGTAGTGTGAAGGAGTCTAATGTGGTTAATAGTAAGGGAGTTAGTTATTAGGATTATTTTTCCAAATTGGAAAATTCATAAACAAAAGGTAGAATTGGCAAGTTTAATTTCCACGTTGCTCTATCAATGAAAGATCATGAAGAAACATTTAGTTTAGATGAAGAACTTTAAACCATTGACTTACTTTCTAAAATTGCTATTGAAAAGTACATAAAGTAACATAGCTATATTTGTTTTGGTGTGAATCAAGTTGCGCTCCAACCTTTAACAACATCAGGGTTAAATTGTCGTATACTCACGACCTTTAGAGGCAATCGATTAATACGTCATAAAGATTCATTATTAGCAATGATTCAAACGAACATTTGCAATGGTCCCATATATTTTAATTGTTGCACAAATCATTCAGTAGACTTAAATGACCATTGGATTGTGGATACTTTATTATTGGATATTCATCTTCCTAATATTTAAAATAACTTAGCGGACCAATTTCGTGAGCTTTTAAGATATTTTGCTATTACTTATAGACTGTATTTCAAATAATTATCATCTCAACTTAATCCTAAATGTGTATTAAAATCAAGTTTAGATGAAACAATGCAATTAAATTGCTGAATCAGATAATGTTACTACTTTAACTCCGAAGTTATTAAAATGGAATGAAATCGCTATTCCTCAAGAATTCATTATTCAAAATACTAGGCCACAAAGAAATATTGCTCAAAAGAATATTCAATAAATAATAGAAGAGCTAGATGATTGAGTATTAATAAAATTTAATTTAAACCGAGAAAAAGATTCCTCTACAAGATTTTCGTACTTTGATTTAAATGGTCAATCATTCATAAGACACGAGTGGCATTCATTCATGTAAAGATATAAAGCTAATGTTCCTTTCTTCAATTAGTGGGCAATCTTCTTCTGATGGGTCATGCTGATGCTGACATGTTAAATAATTTATTTTGATGAGTTATGTTGATATCCTGATGAGTTGTCTTGAATAGTGAACCTATATAATTCCCTTGACCATAATTGCCGTTCATGAGCATATAGGCAACAGTGCATGGTCACTATTCAAGACAGCTCATGTAATAGTCCGACCCTAAATTATATTTATTCATTTCATTAATCTATGTGATTAATTTCATCGCATTTAAATCATCGTTTTCTTTGTTATTTTAATCGGGGAGAATTTAAATGGGCCCTCACCTTACAATTCGGGTTCTTGTTTTTTTTGGTCAAATCATCGATATTAGGCCTTGATATTTATGAATTAAGCGATTTAATTATTTTTATGTCAATCGCAATCATTTTGAAAAAAAAAAAATTGTGCAAACGCGCTCGGTTTCAGTTCTTTTCCAAACCCGAACCCGTTTAAGGCCGATTTCGGTCCACCGAGACTTGCCCCTTTCTATTTAGGTAATTACCCTTAAGTAGACCTTAATTCTGCTTAGTAAAAGTAGCTTTTGGGGATGAAATTTCAGCCAAGTATTATGTTTGCCTAAGCTTCATTTGCACCAAGTAAACTCAAGTTGCTTTCTCTCTCTTCCCTCTCCTCCTTCTCTCTACACGACCAGCACTAAGAACCATCAACCCAGCCACCTTTCAACCACCAAACAACCACCAAACATCCACCACTTACCACCCCCAACCACCCCTCTCACTCCCACAAGCATCAAGGATCATTCTTACCTCTTTTTCAAGCATAAAGTGAGTAATTCCTTCACCTCTTATGATGATTTTGTTGTTGGTTCTTGATCTTGTTGGTTTTTTCTTCTTGTTTTGGTCATTTTGATGATGGATCATGTTGTTTTTATTGAATTAAGAATCATCTTGGTGATGGATCATGGTGGAGTTGAAATTGGATGATGCTAGGGTTAGGGTTTCACCTTAGTCATGGAAGCTTCATGTTCAGGTGTTGGTTATTGGTTGTTTTATCCTTGTTTTTGCTTATCTTTTAATATATTGAAGTTTATTATGGTGTTTATGGTGTTTTGAAAAGATGAGATTGAGTTCAAGTTGACCCAAAGTTAGGGTTTTATCCATGAATGCATGGTTTGGACCAAACTTGTGTTAAACTTGAGGTATGTGTATATGTGCCTAGAAAATGAGCTTTGTTGGATATTATTATGAAGTGAAATTAAGTGTGGTGTTTTTGTATGCTGTTGGGATGTACCAAAGTGTATTTACATGCACTTAAGAAAGGGTTTAAGTTGAGGATTGGTGTGAAAAGTGAAAGAACAAACTCAATCATTGAGGCTAGAATTTCCAGGAAAACAGACCAGCATTTGAAATGAAACTGGTAATGATCGGCCCAGTGAAAAATTATCATTTTTGTTGGATAGATAGGTCAGTGTGTTAGCTTTAAAATGGCTCTTTAATCGCATTAATCTGAGGTCTGTGGAGAAAGTTATGGTCATTTTATCAAACCTGTGCAGGATGGGCTTAAAACTAACATGTTGATGTTCTAGCCCCATTTTAGGAACCCTATCATGGGAATCATGTTTTGTGTCCTGAATGAAAGTTTTAGAGGACTTACTAAGCTGTTTATATTGGGGTTTTACGTCTCATTTCGAGGTCAGGAGTATAAGTTGTGGCTTATTCTTTTCGTACCCTCTTTACAAGCCCTTATGCTCTAAACTTGCTACCGTGCTGTAAATCACATTTCTATGGTTTATATCGTCATCATTTTGGTTTAATCTTTGAACTGGTGTGTAAAATTTCTTCATAAGCCAGTTTTATTTAAAGTCATCCATTATAAGAATAAGATCGTTTCGGACCTCATGTTCCTATAATGATCTTTTGAACAGAATCAAGGCCTAAGCTTTCATTTTCTTCACTTTAGTGCATCTTATTTCTCTGTGAACTAGCATTTAAAACTTTCAGGTACATTCATTGCCTGTATCTTTAGTAATAAGCACGTATTTATCGAAATCATAATATTTTGGTAAGTATATCAAGAAATCATTTTAATTAGTGCTTTATCACATAATTAGTGACCCCATCAGTTATCAGTTACAGGGCATTGCCCTCCAGTTACCTGCGCAACTTCAGGCCAGGTCCCTCGATGGGCTTGACAGGTGTACACCTATTCACAGATCGTAACAGTTACTCAGGGGTGCACTAATAGATAATAATTGGCAATACGGTTTTGTATGCATCTCATTCCCTGTTTTTAGTTAAAATGAATTGCAAGCGGGCCCAAATAAATTTTCAGTGAATCTTTATCAGCACAGGGATGCATGTACTGAGCTTTGACTCACAATTCGAAATGTTTTTATGTTTTGTTTTAGAAAAGTGCTCAGTGAACCACCCTCAGGTGGGCAGGGAGGCTGAAGGTAATAAATGAGGTAGGACCGTCCATGTGATTGGCGGTGTGGGAGAGCTAAGATGCTATCTTAGCATATTGTGATGTATTTTGGAGTTTCAACTATATATGTGAACTGAATTATGTATTTTGGTGTTATAACTGTATTTTTGAAACGAGTTGTGTATATTGGTGTAAACCTTGGGATGTTAGACCCATTTGTGTATATAACCAAATGGTTTGAGTGATTATGATGGTGAATGCCCCTTTATAGGGTAACCCTTGGTTTATGGCAAGTTTTCATGTATAAGTGAAGCCTTGTCCTTTGTGGACGGCGACAATGCCCCGTTCATTGGGTTATTATCTCTCATTGTTAAACTTAAGCAAGTAAATGTGGGCAATGGGCCATGTATATTTGGGGCGTTACAGAATTCGTATTAGAGCCAGGTTGAGATTTTCTTGAGGAAAGTAGAGTTAGAAATTATAGGGTGAGAGTGGTTGTCATGAGGGGCTATCGTATACTGCTAGAGTGATATTAGGAGTGTAGTAACGATATTAGGAGAATGCAAGTTGCTTCCATTTGCGTGCTCCTTATTTATGGCTATGTCTGCCTCTCACATATGTGTTTTCTTTGTTAGATGGATCCTTATGGCGTTAACTTGTTGTCGGGTGGATCTATGATTGCTCACATTGCGTTACTACATATTAGTATAGAGGCACATTTACAGGACCCTTACTTTAAGTTCCATAGTATTACGGTCCATGCACAGGGACTGCTTTGGTCCTTACCCTTGGTTGGCCCGTAGGTGGAGTTCAGGCATCGTCATCACGACTTTATGATGATAGGGAACCCAGGCTTGGACCGGCCTAGGTTTCAGGCCCAGGGGGCTTAGACGACTCTCACTACAGAGCTATTGTTGAGAGAGGAGTTTGAATTGAGGGGAATTACTATGGAAACTCTTCAGCACGTCTTTCCCCTACATCAGGTCCATCCCCTACCTGTAGCCCCGCCAGCACCAGCACAGGGACCACCCTCCCCGCCAGCACCAGCATAGGGGCCACCCATCCCGCCCACACCAGACACCCCACTGATGCCTGATAGCCCTGGGGAGGGTCACGTGGTGGTAGACATCCCCGACACCCCAGACTTAGTGGTGATTAGCCCTAGTTCTGGGGATCAGGACCACCAGGGAGAGGAGGACGATCCAGAGGAGGATGATCCCGAGGAGGATCAAGACAGTGATGAGATGGGGATAGAGCAGCAAGGGAAGCAAGATGTGGACAAGTTGATGGTAGACTTAGAGGAGGAGCATGAGCCACAAGTTTAACAGGAGGTCGATAATGTCGAGTCAGAGGCATCTACGAGTAGCTTCGATTCAGGTGAAGAACCTGATGATGAGTCTGACCCAGATTACGATCCATCTAAGGATCGTTAGGTGGTTCTAGGGGCTAGTGTAGTGGTTTTCATTTTAAGCCCTGTATGTAGATATGGTTTGGTTGGATTGGATAATTGTATTTTGTGGGGCATCTGACATTGTATATAGTTAGTCTAATCCTCTCCGACCGTGATGACATGGTCCGTACCTCTTTTTGGTTATGTGACGGACCTAGTGTCTAGGGACTATTTAGTGTTTAGTGATAGGGTAGGAGTCAGAGCTAGTCTTGCTTACTCAGCTAGGTATAATATGCTTTTGTCGCTCATGTATATAAATCAGCAACTATGTATGTAAGTAAGCAGTTTTGAAATGAAATGATGATGCTTTGAGTTATGAAATAATCTTCAAGCCATCTCCTATGTATTTATTGGGCATGTTTATCTTATATGTCTGGAGGTTCCACTGTTTGAATTGCTTCATTTAATGTATGATCAGAATGTCCTAGTTAGTGCAAAACAACATGGAGGTTCATGTAGAGGACAATATGGAACAAGGCCAGGGATCGAGTGATCAAGCCTCGTGTAAGGAGCCACAACATGGTGACACATCATCGTTGCCCTCTGAATTAGCTAGCAACTTAGGCAACCCGAGTTATTGGCCAACCTTAGTTACTGAATTGATGAAGCGGATTCCCCAGGTACCTGCTGAAACCCCTCCTAAAGAGGATAAATTGGCAGATAGGGTAGCACGGCGCGACCCTAAAGTTTATGATGGATCTTATGATCCAGTAGTACTAGAGGAATGGATAAGGGGAATGCAGAAAGTTTTCACAGTAGTTAAGGTACCAGAGGAAAAGAAAATGAACATTGGGATGTATTATTTATCAGGTGAAGCTGACATTTGGTGGAATACTATGAAGGATAAGCTCCTAGGACCTGAATTCACATGGAGTAAATTTTTAGCAGAGTTAAGGGCGAAATTTTACCCAGCAGTGGTGCAAAGGCAAAAGGACAAGGAATTTATGGAGTTGAAAATGAGCGGCAGCATGTCAGTGATGTAGTATGCTAGTAAGTTCACCGAACTATCTAGGTTTGTCCCTTAATTTATGTCATCTAAAAGGTTAAAGATGAGAAGGTTTGAAGAGGGTTTGGCCTTCTACATTCGGAACCAGTTAGCCGGGTAACCCATTCTGACTTACCAAGAACTGTACGAGCGAGCCGCTGAAGTGGAACGAGTGAAGACGAAGTTGAGAGCACTGAATCCAATCAACCACAAGAGAAAAGGGTTTGAGCGGGGGACTCCAAGTGAGAGTGTGAATCAGAACCAGAAGAAACCTGCTCCTGTTTCCTCCAACAGCCGTCCTATAGGATTGACAGCACCCTGTGCGAAGTGTGGAAGAGCAAATCACACCACTCTTGAATGTCGCATACGCACCAACAAATGCATATGGTGTGGAAGTCCTGAATACCTCATCACTGCATGCGCCCGACGATTAGAAGCTGTAGACAAGGGTGCCGTAAAACCCTTCGCTCCGCTCCGCCAGGGACCCCCACCTTCAAGGCCTGCAGTTGCAGGAAGGGCATTTATAATGAACAAAAAGGAAGCTGCTACCTCTGGTACGGTAGTCACTGGAACTCTTTTTTTAAATTCAAATCCATTTTGTGTATTATTTGATTCGGGCGCCACTCATTCTTTTATATCTACCCGATCTGCTATATAATTGAGCCTGGAGAACAGGAGATAGAAACCAATTATAGAATTAAGCTACCCAACAATTCTGTGATTGAGTGCCCCCTCTCTTATGAACTTGTCCCCATCATCATTGGTGAAACTACTTTCCCTTTGGATTTGATTCAATTTGACTTGTCTGATTTTGATATCATTTTGGGGATGAATTGGTTGCACACTTATGGAGCCAAAATTGACTGTGAAGATCTTAAGGTTATCTTGAAAGATGAAAAATGGAGAAAAGTGTGTTTTTATGGGCAGAAAGTGGCAAAATCTTGTTCTTTGATTTCCGCTATGAAAACAAGTAAGCTGTTATGTCAAGGGTGTATTGGATATTGGTGTTATGCTATAGACACCCAAACAAAAGAAGAGGAAGCAGGGAATATACCTGTAGTTTGTGAATTTGAAGATGTTTTCCCTGAGGAGTTACCAGGACTACCCCCGCAGAGGGAAATTAATTTTGGAATCGAATTAGTTCCTGGAGCTCAACCTGTTTCTAAAGCCCCATATCGTATGGCCCCAACTGAGCTTAAGGAACTAAAGATTCAACTAGATGGGTTGTTACAAAAGGGCTTTATTAGGCCAAGTGTGTCACCATAGGGCGCCCCAGTATTGTTTGTCAAGAAGAAGGATGGAACCTTAAGACTATGTATCGACTATAGGGAGTTGAACAAGATTACCATCAAAAACAAATACCCTCTGCCGCGAACAGATGACTTGTTTGATCAACTACAAGGACCAGGAGTATTCTCTAAGATTGATTTGAGGTCAGGGTACCATCAACTTAGGATTAAACCTGAGGACATTCCTAAGACAACGTTTAGGACCAGGTATGGTCACTATGAATTCACAGTGATGCCTTTTGGTCTCACTAATGCTCCTGTAGCCTTCATGGACCTTGTGAACAGGGTTTTCAGACCTTATTTAGACAAGTTTGTAGTGATGTTTATAGATGGTATCCTTATCTATTCTAAGGACAAGGAGGAACATATTGATCAATTGTGGATAGTATTGCAAACTTTGAGGGAACATCAACCCTATGGCAAATTAAAGAATTGTGAATTTTGGTTGGAGGAAGTGGTATTTTTGGGGCATGTGGTTGCAAAAGAAGGAATTAAATTAAAGTTGACCCCCAGAAGGTGAAAGCAATCACAGAATGGCCAAGGCCTACCAATGTCACAGAGATTAGAAGCTTTCTGGGTTTAGCAGGCTCCTATCGAGGATTCGTTAAAGACTTTTTGAAAATAGTTTCACCACTGACCAATCTACTGAAGAAGGTGAATAAGTTCGAGTGGACTGAAAGATGTGAGAAAGCTTTCCAAGAGCTAAGGCAGCAACTAACTACCGCCCCAATTCTAGCATTACTAATGGAAGGGAAGGAGTATACAGTTTATAGTGACGCATCGAAGAACAGTCTAGGGTGCGCACTGATACAGGAGAACAAAGTAGTAGCTTATGCCTTTCGACAACTCAAGCCATATGAGAAAAACTACCCTACCCATGACTTGGAGTTAGTAGCCGTGGTCTTTGCATTGAAAATTTTGAGACATTATTTATATGGGTATCGTGCAAGATCTATACTGATCATCAAAGTCTAAAGTATATCTTCACGCAGAAGGAGCTTAATTTGAGGCAACGACATTGGCTTGAGTTGCTTAAAGATTATGATTTGCAGATTCAATATCATCCTGGTAAAGGAAATGTGGTGGCGGATGCCCTGAGTAGGAAGGCGCAACATAGCTCAAACACTGTAGTGATTACTCAATTGAACCTCTTAAGAGAACTTGAGGACTTTGGGATTCAATTAGTATCTCATGGGCAAACGAATGCTCAATTATCAGCACTTACTGTACAGTCTTTCCTAGTGGAAGAAATTCGACTGAACCAGGAAAGTGATCCCGAACTTCAAAGAATAAAGCAAAATTCAGAGAAGGGAAGTCTCTGGGATTTGTAGTACATGAGGACGGGATTCTGCGGTTCCAGAATCGCCTATGTGTGCCCAAAAATGGGGAATTAAGAAAGCAGATCCTAGAAAAGGCCCACAATAGTCGTTATTCAGTGCATTCAGGAGGCACCAAGATGTACAGAGATCTGAGACACTACTTTTGGTGGAATAATATGAAGAAGGATGTTGCAGAATATGTGGATAAGTGTTTAACTTGCCAGAAAGTTAAAGTAGAGCATCAACATCCTGTGGGTGAACTACGACCCTTAGAAATTCACACTTGGAAGTGGGATTCGATCTTGATGGACTTTGTTATGGGTTTATCCCTTTCTGCCTCGAAAAAGAATGTTATCTGAGTCATAGTTGATCGACTCACAAAGTCGGCTCATTTCCTGCCAATTAAAGATACTTGGGGAGTTGAAAGACTAGTCCAACTGTATGCTAAGGAGATAGTCCGTCTGCACGGGATCCCTTTAGACATAGTATCAAATAGGGATTAAAGATTCCAAGCACGTTTTTGACAAGCGCTTCAGGAGGCCTTTGGGACCAAATTAAACTTCAGTAGCTCTTATCACCCCGAAATAGATGGACAAATTGAAAGGGTGAATCAAATTTTGGAGGATATGCTAGGAGCTTGTGTATTGGAATTTCAAGGGAGGTGGGAAGACGACTTACCTTTGGTGAAGTTCTCTTATAACAATAGCTATCAGTCGACCATCAAAATGGCCCCGTTTGAGGCTTTATACAGGAGAAAATGTAGAACCCCGTTGTGCTGGAGTGATTTGGACGAGGCACTGATTATAGGTCCTGAAATGATTCAAGAGACCACTGAAACAATAAGAAAAATTCGTGAACATATCAGGGTCACCCAAAGTCGACAAAAAAGTTATGCAGACAAAAGAAGAAGGCCTCTGGAGTTTCAAGTGGGTGATAAAGTTTTTCTGAAAGTCTCACCAACCAGAGGTGTCAAAAGGTTCGTAGTGTGGGGCAAATTGAGTCCAAGGTACATTGGACCTTATGAAATCATCGAAAAGTTGAATCTTGTCGCTTATCGGGTAGATCTACCTGTAGAACTTGAGCACGTACATAACGTGTTCCATGTCTCTCAGCTTAAGAAATATATGCCAGATCCAGACCATACCATCGTATGTGAACCTATCGAAATCACTGAAGATCTAATATATGAAGAGCTTCCTCTCCAAATATTAGATCGCATGATCAAGCAGCTGCGCAACAAGCAGATATCATTCATAAAACACGAGTGGTATTCATTCACGCAAAGACATAAAGCTAATGTTCCTTTCTTTAATTAGTAGGCAATCTTCTTCTGATGGGTCGTGCTGATGCTGACACGTTGAATAATTTGTTTTGATGAGTTACATTGATATCCTAATGAGCTGTCTTGAATAGTGAACCTACATAATTCCCTTGACCATAATTGCCTTTCATGAGCATATAGGCAATAATGCACGGTCACTATTCAAGACAGCTCATCAGGATATCACTATAAATCATCAAAACAATTTATTCTACAGGTCAGCATCAGCAAGACCCATCAGAACAATTATTCAAGATCGGTCCAAAGTCCATTATTGTATAATAATGTTTCACTTTTGATGGGGTTCAAGTCCAAGTTCAAAATGAAGCAGCAATAATTTAAGATTGTCTCCAAGATTGTCGGCATATATTATCAGGACCAAGACTTAATTTTTATCATTGAATCTTTACCATTCAGGTATCAACAATTATTTCTATATTGTATTCTATAAATAGATACTCCTTAGCATCATATTAAACACTGCAATATTCACAGGGCAAAAAATTGAATACAGCCTAATTCACACACTCACACTCACTCTTATAATCCTCCATCCCCATAAGGTCTCCCAAGCATTCTCCACTCCTTTGTACAGCATTGCCAAGTGCCTTAATTCAATCCTTAGGCAAAGTTTTATTCAAATAGAAGTAAGTTTTTATTCACTCATTTATTCGTTTAAATTATCAATCTAAAATTACACTTTACATAAATAAATTTGACACTCTGCTACTTTTGAATTAATCCCACATTTAGACCCTTACACATACCCGCCTAAGTCAATCCTGGCCTTGATTGGTATCAGAGCTGAGTTTGTATATTTAGTTAGTGTCTAGCCGTTGCTATCGTTGGTCAGCTATTGGCAAGCCCAGGTAAGTCCGTTGATTAACCGCATGTTAGGTGGTCCCGATGGGGTGGTCCCAGTGGTCCCGATAGAATGTGCACGACTCTTAGCTATGTCTTCACACGTAACTCAGATGATCTCTTAGTTTAGCGATCGTCTTTGCTTAGGTAGTGTGAAGCAGTCTAATGTGGTTAATAGCAAGGGAGTTAGTTGTCAAGATTATTTTTCAAAATTGGAAAATTCATAAACAAAAGGTAGAATTGGCAAGTTTAATTTCCATGTCGCTCTATCAATGAAAGATCATGACAAAACATTTAGTTTAGATGAAGAACTTTGAACCGTTAACTTACTTTCTAAAATTGCTATTGAAAAGTACATAAAGTAACATAGCTATATTTGTTTTGGTGTGAATAAAGTTGCACTCCAACCTTTAACAACATCAGGGCTAGATTGTCCTATACTCACGACTTTTAGAGACAATCGATTAATACGTCATAAAGATTCATTATTAGCTATAATTCAAATGAACATTTGTAATGGTCCCATATATTTTAATTGTTGTCCAAATTATTCAGTGGACTTAAATGACCCTTGGATTGTAGATACTTTATTATTAGATATTCATCTTCCCAATATTCATAATAACTTAAAGGTCTAATTTCATGAGCTTTCAAGATATTTTGCTATTGCTTACAAACTGTAATTCAAATTATTATCATCTCAACTTAATCCTAAATGTATATTAAAATCTAGTTTAGATGAAACAATGCAATTAAATTACCGAATCAGATAATGTTACTACTTTAACTCCGAAGTTATTAAAATGGAATGAAATCACTATTCCTTAGGAATTCATTATTCAAAATACTCTGCCACAAAGAAATATTGCTCAAAAGAATATTCAACAAATAATAGAAGAGCCCGATGATCGATTATTGATAAAATTTAATTCAAGCCGAGAGCAAGATTTCTCTTCAAGACTTTCTAAAAATGTTACACTTCCTCGATCTTCATATTCCATGCCTTCTAAGTCTTCCAATTATGATTATTTAAAAGATAACCAAGCAGAAGATTCTCAAAAAATTTATTATAAAGCTCAAATCACTGAGCCAATAGATGAAGCTCCTTCTTCAATTAGTTCACTAACATATTCAACTATGCAACTCTAGCATTTTCTTAAATCACGGTTATTTCTAAGCCATTTAAAATTTGTAAAGATTATTTAAGGCAAAATTTCAATTCAACAGAGAATTAGGTCAAAAGAGAATGGTTTCTTTAACACTTTGATTTAAATGGTCACTCATTCATAAAACACGAGTGGTATTCAGTCACGCAAAGACATAAAGCTAATGTTCCTTTCTTCAATTAGTGGGCAATCTTCTTCTGATGGGTCGTGCTGATGCTAACACGTTGAATAATTTGTTTTGGTGAGTTACATTGATATCCTGCTGAGCTGTCTTAAATAGTGAACCTGCATAATTCCCTTGACCATAATTGCCTTTCATGAACATATAGGCAATCATACATGGTCACTATTAAAGATAGCTCATCAGGATATCACTATAAATCATCAAAACAATTTATTCTACAGGTCAGCATCAGCAAGACCCATCAAAACAATAATTCAAGAATGGTCCAAAGTCCATTATTGTACAATAATGTTTCACTTTTGATGGGGTTCAAGTCCAAGTTCAAAATGAAGCAACAATAATTTAAGATTGTCTCCAAGATTGCCGACATATATTATCAGGACCAAGATTCAATTTTTGTCATTGAATCTTTACCATTCATATATCAACAATTATTTCCATATTGCATTCTATAAATAGATACTCCTTAGCATTATATTAAACACTGCAATATTCACAGGGCAAAAAATTGAATACAGCCTAATTCACGCACTCACACTCACTCTTGTAATCCTCCATCCCCATAAGGTCTCTCAAGCATTCTCCACTCCTTTGTACAGCATTGCTAAGTGCCTTAATTCAATCCTTAGACAAAGTTTTATTCAAATAAAAGTAAGTTTTTATTCACTCGTTTATTCGTTTAAATTATCAATCTAAGATTACACTTTACACAAATAAATTTGACACTCTACTGCTTTTGAATTAATCCCACATTCAGACCCTTACCCATACCTGCCTAGGTCAATCCTGGCCTTGATTGGTATCAGAGCTGAGTTTGTATATTTAGTTAGTGTCTAGCCGTTGCTATCGTTAGTCAGCTATTGGCAAGCCCAGGTAAGTCCGTTGAGTAACCGTGTGTTAGGTGGTCCCGATGGAGTGGTCGTCGTGGTCCCGGTAGAATGTGCATGACTCTTAGCTAAGTCTTCAAACGTAACACAGATGATCTCTTGGTTTAGCGATCGTCTTAGTTTAGGTAGTGTGAAGGAGTCTAATGTGATTCATACCAAGGGAGTTAGTTGTCAAGATTATTTTTCAAAATTGGAAAATTCATAAACAAAAGGTAGAATTGGCAAGTTTAATTTCCATGTCGCTCTATCAATGAAAGATCATGACAAAACATTTAGTTTAGATGAAGAACTTTAAACCATTGACCTACTTTCTAAAACTGCTATTGAAAAGTGCATAAAGTAACATAGCTATATTTGTTTTGGTGTGAATCAAGTTACACTCCAACCTTTAACAACATCAGGGTTAGATTGTCCGATAATCACGACCTTTAGAGACAATCAATTAATACGTCGTAAAGATTCATTATTAGCTATGATTCAAACGAACATTTGCAATGGTCCCATATATTTTAATTGTTATCCAAATTATTCAGCAAACTTAAATGACCCTTGGATTGTAGATACTTTATTATTAGATATTCATCTTCCTAATATTCAAAATAACTTGAAGGTCCAATTTCGTGAGCTTTCAAGATATTTTGCTGTTACTTATAGACTGTAATTCAAATTATTATCATCTCAACTTAATCCTAAATGTATATTAAAATCTAATTGAGATGAAACAATGCAATTAAATTACCGAATCCGATAATGTTACTACTTTAACTCCGAAGTTATTAAAATGGAATGAAATCACTATTCCGCAGGAATTCATTATTCAAAATACTCTGCCATGAAGAAATATTGCTCAAAAGAATATTCACCAAATAATAGAAGAGCTCGATGATCGAGTATTGATAAAATTTAATTGAAGTCGAGAAAAAGATTCCTCTTCAAGATTTTCTGAAAATGTTACACCTCCTCGATCTTCATATCCCATGTCTTCTAAGTCTTCTAATTATGATTATTTAAAAGATAATCAAGTAGAAGATTCTCAAAAAATTTATTATAAAGCTCCAATCGCTAAGCCAATAGATGGAGCTTCTTCTTCAATTGGTTCACTAACATATTCAACTATGCAACCTCCAATATATTCTTAAATCACGGTTATTTCTAAGCTACTTAAAATTCGTGAAGATTATTTCAGGCAAAATTTCAATTCAATACAGAATTAGGTCAAGAGAGAATGGTTTCTTTCACACTTTGATTTAAACGGTCAATCATTCATAAGACACGAGTGGTACTCATTCATACAAAGATATAAAGCTAATGTTCCTTTCTTCAATTAGTGGGCAATCTTCTACTGATGGGTCGTGCTGATGCTGACATGTTGAATAATTTGTTTTGATGAGTTACATTGATATCCTGATGAGCTATCTTGAATAGTAAACCTACATTATTCCCTTGACCATAATTGCCTTTCACGAGCATATAGGCAATAATGCACGGTCACTATTCAAGACAGCTCATCAGGATATCACTATAAATCATCAAAACAAATTATTCTACAGGTCAGCATCAGCATGGCCCATCAAAACAATAATTCAGGATCGGTCCAAAGTCCATTATTGTGCAATAATGTTTCACTTTTGATGGGGTTCAAGTCGAAGTTCAAAATGAAGCAACAATAATTTAAGATTGTCCCCAACAATGTCGGTATACATTATCAGGTCCAAGATTCAATTTTTATCATTGAATCTTTACCATTCACGTATCAACAATTATTTCCATATTGTATTCTACAAATAGATAATTATATTAAACACTGTGATATTCACAGGACAAAAAATTGAATACAGCCTAATTCACGCACTCACAGTCACTCTTGTAATCCTCCATCCCCACAAGGTCTCTCAAGCATTCTCCGCTCCTTTGTACTCCATTGCCAAAAGCCTTAATTCAATCCTTAGACAAAGTTTTATTCAAATAAAAGTAAGTTTTTGTTCACTCGTTTATTCATTTAAATTATCAATCTAAAATTACACTTTACGTAAATAAATTTGACACTCTGCTGCTTTTGAATTTATCCCACATTTAGACCTTTACCCATACCCGCCTAGGTCAATCCTGGCCTTGATTGGTATCAGTGTTGAGTTTGTATATTTAGTTAGTGTCTTGTCATTGCTATTGTTGGTCAGCCTTTAGCAAGCCCAGGTAACTTCGTTCATTAACTGTGTGTTAGGTGGTCCCGATGGGGTGGTCCCTGTGGTTATGGTAGAGTGTGCATGACTCTTAGCTAAGTCTTCAAATGTAACTCAGATGATCTCTTGGTTTAGCGATCGTCTTAGTTTAGGTAGTGTGAAGGAGTCTAATGTGGTTAATAGCGAGGGAGTTAGTTGTCAAGATTATTTTTCAAAATTGGAAAATTCATAAACAAAAGGTAGAATTGGCAAGTTTAATTTCCATATTGCTCTATCAATGAAAGATCGTGAAGAAACATTTAGTTTAGATGAAGAACTTTAAACCGTTAACTTACTTTCTAAAATTGCTATTGAAAAGTACATAAAGGAACATAGCTATATTTGTTTTGGTGTGAATAAAGTTGCACTCCAACCTTTAACAACATCAGGGTTAGATTGTCCTATACTCACGACTTTTAGAGACAATCGATTAATATGTCATAAAGATTCATTATTAGCTATAATTCAGACGAACATTTGCAATGGTCCCATATATTTTAATTGTTGTCCAAATTATTCAGTGGACTTAAATGACCCTTGGATTGTAGATACTTTATTATTAGATATTCATCTTCCCAATATTCATAATAACTTAAAGGTCTAATTTCATGAGCTTTCAAGATATTTTGCTATTGCTTACAAACTGTAATTCAAATTATTATCATCTCAACTTAATCCTAAATGTATATTAAAATCTAGTTTAGATGAAACAATGCAATTAATTTGCCGAATCGAATAATGTTGCTACTTTAACTCCGAAGTTATTAAAATGGAATGAAATTACTATTCCTCAAGAATTCATTATTCAAAATACTATTCCATAAAGAAATATTGCTGAAAAGAATATTCAACAAATAATAGAAGAGTCCGATAATCGAGTATTAATAAAATTTAATTCAAGTCGAGAAAAAGATTCCTCTTCAAAATTTTCTGAAAATGTTACACTTTCTCGGTCTTCATATTCCATGCCTTCTAAGTCTTCTAATTATGATTATTTAAAAGAGAACTAAGTAGAAGATTCTCAAAAAATTTATTACAGAGCTCCAATCGCTGAGCCAATAGATGAAGCTTCTTCTTCAATTGGTTCACTAACAGATTCAACTATGTAACCCCCAGTATATTCTTAAATCACGTTTATTTCTAAACCATTTAAAATTCGTAAAGATTATTTAAGGCAAAATTTCAATTCAATAGAGAATTAGGTCAAAAGAGAATGGTTTCTTTCACACTTTGATTTAAATGGTCAATCATTCATGAGACACGAGTGGTATTCATTCATGCAAAGACATAAAGCTAATGTTCCTTTCTTCAATTAGTGGGCAATCTTCTTTTGATGGGTCATGCGGATGCTGGCACGTTGAATAATTTGTTTCGATGAGTTACGTTGATATCCTGATGAGCTGTCTTGAATAGTGAACCTACATAATTTCCTTGACCATAATTGCCTTTCATGAGCATATAGACAATAATGCACGATCACTATTCAGGACAGCTCATCAGGATATCACTATAATTCATCAAAACAAATTATTCTACAGGTCAGCCTCAGCGTGACCCATCAGAATAATAATTCAAGATCAGTCCAAAGTCTATTATTGTACAATACTGTTTCCCTTTTGATGTGGTTAAATGTAATAGTCCGACCCTAAAATATGCTTATTAATTTCATTTCATTAATTCATGTGATTAATTTCATTTCATTTACGTCATTGCTTTTTATTATTCCAATTGGACATTTCCAAATGGGCCCTCACTTTGCAATTCAGAATTTTTTTTTTCTAATCAAATTTTTGAGATCGATTTAGACCTTGATATTTATGAATTTAGTGATTTAATTTTTTTCATGGCACCACAACCTTTTAATCACGAGTCCTGAAAAAAAAAAATTTTGCAAACGCACTCGGTTTCAGCTCTGTTCCAAACCCGAGCCCGTTTAAGGTCGATTTCGACCCATCAAGACTTGACCCTCATTTGTTTAGCTAACCACCCTTAATTAGGCCTTAATTAAGCTTAGCAAAAGTGGCCTTTTGACCTTAAATTTTAGCCAAGTATATATTTAGCAAGGCTTTTATTTTACACCAAGCAATTGCAAGACATTTTCTCTCTCCTATTTCTCTTCTCCTTCTCTCTAAGTCACGGCAGTAGCAATCTCAGCAGCACCATCACCATTTCAGCCACCAAACAACCACCAACAGCCACCAAACAACCACGACCCACCACCCCAACCGTCCCTCTCACTCCTTCAAGCACCAAGAATCATTCATACCTCTTTCTGAGCACAAAGTGAGTAATTCTTTTCACCTCCTATGCTAATTTTGTTGTTGATTCTTGATCTTGTTGGATTTTGCTTGTTATTTTGGTTGTTTTTGTGATGGATTATGCTATTTTTAGGGAATTAAGAATCATCTTGGTGATGGATCATGATGGGGTTGAAATTGGATGAGGCTAGGGTTAGGGTTTCATCTTAGTCATGCAAGTTTCATGTTCAAGTGTTGTTTATTGATTGTTTTATCCTTGTTTTTGCTTATCTCTTAATATATTGAAGTTTTTTATGGTGTTTTTGATGTTTTGAAAAGATAGGAGTGAGTTCAAATTGACCCAAAGTTAGGGTTTTTTTCAAAATACATGGTTTGGACCAAACTAGTATTAAACTTGAGGTATGTGTATGTGTGACTAGAAAAGGAGCTTTAATTAGATATGAATATGAAGTGGAATTGTGTGTGATATTTGTGTATGATGTTGGGATATACCAAAGTGTGGTTACATGCTCTTAAGAAAGAATTTAAGTTGAGGATTGGTGTAAAAAGTGAGGAAACAAATCCAAGCAGTGAGGCTGGAATTTTCAGAAAAACAGAACAAACTTTGAAATGAAATTGGTAATGAACAACCCAGCCAAAAATTTGGTGGGTAGATAGGTCAGTGTGTTAGCTTTAAAATGGCTCATGAATCACATTAATCCGAGGTCTGTGGAGAAAGTCATGGTCATTTTACTGAACCTGTGCAGGATGAACTCAAAACTCACATGTTGGTGTTCTAGCCCCATTTTATGAACCGTGTCGTGGGAATCATGTTATGCGTCCTCAAGGAAAGTTTTAGAGGACTTCCTAAGCTTTACATATTGGGGTTTTAGGTCTCATTTCGAGGTCGGGAGTATAAGTTCTGATTTATTCTTTCCGTGCCCTCGTTATAAACCATTACCCTCTGAACTCGCTACCGTGCCTTACATTATCATTTCTACAATTTATTTAGCTTTAGCATTTTAGTTAATCTATAAACAGGTCTACACCGATTCTTTATAAGCCAGCTTATTTAAAGGTATCAATTGTGCCAATTTTATTTAAAGGTATTCATTATAAGAACAAGTTCATTTCTGACCTCATGTTCCTATAATGATCTTTTGAATAGAATCAAGGCCTAAGCTCTGATTCTCTCCATTTTAGTGCATCGTATTACTCTGTGAACTAGGCTTTAAAACTTGCAGGTACGTTCATTGACTGTATCTTTAGAAATCAACACGCATTTATCGAAATTGTAATGTTTTGGTAAGTACATCAATGAATCAATTGAATCAGTACTTTATCACATAATTAGTGATCCCATCAGTTATCAGTTACAGGGCATTGCCCTCCAGTTACCCGTGCAGCTTCAGGCCACGTCCTCCAGTCAGCTTGGCAGGTGTACACCTATACACAGATCGTAACAGTTACTAAGGGGTGCGCTAACAGATAATAATTGGCAATTTAGCTTTATATGCATCTCATTCCCTGTTTTAAAATCAAAATGAATTGCAAAGTGGGCCCACATAATTTTTCAGTGAATCTTTATCAGTACAGGGATGCATGTACTGAGCTTTGGCTCACAGTTCGAAATATTTTTATGTTTTGTTTTAGGAAAGTATTCAGTGAACCGCTCTCAGGCGGGCAAGGAGGCTGAAGGTGATAAATGAAACAGGACCGTCCATGTGGTTGGCGGTGTAGGAGTGCTAAGATGGTTTCATACCATATTGTAGTGTATTTTGGTGTTATAACTATATATTTGAACTAAATTATGTATTCTGGTGTTACAACTGTACATGTGAACCGAGTTATGTATGTTGGTGTAAACCTTGGGAAGTTAGAACCATTTCTGTACGTAACTAAATGGTTTGAGTGTTTATGATGGTGAATGCCCTTATAGGGTAAACTTTGGTTTATGGCAAGTTTTCATGTATAAGGAAGCCTTGTCCTTTGTGGACGGAGGTAATGCCCCTTTCTATTGTTCCTCATTGTTAAACTTAAGTAGGTAAATGCAAGCAATGATTCATGTATTATTGGGGCGTTACAGACTTAGTATCAGAGCCAGGTTGAGATTTTCTAGAAGAAAGTAGATTTAGAAATTATAGGGTGAGAATGGTTGTCGTGAGGGGGCTATTGTATATTGCTAAAGTGAGATTCGGAGTGTAGTAACGATATCCGAATGCAAGTTGCTTCCATTTGCATGTCCCTAATGCAAGTTGCTTCCATTTGCATGTCCCTTATTTATGGATATATTATGGACATGTATGCCTCTCATATATGTGTTTCCTTTGCTAGATGGATCCTTATGGCATTAATATGTTGCCAGGTGGGTCTATGATTGCCCACATTGCATTGCTACATGCTAGTATAGAGGCACATGCACAGGACCCTTACTCTGAATTCTGCAGTATTACAGTCCGTGCATAGAGACTGCTTAGGTCCTTACCCCTGGTTGATCCGTGGGTGGCATTTAGGCATCGTTATCATGACTTTATGATAATAGGAAACCCAGGCTTGGATGGGCCTAGGTTTCAGGCCCAGGAGGCATGGACTACTCTTATTACAGAGTTATTATAAAGGGAACAGTTTGACCAGAGAGGAATCACCATGGAAATGTTACAACATATTTTTCCACTACATGAGGTGCCTCGCCCACCCTCCCCGCCAGCACCAGCATAGGGGCCACCCTCCCCGCTCATACCAGGAACCCCACTGACGCTTGATAGCTCTAGGGAAGCTCACGAGGTGATAGACCTCCCCGACACCCCAGATTTGGTGGTGATTAGTTCTGGGGATGAGGGTCACCAGGGAGAGGAGGATGATCCCGAGGAGGATGATCCCGAAGAGGATTAAGACATTGACGATGTGGGGGTGGAACAACAATGGGAACAAGAAGCGGATGAGTTGATGGTGGAGTTACAACATGAGCAGGAACAGTAGGCCCAGCAGGAGATCAGTGATGCCGAGTCAGA
This sequence comes from Carnegiea gigantea, assembly GCA_029747015.1. Taxonomy (NCBI): domain Eukaryota; kingdom Viridiplantae; phylum Streptophyta; class Magnoliopsida; order Caryophyllales; family Cactaceae; genus Carnegiea; species Carnegiea gigantea. The sequence goes on along the minus strand of JAKOGI010000046.1, from coordinate 297,672 downwards.
GGCATCAGCTAGTAGATTCGATTCAGGCGAAGAACCTGATGATGAGTTCGACCCGGATTATGATCCATCTAGGGATCGTTAGGTGGTTCTAGGGGTTGGTGTAGTAGTTTTCATTTTGAACCTATATGTATATATGGTACGGTTGGATAGGATAGTTTGGTTTTGTGTGGCATCTGACATTGTATATAGCAAGGCTAATCCTCTCCGATTGTGATGACAGGGTCCGTATCTCTTTTTGGTCATGTGATGGATCTCGTGTTTAGGGGCTATGTAGTGTTTATTGTCAGGGTGGGAGTCAGAACTAGGCTTGCTTACTCAGCTAGGTGTAATATGCTTTGTTGTTCATGTATATAGATCAGCAGCTATGTATGTAAGTAAGCCGTTATGAAATGAAATGATGATGCTTTGAGTTAGGAAATAATCTTTGAGCCATCTTCTATGTATTTATTGGGCATGTTTATTGTGTATGTCTGGAGGTTCCAGTGTTTGAATTGTTTCATTTAATGTATGATCAGAATGTCTAGGTCAGTACAAAACAACATGGAGGTTCATGCCGAGGATAATTTGGAGCAAGGCCAGGGATCGGGTGATCAAGCCTCGTGCCAGGAACCACAACCACAACATAGTGACACACCACCATTGCCCTCTGTATTAGGTAGCAACCTAGGAAACCCGAGTTACTGGCCAACCCTAATTGCTGAATTGATGAAGTGAATTCCCCAGGTACCTGCTGAAACCCCTCCTAAAGAGGACAAATTAGCAGATAGGGTGGCACGGTGCAACCTTAAAGTTTATAATGGATCTTATGATCCAGTAGTATTGGAGGAATGGATAAGAGGAATGGAGAAAACTTTTACAGTAGTAGAGGTGCTAGAAGGAAAAAGGATAAATATTGGGACATATTATTTAACTGGTGAAGCTTACATTTGGTGGAATACCATGAAAGATAAACTCATAGGGCCTGAATTTACTTGGAATAAATTCTTAAGTGAGTTAAGGGAAAATTTTACCCAGTTGTGGTCCAAAGGCAAAAGGAGAAAGAGTTTATGAAGCTGAAGATGAGTGGCACCATGACTGTGATGTAATACGCCAGTAAGTTCACTGAATTATCTAGGTTTGTTCTTGAGTTTGTGTCATCTGAAAGGTTGAAAATGAGGAGGTTTGAGGAGGGCTTGGCCTTCTATATTCGAAATTAGTTAGCTGGACAACCAATTCTGACTTACCAAGAACTCTATGAGCGAGCAGCTGAAGTGGAACAAGTGAAAACGGAGTTAAGAGCACTGAATCCAATCAACCACAAGAGAAAGGGGTTTGAGCGGGGGACTCCAAGTGAGAGTGTGAATCAGAACTAGAAGAAACCTATTCCTGTTCCTTCCAAGAACCATTATGTAGGGTCGACAGTACCCCGTGCGAAGTGTGGGAGAACAAATCACACCACTCCTGAATGCCGCGTTGGCACCAACAAATGCATGTGGTGTGGAAGTCCTGAACACCTCATCACTGTATGCCCCCGACGACTAAAAGCTGTAGACAAGGGCGCAGCAAAACCCTTAGCTCCGCTCCGCTAGGGACCCCTACCTTCAAGGCCTGCAATTGTAGGAAGGGCATTTGTGATGAACAAGAAGGAAATTGCTACCTCTGGTACGGTAGTCACTAGAACTCTCTTTTTAAATTCCAAGCCATTTTCTGTATTATTTGATTCGGGCACCACTCATTCATTTATATCTTCCCGATCTGTTATACAATTGAGTCTTGAGAACGGGAGGATGGAAACCAATTTCAAAATTAAGCTACCCAATAATTCTGTGATCGAGTGCCCCCTCTCTTATAAACTTCTCCCTATCACCATTGGTGAAACCACCTTCCCTGTGGATATGATTCAATTTGATTTGTCTGATTTTGACATCATTTTGGGAATGAATTGGTTGCACACTTATGGAGCCCAAATTGACTGTGAAGATTTTAAGGTTATCTTGAAAGATGAAAAAGGCAGGAAAGTGTGTTTTTATAGGCAGAGATAGGCAAAATCTTGTTCTTTGATTTCCGCTATGAAAGCCAGTAAGCTATTATATCAGGGGTGTATTGGATATTAGTGTTATGCTATTGACACCTAAACAAAAGAAGAGGAAGTAGAGAATATACCAGTAGCTTATGAATTTGAAGATGTTTTCCCTGAGGAATTACCAGGACTACCCTTGCAGAGGGAAATTGATTTCGGAATCGAGTTAATTCCTGGAGCCCAACCTATTTCTAATGCCCCATATCGTATGGCCCCAATTGAGCTTAAGGAATTAAAGATTCAACTAGATGAACTATCATAAAAGGGCTTTATTAGGCCAAGTGTGTCACCATGGGGTGCTCCAGTGCTGTTTGTCAAGAAAAAGGATGGAATGTTAAGACTATGTATTGATTATAGGGAGTTGAATAAGATTACCATCAAGAAAAATATCCTCTACCACGAATAGATGATTTATTTGATCAATTACAAGGAGCAGGAGTGTTCTCTAACATTGATTTAATGTCAGGGTACCATCAACTTAGGATTAAACCTGACGACATTCCTAAGACAGCGTTTAGGACTAGATATGGTAACTATGAGTTTCTAGTGATGCCTTTTGGTCTCACTAATACTCCTACGGCCTTCATGGACCTTATGAACAGGATTTTCAGACCCTATTTAGAAAAATTTGTAGTGGTGTTTATAGATGACATTCTTATCTATTCTAAGGACAAGGAGGAACATGCTGATCAACTGCGGACAGTATTGCAAACTTTGAGGAAGCATCAACTCTATGGAAAATTCAAGAAATGTGAATTTTGGTTAGAGGAAGTAGTATTTTTGGGGCATGTGGTTACAAAAGAAGGAATTAAAGTTGACCCCCCAGAAGATGCAAGCAATCACAGAATGGCCAAGGCCCACCAATGTCACTAAGATTAGAAGCTTTCTGGGTTTAGCAGGTTACTACTGAAGGTTCGTAAAGGACTTTTCGAAAATAGCTTCACCACTGACCAATCTACTGAAGAAAGCGAACAAATTTTATTGTACTGAAAGATATGAGAAAGCTTTCTAAGAGCTAAGGCAGCGATTGACCACCGCCCCAATCCTAATGTTACCAATGGAAGGAAAGGAGTATATTATTTACAGTGATGATTCATAGAACGATCTAGGGTGCGTGCTGATGCAGGAGGACAAAATAGTAGTTTATGCCTCTCGACAACTCAAGCCATATGAGAAGAACTACCCTACCTATGACCTAGAGTTAGCAGCCGTGGTCTTTGCTTTGAAAATTTGGAGGCATTATTTATATGGGGTACCATGTAGGGTTTATACTGATCATCAAAATTTAAAGTATATCTTCACCCAGAAGGAGCTCAATTTGAGGCAACGACGTTGGCTTGAGTTGCTTAAAGACTATGATTTGCAGATCCAATATCATCCTGGTAAAGCAAATGTGGTGGTAGATGCTCTGAGTAGGAAGGCGCAACATAGCTCAAACACTGTGGTAATTACCCAATTGAACCTCTTCAGAGAACTTGAGGACTTCGGGATTCAATTAGTGTCCCACGGGCAAACAAATGTGCAATTATCAGCACTTACCGTGTAGTCCTCCCTAGTGGAAGAAATTCCACTGAACCAGGGAAGTGATCTCAAACTCCAACGAATAAAGCAAAATTTAGAAAAAGGGAAGTCTTCGGGATTTGTAATACACGAGGATAGGACCCTGCGATTTCAGAATCGCCTGTGTGTGCTTAAAAAGGAAGGATTAAGGAAGCAAATCATGGAAGAGGCTCACAATACTCGTTATTCGGTGCATCCAGGAGGCACCAAGATGTACAGAGATCTAAGACAATACTTTTGGTGGAATAATATGAAGAAAGACGTTGCAGAATATGTGAACAAGTGTCTAACCTGCCAGAAAGCTAAAGCAGAGCATCAACGTCCTGTGGGTGAACTATGACCCTTAGAAATTCCCACTTAGAAGTGGGATTCGATCTAAATGGACTTTGTTATGGGTTTACCCCTTTCTGCCTCGAAAAAGAATGCTATCTGGGTCATAGTTGATCGACTCACGAAGTCAGCTCATTTCCTGCCAATTAAGGATACATGGGGAGTTAAAAGACTAGCCTAACTGTATGTTAAGGAGATAGTCCGTCTGCACGGGATCCCTTTAAATATATGATAGGCGATAAATTGTCTCACTTTACGTGTCTCTTTCACATACTTTTAGCTCGTATAATAACTTAATGTCTAGGATTTTTACTTGTTTTATTTATGTTTTGTAGGAAATAACGTCAAATCAAGCAAACGTCACGAAATGGAGCAAAGAAGCGATAAAGTGAAGAAAAACAGCAAAAACAGGCAAAAAGGGTCGCGGGGGGCTGAACCAGAAATTTGGCATGGGGGCCCTATGCCAGGTGGCACAACCGTGCCATAGTGGCATGGGCACCCCGTGCCAGATGGCACGACCATGCCATCCCCCATTTTTCGCGATTAAAGCCGATTTTCGGCCAGTTTTGCAGAGGAGTAGCACGGTGGGGCCGTGTCACGAGGCATGCCTGTGCCACCCTGGCACAGTGTAGCCATGCCGATTGGCATGGTCGTGCCCCCGTGTCTCGCGATTTTCTACTTAAACTCTGTTCGGGCGTTTTTACAAGGGTGTCGTCGAGGGGGTCGTTCGGCCTTCTCCTGGGGCGATTCTTAGAGTAGTTTAGGTAAGATTTTAGCAAATAAAACCTCAAGAGGAGGATTAGTTTAGGATTGAAGATTGTAATCTTGGATTCAACCTTTGGATTTCAAGTTCCTTCATCAATTCAAGACTAAGTTTTCTCCCCTTTTATCTCTTTATTTCATTATTGTTCTTGTTTATGTTTTGTTGGTTTAATTCTTGTATTTGTTTTGTTTAGTTTATATGTTTAGTTTTTGTTGTTAATTCATGTTATTTAGTTGTTTAGATTCATGTTATTTCATTCTCTTTGTTTTGTTCTTCAAGTTTATGTTCCTGTTTGTTAGTTTAGGTTTCGATGTGTTTATGAGGTTTTGTTGGTAGATTGTGTTGGCTTGGATTGTGATTAGCCTCTTGATGGCTGATTAGTCTTGTGTTTGGCCTAACCATACCCAATCTATGCCTAGAACTTAGAGTTTTTCTTCACACCCGCCAAGTGTTCGACGAAATGCTTGGGAGAGCTTTCATCCATATTTTTGGGCGATTGACTTATGCTGAGAGGTGAGGTCAATTAGCTAGTGTGAGAGAGGGAATAACCGAATTCGGGATATGAAAATAGTATTCGAATCGAGTTAGGTCCGGGGTTGCTAGTTTTGTGGTCTAATTGGGCTAACCCCATGAAAATAGGTGGTTAGATCGATTAGACTAGCTCAATGACCCTTGAGAGAGGGCTTGGGTGGTCTTTGATGGTGCAATCAATCATCTCTAGCTCGCGATGTAGTTTGGGTAGGTTAGGACTCGTCTTGGTTAGTTGGTTCATTCATTGGTCAAATCGCAACTCTAAGTCGCTTCTTCTATGTTTGTTAGCGTAGTTTAGTTTTCCTCCTTCACCTTTGATCTCGCCTAGATTGATACGCTCGAATGAACGCTGGTAGTTGAAAACACAATTTTCTGTGGACGACACCTCAAGTACTCAACGATACACTTCGCATTTGGGGTTTATAAATATTAAAACTTTTTCTGTATCAAGCTTTTGGCGCCGTTTCCGGGGAGTTGGCGTCTTTCCAATATCAGAGTTTACTTGGGCATTCAAGGCTAGGCCTTTTAAAAAATTCCAAAAAATTTTTAAAAAAATAAAAATTTCAAAAAAGAAAATTTTCAAGATGGCTATTTTCCATTTACCTCAGTCTGAGCATGAACCTTTTTGGCAATATCTGTCTCGATTGAATGATTATCGTGCTCAATATGTGCCTTTCACGTATGAGAAATGGGAAATATGCGATGTCGTGCTTGAGGGGATAACAGGTGAGACTCGAGCCATCCTTGAGTCCATGTGTTATGGTGGTTTGCGTTCTTTAACTAATGATGACATGTGGGATTTGTTCGAGTCTGTAGCTTGGCGTCAATGGCAATCTAATCATGCTAGGGACTCATATCATCACCATTCTTCTTACCCTCATATGTTGTACTCTTTTTGCTAATCTTTTGACCATGATGTGAATTCTTGTCCTCATTATGATGTTTCCGATGAATGTTATGCTAGACTTGATGCCATGATAGGGACAATGAATGAGCAACATGAGCGTTTTATTAGTAAGATGAGGGAGTGTAGTTTATTACATGAGACTGACCCTAGTCTACCTTGCCCCAGACTTGAAGCTCGTCTCTATGATGATTGTGATTCTTCCCTTCCCCTAGAGTCTAATGTTGTTGATGATGCACCTTTGACCGACCTAGGAGAAGTGTTTGACCCTCCCTCGTCCCCATTGACGTTTGTTGCTCCATCCTTTTCTAGCACACCCATAGGCACTACTGTCAGTGCTTTGACCTTACATGCTTCTCCCCTTCCTTTAGCGCAGTGCACGGGGTTAGAGATGGGAGAGACATACAGGGATGATGTTACTGTTTTGGAGGATGATTTTCCTACTTGGTTGAAGGAACCTATCTTGGTTGAGCCATATCTTGAGGAGGCTCCTTTCGTGGAGTTGTGTGATGACAGTCTGGTGGTTGGTGCCGCCCCTAGTATTGATCATATCGACCCAATTTGCACCGAGCCACTCGACTCGACCCCATTTCATCCCCCTTACTTTCCACCATGCCCCCCCACTTGCATGCATTCCATGAGTCCCCATGTGACATTCGAGGGTATAATCCCTCCTTGGACCCTTATTGTGCATACCTAGAGGACATGCCTAGGATAATTGAGTGCACCACTTTCTTTGATTATTATTTCGATTTTTCTATGGCATTTAATAAGTATAAGGGGGCATCGATTTTCTTTCCTATGCTCTTCTTTGTGTTCTCTTACTTACATCATTCTGAGATGCATGCACAGGCACACGATAAGCTCTTGCAAACTTTGAATGCATTCGAGCTGACGACTTGCATCTTGAGAGGCAAGGAGTGGCTGATGCTCCTTAAGCCGCTGTGGCATAGTTCGAGTACATTCAGTGCCCGACCTGGTATAATCGTTCTCACTCTTGCCCCTTCTTTTTTTTTTTCATATTTTCTCTCTTTTTGTTTTTGTTTAGTTGTGGATATTAGGGTCGCATTGTTGTTGGTCATCATCTTGAGGTGAAATTGGGATGTTGTTGAGCCATTGATGGCTATGATCACCGTTTTTGTGTTTTTATGGATATTTGTGTGTTGTAATTGGTGGTGTTGATGGATTGGTATATATTTGCTTTTGGTGGTGTTAGTTTTGTATATAGGTGTGTTCTTGTCATTGATTGGGTGAGATTGTGTTTTTGGGGAAGTGTGTTAGCTTGTGTATATATGTGTCGGTTCAGTGTTCTTGTGTAATTTTATTCTCTTTGTTTTTGTGTGTTTTTGTGTTCTGGTTGAGTGAGTGAGCTTGTGTATATGTGTGTTTTGTTTGACTTTGGTTTTTATGTGTTTTGTGGTTGGTGATGACTCTCAGCTCCCAACGAGGACATTATGAGATTTAAGTGTAGGGGTGGGGTCATCTCCTTTTTTGTGAAAATTTCTCATTTTTGTGTAAATTTTTTAATCTTTTTCTCCTTTTTTTTCCTCTCCTTTTTGTATAATTTTTCCTTTTTTTGGGCTTTAGGGGAGTTTTGTACTATTTTGCTCAGCCATGATCCCGGGTACCTTGGCTATTAGCTCGTATATGAGTATAATGTGCATGATAGATATTCATCCCAAGTCTGTCATTTTAGGCTTCAATTCTAACTCCAACAGTCCATTGTAATTTTGCAATCCAGTCCTAATTTATGTATTATTATCTTACATTCTTAGTCTTCCATGATCGGATCTCCCACTTGTCTACTGCACAGTTACCTTCGTATGAGCTTGCACCCCTTTTTCAATAACAAAAGCAAAAACAAACAAACTCATGCACTACTGGGTGTATCCCTTTGAGGCATGGCAAGAGTTTGATGTAAAAAAACGAGAAAGAACAAAAAAATAAAAAGGGGGAAAGGAAAGAGTTTGGAATGACAAGTAAGTACCCCTTTGAGGCATGCGCTACTGGGTGCTACCCTTTGAGGCAATACTGCTACTGCGGAAGCTTGTTTTCTATGCTAACAAATCAATAAGGTAGCCTGTATCAGTTAAGTGGGATTGAGTTTGGTTATGGCAGGCCAAAGTCTTAGGGTGATGATACACTTGCACACCAGGCACCAGGATGGATTCAATATTTTCGTACGTCGTGGGGTGAAAAGTTGATGTCTGGATGCCGTTCTTTAGGATGATGTGTCCTAAAATGCATATAATGCTTGGGTACAGACTGATACTTGAGTTACTAGGGGGTTTTGGTTGATCCGATTGTGTACAGTTTACCCCGATGTACATAATATGTTTGGTCATTTTTGGGTTTTCGATTTTTGTTTCTCTTTTGTTTGTTTTTCCTTTTTGAGATTTTATGGGTATATCTTCTGCAAACTCTCACGAGACCTTACTCGTCCACTTGGGGGAACCAAGGGGTTTAAAGGGCTTATTGCATATGCTAAATGCAACCGTGATTCCTACGAAAGTGAGTTAGTTGCTTAGTTTAGTTTTTCTTTTATTTTGCTCGAGGACGAGCAAAAGATAGGTATGGGGGTATTTGATAGGCGATAAATTGTCCCATTTTACGTGTCTCTTTCACCTACTTTTAGCTCGTATAGTAACTTAATCTTTAGGATTTTTACTTGTTTTATTTATATTTTGTAGGAAATAATGTCAAATCAAGCAAACGTCGCGAAATGGAGGGAAGAAGCAACAAAGCGAAGAAAAACAACAAAAACCGGCAAAAAGGGTCGCGGGGGGCCGAACCAGAAATTTGGCAAGCGGGCCCCATGCCAGGTGGCATGCCCGTGCCATATTGGCATGGGCACCCCATGCCAGGTGGCACGACCGTGCCATCCCCCATTTTTCACGATCAAAGCCGATTTTCGGCCAGTTTTGCAGAGGAGTGGCATGGTGGGGCCGTGCCACGAGGCACGCCCGTGCCACCCTGGCACGGTCGTGCCCCCAGGTCTCATGGTTTTCTACTTAAAGTCCGTTCGGGCGTTTTTACAAGGGGGTTGTCGAGGGGGTCGTTCGGCCTTCTCCTGGGGCGATTCTTAGAGTAGTTTAGGTAAGATTTTAGCAAATAAAACCTCAAGAGGAGGATTAGTTTAGGATTAAAGATTGTAATCTTGGATTCAGCCTTTGGATTTCAAGTTCCTTCATCAATTCAAGATTAAGTTTTCTCCCCTTTTATCTCTTTATTTCATTATTGTTCTTGTTTATGTTTTGTTGGTTTAATTCTTGTATTTGTTTTGTTTAGTTTATATGTTTAGTTTTTGTTGTTAATTCATGTTATTTAGTTGTTTAGATTCATTTTATTTCATTCTCTTTGTTTTGTTCTTCAAGTTTATGTTCCTGTTTGTTAGTTTAGGTTTCGATGTGTTTGTGAGGTTTTGTTGGTAGATTGTGTTGGCTTGGATTGTGATTAGCCTCTTGATGGCTGATTAGTCTTGTATTTGGCCTAACCATACCCAATCTATACCTAGAACTTAGAGTTTTTCTTCACACCCGCCAAGTGTTCGACGAAATGCTTTGGAGAGCTTTCATCCATATTTTTGGGCGATTGACTTATGCTGAGAGGTGAGGTCAATTAGCTAGTGTGAGAGAGGGAATAACCGAGTTTGGGAAATGAAAATAGTATCCGAATCGAGTTAGGTCCGGGGTTGCTAGTTTTATGGTCTAATTGGGTTAACCCCATGAAAATAGGTGGTTAGATCGATTAAACTAGCTCAATGACCCTTGAGAGAGGGCTTGGGTGGTCTTTGATGGTGCAATCGATCATCTCTAGCTCGCGATGTAGTTTGGGTAAGTTAGGACTCGTCTTGGTTAGTTGGTTCATTCATTGGTCAAATCGCAACTCCAAGTCGCTTCTTTTATGTTTGTTAGCGTAGTTTAGTTTTCCTCCTTCACCTTTGATCTCGCCTAGATTGATACGCTCGAATGGACTCTGGTAGTTGAAAACACAATTCCCTGCGGACGACACCCCAAGTACTCAACGATACACCTTGCCCTTGGGGTTTATAAATATTAAAACTTTTTCTGCATCAATATAGTCTCAGACAGGGATCAAAGATTTCAAGCACGTTTCTGGCAAGTGCTTCAAAAGGCCTTTGGGACCAAACTAAACTTCAGTAGCTCCTATCATCCAGAAACAGATGGACAAACTGAAAGAGTGAATCAAATTGTGGAGGACATGCTGAGAGCATGTGTATTGGAGTTCCAAGGGAAATGGGAAGACGATTTACTTTTGGTGGAATTCTCTTATAATAGCAGCTGTCAGTCCACCATCAAAATGGCCCCATTTGAGGCTTTATACGGGAGAAAATGTAGAACCCCGTTGTGCTGGAGTGATTTGGATGAGGCACTGATTATAGGTCCTGAAATGATTCAAGAGACCGCTGAGACAATAAGAAAGATTCAAGAGCATATTCAGGTTGCCCAAAGTCGACAGAAAAGTTATGCGGACAACGGAAGAAGGCCTCTAGAGTTTCAAGTAGGCGATAAAGTTTTTCTGAAAGTTTCACCAACTAGAGGGGTCAAGAGGTTCGGAGTACGGGGTAAATTGAGTCCAAGGTATATTGGACCTTATGAAATCATTGAAATGTTGAATCCCGTCGCTTATCGCCTAGAGTTGCCTGTCGAACTTGAGCACGTGTATAACGTGTTTCATATCTCTCAGCTTCGAAAATACATTCCAGATCCAGACCACACCATTGTGTCTGAACCTATCGAAATCACGGAAGATCTAGTATATGAGGAGCGTCCTGTTCAAATACTAGATCGCAGGATCAAGCAGCTACGCAACAAGCAGATACCATTGGTCAAAGTACTCTGGATAAACTACACCTCCCAAGAAGCCACCTAGGAGACCGAAGAGGCTATGAAAACCTCATGTCCACATTTATTCGACGTAATCCTATGATGAAGTTCAACAGTTTCGAAAACGAAACTTTTTAAGGGGGGAAGACTGTAATAGTCCGACCCTAAAATATGTTTATTAATTTCATTTCGTTAATCCATGTGATTAATTTCATTTCATTTCATTTACATCACTGCTTTTTATTGTTCCAATTGGATATTTCTAAATGGGCCCTCACTTTGCAATTCGAGGTTTTTTTTCTTAACCAAATTTTGAAGATCGATTTAGGCCTTGATATTTATGAATTTAGCAATTTAATTCTTTTTCATGGCACCACAACTATTTAATCTCGAGTTCTGGAAAAAAAAAAAAATTTTGCAAACGCACTCAGTTTCAGCTCTTTTCTAAACTCGAGCTCGTTTAAGGCCGATTTTGACCCATCAAGACTTAACCATCATTTGTTTAGCTAACCACCCTTAATTAGGCCTTAATTAAGCTTAGCAAAAGTGGCTTTTTAACCATAAATTTTAGCCAAGTATATATTTAGCAAGGCTTTTATTTTACACCAAGCAATTGCAAGATATTTTCTCTCCTCTATTTCTCCCCTCCTTCTCTCTAAGGCACGGCAGCAGCAATCTCAGCAGCACCACCACCATTTTAGCCACCAAACAGCCACCAACAACCACCAAACAACCACCACTCACCACCCCAACCGTCCCTCTCACTCCTTCAAGCACCAAGAATCATTCATACCTCTTTCTGAGCACAAAGTGAGTAATTCTTTTCACCTCTTATGCTGATTTTGTTATTGATTCTTGATCTTGCTAATTTTTGCTTGTTATTTTGGTTGTTTTGTGATGGATTATTCTGTTTTTAGGGAATTAAGAATCATCTTGGTGATGGATCATGATGGGGTTGAAATTGGATGAGGCTGGGGTTAGGGTTTCATCTTAGTCATGCAAGCTTCATGTTCAAGTGTTGTTTATTGATTGTTTTATCCTTGTTTTTGCTTATCTCTTAATATATTGAAGTTTGTTATGGTGTTTATGCTGTTTTGAAAAGATGGGAGTGAGTTCAAGTTAACCCAAAGTTAGGGTTTTATCCAAAATGCATGGTTTGGACCAAACTAGTATTAAACTTGAGCTATGTGTATATGTGACTAGAAAAGGAGCTTTAATTGGATATGAATATGAAGTGGAATTGTGTGTGGTGTTTTTGTATGATGTTGGGATATACCAAAGTGTGTTTACATGCTCTTAAGAAAGAATTTAAGTTGAGGATTGGTGTGAAAAGTGAGGAAACAAATCCAAGCAGTAAGGCTGGAGTTTCCAGAAAAACATGGCTCATGAATCGCATTAATCCGAGGTCTGCGGAGAAAGTTATGGTCATTTTACTGAACATGTGCAGGATGAGCTCAAAACTGACATATTGGTGTTCTAGCCCCATTTTATTAACCTTGTCGTGGGAATCATGTTATGTGTCCTTGAGTAAAGTTTTAGAGGACTTCCTAAGCTTTACATATTGAGGTTTTAGGTGTCATTTTGAGGTCGGGAGTATAAGTTCTGATTTATTCTTTCCGCGCCCTCGTTATAAACCCTTGCCCTCTGAACTCGCTACCGTACTTTAAATCATCATTTCTACAATTTATTTAGCTTCAGCATTTTAGTTAATTTATAAACTAGTCTATGCAGATTCTTTATAAGCCAGTTTATTTAAAGGTATCAATTGTGCCAGTCTTATTTAAAGGTATTCATTATAAGAACAAGTTCATTTCTGACCTCATATTCTTATAATGATCTTTTGAACAGAATCAAGGCCTAAGCTCTCCTTCTCTCCATTTTAGTGCATCTTATTACTCTGTGACTTAGCTTTTAAAATTTACAGGTACGTTCATTGACTGTATCTTTAGAAATCAGCGCGTACTTATCGAAATTGTAATGTTTTGGTAAGTACATCAATGAATCAATTGAATCAGTGCTTTATCACATAATTAGTGACCCATCAGTTATCAGTTACAGGGCATTGCCCTCCAGTTACCCGCGCGGCTTCAGGCCAGGTCCTACGGTCGACTAGGCAGGTTTACACCTATGCACTAAAGGATGGACTAACAGATAATAATTAGCAATTTAGCTTTATATGCATCTCATTCCCTATTTTAAAATCAAAATGAATTGCAAAGCGGGCCCACATAATTTTTCAGTGAATCTTTATCAGTACAGGGATGCATGTAATGAGCTTTGGCTCACAGTTCAAAATGTTTTTATGTTTTGTTTTAGAAAAGTATTCAGTGAACCGCTCTCAGGCGGGCAAGGAGGCTGGAGGTGATAAGTGAAACAGGACCGTCCATGTGGTTGGCGGTGTAGGAGTGCTAAGACGCTTTCATACCATATTGTAGTGTATTTTGGTGTTATAACTATATATTTGAACTAAATTATGTATTCTGGTGTTACAACTATATATGTGAACCGAGTTATGTATGTTGGTGTAAACCTTGGAAAGTTACAACCATTTCTGTACATAACTAAATGGTTTGAGTGTTTATGATGGTGAATGCCCTTAAAGGGTAAACTTTGGTTTATGATAAGTTTTCATGTGTAAGGAGGCCTTGTCCTTTGTGAATGGCGGTAATGCCCCGTTCTATTATTTCTCATTGTTAAACTTAAGCAGGTAAATGCAAGCAATGATTCATGTATTATTAGGGCGTTACATTAAAGTCTAAGTTCAAAGCGAAGCAGTAATAATTCAAGATTGTCTCTAAGATTGTCGACAGACATTATCAGGACCAAGATTATATTTTTATCATTGAATCTTTACCATTCACGTGTCAACAATTATTTCTATATTGTATTCTATAAATTGGTACTCTTTAGCATTATATTAAACACTGCAAAATTCACAGGGCAGAAAATTGAATGCAGCCTAATTTGCACACTCACACTCACTCTTGTAATCCTCCATCCCCACAGGGTCTCTCAAGCTTTCTCCACTCCATTGTACGCCATGGCCAAGAGCCTTAATTCAATCCTTAGAGAAAGTTTTAATCAAATAAAAGTAAGTTTTTATTCACTCATTTATTCATTTAAATTATCAATCTAAAATTATACTTTATATAAATAAATTTGACACTCTGCCGCTTTTGAATTAATACCACATTTAGACCCTTACCCATACCCACCTAGGTCGATCCTAGCCTTGATTGGTATCAGAGTTGAGTTTGTATATTAAGTTATTATCTAGCCGTTGCTATCGTTGGTAAGCTATTGGCAGGCCCAGGTAAGTCCGTTGATTAACCGTATGTTAGGTAGTCCCGATGGGGTGGTCCCAGTGGTCCCGGTAGAATGTGCATGACCCATATCTAAGTGTTCAAATGTAACTCAGATAATCTCTTAGTTTAGCGATCGTCTTAGTTTAGGTAGTGTGAAGGAGTCTAATGTGGTTAATAACAAGTTTAATTTCCATGTTGCTCTGTTAATGAAAGATCGTGAAGAAACATTTAGTTTAGATGAAGAACTTCAAGCCATTGACTTACTTTCTAAACTTGCAATTGAAAAGTACATAAAGTAACATAGCTATTTTTGGTGTGAATCAAGTTGCACTCCAACCTTTAACAGCATCAGGGTCAGATTGTCCTATACTCACGACCTTTGTAGACAATCGATTAATACGTCATAAAGATTCATTATTAGCTATGATTCAAACGAACATTTGCAATGGTCCTATACATTTTAATTGTTGTCCAAATTATTCAGTACACTTAAATGACCCTTGGATTGTAGATACTTTATTATTAGATACTCATCTTCCTAATATTCAAAATAACTTAAAGGTCCAATTATGTGAGCTTTCAAGATATTTTGCTATTACTTATAGACTGTGTTTCAAATTATTATCATCTCAACTTAGTCCTAAATGTATATTAAAATATGGTTTAGAAGAGACAATGCAATTAAATTACCGAATCAGATAATGTTACTACTTTAACTCTGAAGTTATTAAAATGGAATGAAATCACTATTCCTCAAGAATTCATTATTCAAAATACTAGACCACAAAGAAATATTTCTCAAAAGAATATTCAACAAATAATAGAAGAGCCCGATGATCGAGTGTTAGTAAAATTTGATTCAAGTCGAGAAAAAGATTCCTCTTCAAGATTTTCTGAAAATATTACACTTCCTCGATCTTCATATCCCATGCCTTCTAAGTCTTCTAATTATGATTATTTAATGGATAACCAAGTAGAAAATTCTCAAACAATTTATTATGAAGCTCCATTCGCTGAGCCAATAGATGAAGCTTCTTCTTCAATTGGTTCACTAACATATTCAACTATGCAACCTCCAAGATTTTCTTATTTCTAAGCCATTTAGAATTCATAAAGATTATTCAAGGTAAAATTTCAATTCAATGGAGAATTAGGTCAAAAGAGAATGGTTTCTTTTATACTTTGATTTAAATGGTCAATCATTCATAAGACACGAGTGGTATTCATTCATGCAAAGATATAAAACTAATGTTCCTTTCTTCAATTAGTGGGCAATCTTCTTCTGATGGGTCGTGCTGATGCTGGCACGTTGAATAATTTGTTTTGATGAGTTACGTTGATATCCTGATGAGCTGTCTTAAATATTGAACCTACATAATTCCCTTGACCATAATTGCCTTTCATGAGCATATAGGCAATCAAGCATGGTCACTATTCAAGACAGCTCATCAGGATATCGCTATAATTCATAAAAACAAATTATTCTACAGGTCAGTATAAGCATGACCCATTAGAACAATAATTCAAGATCAGTCCAAAGTCCATTGATATATATTACTATTTCACTTTTGATGTGGTTGAAGTCCAAGTTCAAAAAGAAGCAGCAATAATTCAAGATTGTTTCCAAGATTGTCAGCGGACATTATCATGATCAAGATTCAATTTTTATCATTGAATCTTTACCAATCACATGCCAACAATTATTTTCATATTGTATTCTATAAATAGGTACTTCTTAGCATTATATGAAACACTGTAAAATTCACATGGCAAGAAATTGAATACTACCTAATTCACACACTCACACTCACTCTTGTAATCCTCCATCCCCACAAGGTCTCTCAAGCTTTCTCTACTCCTTTGTACTCCATTACCAAGAGCCTTAATTCAATCCTTAGACAAAGTTTTTATTCACTCGTTTATTCGTTTAAATTATTAATTCAAAATTACACTTTACATAAATAAATTGGACACTCTGCTGAATTAATCCCACATTTAGACCCTTACCCATACCCGCACAGGTCGATCATGGCCTTGATTGGCATCAGAGCTTAGTTTGTATATTTAGTTAGTGTCTAGTTGTTGCTATCGCTAGTCAGCTATTGGCAAGCCCAGGTAAGTCCGTTGATTAATCGTGTGTTAGGTGGTTCCGATGAAGTGGTCCCAGTGGTCCCGGTAGAATTTGCATGACTCTTAGCTAAGTGTTCAAATGTCACTCAGATGATCTCTTCGTGTAGCGATCGTCTTAGTTTAGGTAGTGTGAAGGAGTCTAATATGTTTAATAGCAAGGGAGTTAGTTGCCAAGATTATTTTTCAAAATTAGAAAATTCATAAACAAAAGATAGAATTGGCAAGTTTGTTTTCCATGTTGCTCTATTAATGAAAGATCGTGAAGAAACATTCAATTTAGATGAAGAACTTCAAGCCATTGACTTACTTTCTAAAATTGCAATTGAAAAGTACATAAAGTAACATAGCTATATTTGTTTTGGTGTGAATCAAGTTGCACTCCAACCTTTAACAACATCAGGGTCAGCTTGTCCTATACTCCCGAACTTTGTAGACAATCGAGTAATACGTCATAAAGATTCATTATTAGCCATGATTCAAACAAACATTTGCAATGGCCCCATATATTTTAATTGTTATCCAAATTATTCAGTAGACTGAAATGACCCTTGGATTGTAGATACTTTATTATTAGATACTCATCTTCCTAATACTCAAAATAACTTGAAGGTCCAATTTCGTGAGCTTTCAAGATATTTTGCTATTACTTATAGACTGTATTTCAAATTATTATCATCTGAACTTAGTCCTAAATGTATATTAAAATATGGTTTAGATCAAACAATGCAATTAAATTATCGAATTAGATAATGTTACTACTTTAACTCCGAAGTTATTAAAATGGAATGAAATCACTATTCCTCAAGAATTCATTATTCAAAATACTAGGCCACAAAGAAATATTGCTCAAAAGAATATTCAACAAATAATAAAAGAGCCCGATGATCAAGTATTAATAAAATTTAATTCAAGTCGAGAAAAAGATTCCTCTTCAAGATTTTCTGAAAATATTACACTTCCTCGATCTTCATATCCCATGCCTTCTAAGTCTTCTAATTATGATTATTTAAAGGATAACAAAGTAGAAGATTCTCAAACAATTTATTATAAAGCTCCAATCACTGAGCCAATAGATGAAACTTCTTCTTCAATTGGTTGACTCACATATTCAACTATGCAACCTCCAACATTTTCTTATTTCTAAGCCATTTACAATTCGTAAAGATTGTTTAAGGTAAAATTTTAATTCAATGGAGAATTAGGTCAAAAGAGAATGGTTTCTTTCATGCTTTGATTTAAATGGTCAATCATTCATAAGAGACGACTGGTATTCATTCATGCGAAGACATAAGTTAATGTTCCTTTCTTCAATTAGTGGGCAATCTTCTTCTAATGGGTCGTGCCGATGCTGACACATTGAATAATTTGTTTTGATGAGTTTCGTTGATATCCTCATGAGATGTCTTGAATAGTGAACCTACATAGTTACCTTGACCATAATTTCCTTTCATGAGCATATAGGCAATAACGTACGGTCACTATTCAAGACAGCTCATCCGGATATCACTATAATTCATCAAAACAAATAATTCTACATGTCAGCATTAGCATGACCCATCAGAACAATAATTCAAGATCAGTCCAAAGTCCATTATTGTACAATACTTTTTCACTTTTGATGTGGTTAAAGTCCATGTTCAAAAAGAAGCAGCAATAATTTAAGAATGTCTCCAAGATTGTCGGTAGACATTATCAAGATCAAGATTCAATTTTTATCATTGAATCTTTATCATTCACGTGTCAATAATTATTTCTATATTGTATTCTATAAATAGGTACTCCTTAGCGTTATATTAAACACTGCAAAATTCATAGGGCAAAAAATTGAATGTAGCCTAATTCACACACTCACATTCACTCTTGTAATCCTCTATTCCCACAAGGTCTCTCAAGCTTTCTCCACTCCTTTGTACTCCATTGCCAAAAGCCTTAATTCAATCCTTAGACAAACTTTTATTCAAATAAAAGTAAGTTTTTATTCACTCATTTATTTGTTTAAATTATCAATCTAAAATTACACTTTACATAAATAAATTTGACACTCTGCTGCTTTTGAATTAATCTCACATTTAGACCCTTACCCATACCCGCCTAGGTTGATCCTGGCCTTGATTGGTATCAGAGCTGAGTTTGTATATTTAGTTAGTGTCCAGCCGTTGCTATCGTTGGTCAACTATTAGCAAGCCCGGGCAAGTCAGTTGATTAACCGTGTGTTAGGTGGTCCCGATAGGGTGGTCCCAGTGGTCCTGATAGAATGTGCATGACTCTTAGCTAAGTGTTCAAATGTAACGTAGATGATCTCTTAGTTTAGCGATCGTCTTAGTTTAGGTTGTGTGATGGAGTCTAATATGGTTAATAGTAAGGGAGTTAGTTGTCAAGATTATTTTTCAAAATTGAAAAATTCATATACGACAGGTAGAATTGGCAAGTTTAATTTCCATGTTGCTCTATCATGCAATGAAAGATCATGAAGAAACATTTAGTTTAGATGAAGAACTTCAAGCCATTGACTTACTTTCTAAAAATGCTATTGAAAACTACATAAAGTAACATAGCTATATTTGTTTTGGTGTGACTCAGGTTTTACTCCAACCTTTAACAACATCCGGGTGAGATTGTCCTATACTCACGGCCTTTGGGGACAATAGATTAATACGTCACAAAGATTCGTCATTAGCTATAATTCAAACAAACATTTGTAATGGTTCCATATATTTTAATTGTTGTCTAAATTATTCAGTGGACTTAAATGATCCTTGGATTATAGATACTTTATTATCAGATAATCATCTACCTAACATTCAAAATAATTTAAATGTCTAACTTCGTGAGCTTTCAAGAAATTTTGCTATTATTTATAGAGTGTATTTCAAATTATTATCATCCTAACAGAATCCTAAATGTATATTAAAACCTAGTTTAGATGAAACAATATTATTAAAAGCCGAATAAGATAACGTTACTACTTTTACTCCAAAGTTACTAGAATGGAATGAAATTACTATTACTCAAGAATATATTATTCAAAATACTAGGCCACCAAGAAATATTGCTCAAAAGAATGTTCAACAAAAAATAGAAGAGCCCGATGGTGGAGTATTAGTAAGATTTAATTCAAGCCGGAAAAAAGGTTCATCTTCAAGACTTTTTTAAAATGTTAAACTTTCTCAATCTTCATATTCCATGTCTTCTAAGCGTTCTAGTTATGACTATTTAAAAGATAACGAAGTAGAAGATTCCCAAAAAAATTATTATAAAGCTCCAATTGCTTACCAATAGATGAAGCTTTTTCTTCAATTGGTTCACCAACAGATTCAACAATGCAACCTCTAACATTTTCTTCAATCAATGTTATTTCAAAGCCATTTAAAATCAGTAAAAATTATGTAAGACAAAATTTCAATTCAATAGGGAATTAGGTCAAAAGAGAATAGTTTCTTTCACACTTTGATCTAAATGCCCAATTATTCATAAGAAAAGAGTGGTATTCATTCATGCAAAGAAATAAAGTTAATGTTCCCTTCTTCAATTGGGGGGCAATCCTGATGAGTTACGTTGATATCCTGATGAGTTGTCTTGAATAGTGAACCTGCATAATCCTCTTGGCCATAATTGCCATTGACAAGCCATCAAAGAATTGCAATTATGCAAGGTTACTGGTCAACGTGTCAAAATTACTATTCATATATATGCTCATCAAAGGCAATTATTACTCAAGGCAGTAATGTAAGGTCACTATTCAAGATAGCTCATCAGGATATCACTATAACTCATTTAAACAAATTATTCAACATGTCAGCATCAGCATGACCCATAAGAACAATAATTCAAGATCAGTCCAAAGTCCATTATTGTGCAATACTGTTTCACTTTTAACGTGATTGCAGTCGACGTTCAAAAAGAAGCAACAATAATTCAAGATTATTTCCAAGATTGTCGGCAGGCATTATCAAGATCAAGATTCAATTTTTATCATTGTATCTTTATCATTGTATCTTTACCATTCACGTGTCAACTCCTTAGCATTGTATCAAACACTATAAAATTCACATGAAAAAAAAGAAATTTCATAAAGCATAATTCGCACACTCACACTCACTCTTGTAATCTTGCATCCCCTAAAGCACTTTCAAGCTTTCTTCACTCCTTTGTACTCCATTACCAAGGGCCTCAATTCAATCCTTGTACAAAGTTTTATTCAAATAAAAATAAATTTTTATTCGCTTGTTTATTCATCTAAATTATCAATTCAGAATTACATTTTACATAGATCAATTTGACATAAATCAATTTGACACTCTGCTGCCTTCGAATTAATCCCACATTTAGACCCTTACCCATGCCCACCTAGGTCGACCCTGACCTCGATTGGTATTAGAACCGAATTTGCATATTTAGTTAGTGTCTAGCCATTTCTATCGTTGGTCAGCTATTGGCCAGCCCAGGTAACTCTGTTGATCAACCGTGTGCTAGGTGGTCCCAGTGGGGCTATCCTGTGGTCCCAGTGGGGCTGTCCTGGTGGTCTCGGTAGAATATGCAAGGATCTTAGCTAAGTCTTCAAACATAACTCAAATGACATCTTGGTTTAGCGATCATCTTAGTTTAGGTAGTGTGAACAGGACTAATCTGGTTAATAGCAGGCGGGTTAATTGTCAAGATTATTTTTCAAATTGGAAAGTTCCTAAATAAAGGGTAGAAATGGTAAGTTTAATTTCGATGTTGCTCTATCAATGAAAGGTCGTGAAGAAACATTTAGTTTAGAAGAAGAATTTCAAATGATGAACTTAATTTCCAAAATTGCTATTGAAAGACACAAAAAGAAATATAGATGAATTCGTTTTGGTGTGACTCAGGTTGCGCTCTAACCTATAACAACATCACGGTTATATTGTCCTATATTCACGGCCTTTAGAGATAATAGATTAATACTTCACAAAGATTCATTGTTAGCTATGATTCAAACGAACATTTGCAATTGTCCCATATATTTTAATTGTTGTCCAAATTATTCAGTAAACTTAAATAACCCTTGGATTGTAGATACTTTATTATCAGATAGTTATCTTCCTAATATTGAAAATAATTTAAAGGTTCAATTTCGTAAGCTTTCAAGAACTTTTGCGATTACATACAAAGTGTATTTCAAATTATTATCATCCCAACTTAATCCTAAATGTACATTAAAACCTAGTTTAGATGAAATAATGTTATTAAGAACCGAATTAGATAATGTTACTACTTTTGCTCCAAAGTTATTAAAATGGAATGAAATTACTATTCCTCAAGAATTTATTATCCAAAATACTAGGCCACCAAGAAATATTGCTCAAAAGTATGTTCAACAAATAATAGAAGAGCCTGATGGTGTAGGATTAATAAGATTTAATTCAAGCCAAGAAAAAGGCTCATCTTCAAAATTTTCTGAAAATGTTAAAATTCTACGATCTTCATATTGCATGCCTTCTAAGTCCTCTAATTATGATTATTTAAACGATAACAAAGTAGAAGATTCGCAAAAAATTTATTATAAAGCTCCAATCGCTGAACCAATAGATAAAGCTTGTTCTTCAATTGGTTCACTAACATATTCAACTGTGCAATCTCTAATATTTTCTTTAATCAAAGTCTTTTCAAAGACATTTGAAATCAGTAAATATTATATAAGGCAAAATTTCAATTCAATAGAGAATTAGGTCAAAAGAGAATGGTTTCTTTTGCACTTCGATTTAAATCGTCAATCATTCATAACAGAAGAGTGGTATTCAGTCGTGGAAAGACACAAAGTTAATATTCTTTTCTTCAATTGGCAGGCAATATTGTTTTGATGGGTCATGCTAATGTTGACATGTTGTATAATTTGTTTTGATGAGTTACGTTGGTATCCTGATGAGTTGTCCTGAATAATGAACCTGCACAATTCACTTGGCTATAATTGTCATTGATGAGCATATAGGAATTATCAAAGCAATCAAAGGATTGGTATTAGGTAAGGTTACTGGTCAATGTATCAAAATCACTATTCATATATGTTCAACAAATTCAATTATTGCTGAAGGCGATAATGCAAGGTCACTATTCATGATAGCTCATCAGGATATCACTATAACTCATCAAAACAAATTATTCAACCTCTCAGCATCAGCATGATCCATCAAAACAATAATTCAAAATTAGTCCAGAATCCATTATTGTGCAATACTGTTTCACTTTTAACATGGTTGCAGTCCAAGTTCAAAAAGAAGCACCAATAATTAATTTAAGATTGTTTTCAAAATTGTCAGCAAACATTATCAGGATCAAGATTTAATTTTTATTATTGAATCATTACCATTCACGTGTCAACAATTATTTTCATATTGTATTCTATAAATAGGTACCCTTAGTGTTGTATCAAACATAACAAAGTTCACACGGTAAAACGTTTAACGCGTCCTAATTCACACATTCACATTCACTCTTGTAATCCTCCATCCCCACAAGCTCTCTCAAGCTTTCTCTACTCCTTTGTACCCCATTACCAAGAGCCTCAATTCAATCCTGATGCAAAGTTTTGTTCAAATAAAAGTAAGTTTTTATTCGCTCGTTTCTTCATTTAAATTATCAATTCAGAGTTACAGTTTAGATCAATCAATTTGACACTTTGCCGCCTTCGAATTAATTATACAATTAGATCCTTACCCATACCTGCCTGGGTCAATCCTAGCCCTGATTAGTATCAGAGCTAAGTTGTCATATTCAGTTAGTGTTTAGCCGTTGCTATTGTTCGTCAGCTGTTGGCCAGCCCAGGTAAGTGCGTTGATCAATCATGTGTTAGGTGGTCCATGGGGTGGTCCCTGTGGTCCTGGAAAATGTACAAGACTCTTAACTAAGCGTTCAAATGCAACTCAGATGACCTGTTGATTTAGCGATCATCTTAGTTTAGGTGGTGTGAAGAAGTCCAACATGGTTAATAGCAAGGGAGTTAGTTATCAAGATTATTTTTCAACTTGGACAATTCCTAGACAAATGGTAGAAATGGTAAGTTTAATTTCGATGTTGCTCTATCAATGAAAGATCGTGAAATGGTAAGTTTAATTTTGTGGTTGCTCTATCAACAAAAGATCATGAAGAAATATTTAGTTTAGATGAAGAATTCAAGCCATTAACTTACTTTCAAAAATTACCATTGAAAAATACAAAAAGAAATATAGATATATTCATTTTGGTGTGACTCAAGTTGCACTCCAGCATTTAATGACATTAAGGTTAGATTGTCCTATATTTACGACCTTTAGAGACAATAGATGAATATGTCACAAAGATTCATCATTAGCTATGATGCAAACAAACATCTGCAGTGGTCCCATATATTTTAATTATTGTCCAAATTATTCAGTAGACTAAAATGACCCTTGGATTATAGACACTTTATTATCAGATATTTATCTTCCGAACATCCAAAATAATTTAAAGGTCCAATTTCGCTAACTTTCAAGAAATTTTGCTATTACTTCTATGGTGTATTTCAAATTGTTATTATCCCAACTTAATCCTAAATGTTTATTAAAACCTAGTTTAGATGAAACAATGTTATTAAAACCGAATTGGATTGTGTTGCTATTTTTACCCCAAAGTTATTAAAAGGGAATGAAATTACTATTTCTCAAGAATTTATTATTCAAAATACTAGGCCCCTAAGAAATATTACTCAAAAGAATGTTCAACAAATAATAAAAGGGCCCGATGGTAGAGTATTAATAAGATTTAATTCAAGCCGAGAAAAAGGCTCATCTTCAAGATTTTCTAAAAATGTTAAACTTCCTCGATCTTCATATTCCATGCCTTCTAAGTCTTCTAATTATGATTATTTAAAAGATAACTAAGGAGAAGATTCTCAAAAAATTTATTATAAAGCTCCAATCGCTGAGCCAATAGATGAAGCTTCTTCTTTAATTGGTTCACGAACATATTCAACTATGCAACCTCCAACATTTTCTTCAATCAATGTTATTTCAAAGCCATTTGAAATCAGTAAAGATTATGTAAGACAAAATTTCAATTCAATAGAGAATTAGGTCACGAGGGAATGGTTTCTTTCACGCTTTGATCTAAATGCTCAATCATTCGTAAGACAAGAGTGGTTTTCATTCATAGAAAGACATAAAGTTAATATTCCTTTTTTCAATTAGTGGGCAATATTGTTCTCATGGGTCATGTTGATATTGACATATTGAATAATTTGCTTTGATGAGTTATGTTGATAACCTAATGATCTGTCTTAAATAGTGAACCTGCATAATTTTGTTGGCTATAATTTCCATTGATGAGCATATAGGAATCATTAAAGCAATAAAAGGATTGCAATTATGCAAGGTTACTGGTCAATGTGAGAAAATCACTATTTATATATGCTCATCAAAGTTAGTTGTTGCTCAAGCCAATAATGCAAGGCCACTATTCAAGACAGCTCATCAGAACATCACTATGATTCATCAAAACAAATTATTCAACATGTTAGCATCAGCATGACCCATCAGAACAGTAGTTTAAGATATGTCTGAAGCCCATTATTTTGTAACACTGTTTCACTTTTGACGTGGTTGCAGTCCAAGTTCAAAAAGAAGTGCAATAATTAAACATTGTTTCCAAGATTGTCGGCAGACATTATCAAGATCAATATTAATTTTTATCGTTTAATCTTCACCATTTACGTGTCAACAATTATTTTCACATTGTATTCTATAAATAGGCACTCCTTAGCATTATATCAAATACTGCTAAATTCACACGGCAAAAATTTCATACAGCCTAACTCACACACTCATGCACATTCTTGTAATCCTCCATCCCCACAAGCTCTCTCAAGCTTTCTCCACTCATTTGCACTTCGCTACCAAAAGCCTCAATTCAATCCTTGTACAAAGTTTTGTTCAAATAAAAGTAAGTTTTTATTCGTGCGTTTATTCGTTTAAATTATCAATTTAGTATTAAACTTTGCAGGAATCAATTTGACATTCTGCTGCATTCGAATTAATCCCATATTTAGACTCTTACCCATAACCGCCTAGGTCAATCCTGGCCTCGATTGATATTGCAGCCAAGTTTGCATATTTAGTTAGTGTCCAGCTGTTGCCATCATTAGTCAGCTATTGGCCAGCCCAGGTAAGTCCGTTGATCAACCGTGTGCTAGGTGGTCCATGGGGTGGTCTCAGTGGTCCGGTAGAATGTGCAAGACTCTTAGCTAAGTGTTCAAACATAACTTCGATGACCTCTTGGTTTAGCGATCGTCTTAGTTTAGGTAGTGTGAAGAAGTCTAATGTGATTGGCAATAAGGGAGTTAGTTGTCAAGATTATTTTTCAAATTCAAAAATTCTTAAACAAAAGGTAGGAATGGTAGGTTTAATTTCGATGTTGCTTGAGGTGGAACTATTGAGGTGGAACTATTGAGAAATTTGATGTCCTTGTGGTCGGCGTTATGTGAAGAGAGAGCCTGGGTTGTGAATTGCTGCAATCGTATGGATTGCGAGGCCATGTGTGGCTCATTGGGCAGATTCTGCCAAGTTGTGCTATGAAGTGTATGAATATGCTACTTGTGAACCCTTCCCCCTCGATGTGGCACATGATACTATATGGCTAATTCTTGAATTTTAGACGTCTTTAAGAAGAGGGTCGTTAAAAAGCTTGTTTTATAATTGCGAATGCTTTAAATGTTGTTAGTTGCCAACCAATTTGTGGAGCTGTTTGTGACCTAAAAGGATCCTAAATCGTCGAACTAGTCAGTAAATGACCCAACTGACTAATCGATAGGCCTAGGAAGCTGAGAATTAAGCTAGACGTTTGTTTAAAAAAGTTTGGAGGTCTTACCTTATTCACATTTCCTTCCTTGTGATTTAGAAAAGATTGAAACGAACTGAAATGGCAACTGAAGATGTCAATTATGAGATTTGATTTGAAATAGATGTTAACTAAGTGCTTTAAGTCTTTGAATATGCTTCAACTTACGAGTTAGCAAGCTTATTATAACATAAAGAGGTTTTTAAGTTGAAAACGAAACAAGCTAAGTATTTTAAGTTCAAATGTGTTTTGAAATGAGAGAGCAAATTTATTACGATTTCGAGAGGCGTTCAAAGTGAAAATGAAGAGAACCATAAACCATTGGTAGGGTTATGGGCTATTTTACTAGATAAGCATGATTTTAATAAAGTAAGCACTTATTAAAGAGAAATGATTTGTGATTCACTTGAGGTGGAACTCACTGTTGAGTTAGTCAATGACCTCTTTTATAACATACGAAGATTGAATATGATTTTAAGGCTAAGATAGTGCTCGACGATTGGCTAGGCTCCAGGAGTTAGACCCAGAAGTAAAAACCCTAGAAGACCCTGACGAGGGTAAGGTATGGTAAAATCTTGTGAGTGGGGATTAGACGCAAGATATGGTTATCTAGGTGTGAGTTGTTCCTCCACAAAGGTAATGTTGATGACATGAAGTGAGACCTTGAGCTTGAAAACTGGACGCAATAGGGCGTGAGTTGTTTCCCTCAAAGGTAATGGGAACTAGACGCAAGATATGGCTATCTTAGTATGAGCTGGTCCTCAGATATATTATCATGTGTGACGCATGATAAAACCTTAAGGGGGACTGGACGTAAGATATGACGATCTTGATATGAGCTGTTGTCCCACAGAGGACAATATCGAAGTTAGAGTTGCTCTGCTGAGATGCGTTTCAGCCAAAAAGTTATGCATGTATACCCTAGGGATAACGTGAGTTATGAGTGATGATCTCATTTACGGTGAGGTAGATCTCCCCTAGCTAGCACATTGTTAGATCTTATACGTGAATGAAAACGTATTTTCCTAATAAATAAGCAAAGTATTTGGCATTTCGCCATTCTAAGTATTTCAGAAAGAAAGAAAGTTTTCAAGGGCCATTGAGGGGCCAGTTCAAATTAGATTCGTACAGCTCATAAGGGTTATTAGAGGACCAATACAAAAGAGATTTCCTTTTAAAGAATATAAGCCCTAAGAGGGTAAGTAAAAGTGATTTTATGAGCCTTAAGAGGCTAGGTAAAGTGTTTTAACATTAAGGAATATGTAAGCTTTAAAAGGACTAACGTAGTTTAAAAATCATTCCTTGATTATAATATGAGTTATTACGTTTTCAAGATGTATTTCAAAGCATTTTATCTTATCTTTATGCTTGCTCACTTACTGTTGTAGTTCGCTTGCTTACGTGCCTAAAAGCTTGATCAGTAAGGAAGCATTAGACAATGTAAGGTCATAGAATGAATTGAGTGGCTGGTATGAGCATTAGGGATGGAAAACCCTCCTTGGGGACTATACTTGCCTAATATGATAGTAAAATATAAAGATGTGATATGTGACTATTATTAGTATTATTGCCTACAAATTGTTTTGGTTTTAAGGAATCGAGGAATTCTCACTGAGCGTGTGGTTTTTCACCCCTTTACTTACTCCATTTTCCAGGTCCAGTTTGAGTAGGTATAAAGGATGTTTTCGGAGTTACTTGTTACCGAATCATCGGAAGTCTTTTGCCAGCGTCATGAAGTGCTCAGTGCTTATTATGTTATAATTATTTAAGCTCATTGTTGTACGTGTAGACATGTAGTTGGCTCTATGCCTATATATGCATTATCATAACCTTGTTAGCTGGTTTGACCTTTGGGGAGCCCAGGCGGGTGCCCCGAGGCGACGATTCTGGTTGTTTTGTACATGTCATGCCTTCTTACCAGTTTACAGGTACTCTTAGCTGCGCTAAGACTATAAAACGTTGTATAAACAGGGAAAACTCTTTTCGTTTTGTTCTAGAATGACTATCTAAATGCTAATCCAAACCCTCGATCTTCAATAGCCTTAAGCACCTCCCTAGGGAGTCCTGGCAGTGTGACCCCTCCTCGAGTTGGAGGCGTTACAACTTACATAAATTCAAGATCAAAACAGTAACTGCTACTCTAAATTACAAAACATAAATCCTAAATGAGAAAAGAGAAGAGAAGGTAAGAGAATTGCTCATCCAAGATTGCGCTTGAACCGTTGTTGCAAACTCGGGTTGGAATCCTTGCAAACCTCTACTTGCTTTCTCTTACTCTAATCCTAATCTATGTGATGAATGTTGAAGATTGGAATGGAATAGATCCTGAGATGAGGCTGAAGACAAGCCGTTTATTGCAAAAATGCTGCAGCCAAACAAAAAAACTGTCAGGAAGTCAAACAGTCGTGAAGAAAACAAGGCCAGTCTTGGAAGGAGGGCCACCACAACCTGACCGTAGTGACCACCATGGTCCGTGGTCCCCACTATGGGCTGGAGGTGGTGCCCACTAGTCACGCTGCTCACTTTTGTTCATCCTACTGCTTCTTCCTGGATCCTCCAAGACCATGGTTCTGGCCATGGTTTGTTCGTGTTAGGTGACTTTGGGCCATTTTTGCTACCTTATTTGATCCACAAGGTTTCAAAATTATCATTTCACCATCATGCTTTGGGTTCATAGAATCAAAATATGCAAATACTCTTAAAACAAGCAGAACCAAGCATAATAGAAGAAATAAGGGTGTAAATCATACAATTTAGCACACTAATCCCGTAAAATGACACCCAAACACTCATAAAATCCTACGCAAATATGACATTCATGAAGAACCAAATGGATGGCTAAACCAAGGGACATTTACTCAGCTTAATCTGTGTATGAATTGACCAGTGACAAACAAAACCCTATGTGATAGTACTCATCCGCATGACACAAAAATAGAATCCTTAGATGTGCCTTTGTGGAATGGATGGCTCTACATGAAAGAGAATATGCTAGGGATAAACATAAGCAATTTGGACTGCAGATAGAGGCGAATTGTGTTTTGTACCAAACTAAAGAGGAAACCTATAATCATATGTTTTTCTATTGTTAGTTCACAAGAGAAGTACTCAGATGGATTTCAATGGACCTGTTGCAGACGCATATGCAAGAAGGCATGGGAAGACTGAGCTCAAATTATCTCAAACTTCTAGGAAGTAGAAGACAACATAGCAAATTCTATGTAGCAATATTGGTGATATTTTATATGTTCTGGCAAGAGAGGAATAGACAAGTAGGGATTATTTTACTTTAATTCATGACTGTAGTAGGAAGATTTTAAGTACATGGACGGGGATAGATAACTAAAGCTATATAGCTTGCCTGGGTATGGCTAGGTTACATTTGTGATGTTTTGGTTGAAAGGAATGGAAGCAAAGCTAACTTTTACCCCAAAAAAAATAAAAATTATAGATGGAATCTTTAAGATTTTTTTTTTTTTTTTTGTGTATTGACATTTTGAGTTGACTAATCACATAGTTTAGAATTATTTTTAAAATAAAGAACTATTAAAGGTTGTTTGGTAAAAGTCATTCTCAATAAATATTTAGTTATTCTCATAACTATTAGTAGTAACACTTGTGCATTTCGTCTCATATTATTTACGACATAAGACCTATTAATTTTGATAGAAAATGTAACTTGTTTGACCTTCATATCTTTTGAGATTAAGACAAAATGCTCAACCTTAAATGATTCAGGCCTACCACAAAATTATTACTATTTGGAAATGTATTTTTTATTTTTCGTTTAAAAAGAGACCTGCAAAGGCCTTTATCACTTCACTTGGCCGGCTTTCTTTTCTTTTTGGTTTAGTTTAGATTTCAGAACTTAGCAAGTTTTTATTGAATACTATGTCTTTTGCCCTATTTTCATATGTTGCTTCTCTTTTTCGTATGCTTGATGCTTATCAGTGTTTTTTTATGTTATAATATACATACGCAGAACAAAGCAGGATAAAAATAGAATGCCAGGTTTTAACATACTACTAGAATATAAATTGATTGGATTGGGGGAAGGGGGAGAGAAACAATAGGGGGGATAGGAAAGTACATAAGATAATGTCCTAATAGCTCTTATTTTACAGTCTTAACCTCGCTAATTAGTGATAATAATTTTTTATTGATTGATTTAGAGGAAATAAATCTAGGATTAGGTTAAAATACGTTAAGCAAAAGTTATACATTAATTGGAGTCTTGGCTTATTTGGTGTTATTGATTCCTCTCTTAGCCGTTGGAAATATTTGGTGAATCTTCTAAGCGACTAAAAATAGAGGATTTTCCCTATCTTTTGAAAAGAATAGCCATTGGGTTGTGCGTTTAAATATTGAAATTCTCTCTCCCATTTGATAATCCGGTTTTTACAAAGAAGTAAGAGATTCTTAGAGCTGAATTTCAAAGAGAAAAACCGTGAGAAGATTGTGCTTAACTGAGCTTTCAATTTCTTGGCATAATAGGACTTCATTGTACCTCACATCTGCTTATGTCAGAAGCACCCCAGTAAGGTATTGTGTACCCCTGTTCTCAGAACAGAAAGTGAGTGAGTGTGTCCTCAGTCGTGTGGACTTTGGACGTGTCCTATCTGGTGAGATTGGACGTGGTGTAACCTGTCTTAGGGAAGAAGGTTACGTGGGTTACAAGTTGTAACAAGGAGTGTTGCTTTTGTAACGTTTTCAGCCCGTTAGTGAAGTGGTTAAATCCTACACGAGGTAGGTCGTGGTTTTTCACACCTCAGTTGGGCTAGAGGTGTTTTCCACGTAAAAATTGTGTGTGCTTTATTTCCGCATTTATTACTTTGAATTTCGCTACTGAATCAATTGAGAACAACCGCTACAAACAAGGCGTAAGGTTGTTTGTGATTTATAAACAATCTCTGCAATCAAGTGCTACGGTTGTTTGTCAGTTATTAGGCGAAAATCGACCACCACAATTCACCCCCCTCTTGTGGTTGTGCACTCTTGGAATTCAATAGGGACCACTGGGACCACCTAACACAGGGTTGATGAACGAACTTACCTGGGGTGAACAATAGCTAACCAACGATAGCAATGGCTATACACTAACTAAATATGTAAATTCGGCTCTCATACCAATTGAGGCTTGGATTGACCTAGGCGAGTATGGGTAAGGGTCTAAGTGTGGGATTAATTCGAAGGCAGCAGCGTGTCAAATTGATTTATGTAAAGTGTAATTTTAAATTATTAATTTAAACAAATAAACGAGCGAATAAAAAGTTACATTTATTTGAATAAAACTTCATAAAAGGATTGAATTGAGGCTCTTGGTAATGGAGTATAAAGGAGTGGAGAAAGATTGAGAGAGCTTAAGGGGAGGGAGGATTACAAGAGCGAGTGTGAGTGTGTGTATTATGCTGTATGAAATTTTTTACAGTGTGAATTTTGGAGTGTTTGATACAACACTAAGGCATACCTATTTATAGAATACAAGATGAAAATAATTGTTGACACCAGAATGGTAAAGATTCAATGATAAAAATTGAATTTTGACCTTGATAATGTCCGCCGATAATCATTGAGATAATCTTGAAGTATTGCTGCTTATTCTTGAACTTGGGAAGCAACCACTTCACAAGTGAAACAATATTGTACAATAATGTACTTTGAACGGGTCTTGAATTATTGTTCTGATGTATCACGCTGATGCCGACATGTTGAATTATTTGTTTTGCTGAGCTATAGTGATATCCTGATAAGCTGTCTGGATTAATGACCTTGTACTATTGCCTTGAGCAGTAATTACCTTTGATGAGCATAAATGAATAGTGATCTTAACACGTTAACCAGTAACCTTGCATAATTGCAGTCCTTTGATTGCTTTGATGATTCCTATATGCTCATCAAAGGCAATTATGGTCAACGGAATTACGTAGGTTCATTATTCAAGACAGCTCCTCAGGATATCAATGTAACTCATCAAAATAAATTATCCAGCATGTTAGCATCAGCATGACCCATCAGAACAATGTTTCCCACCAATTAAAGAAGGGAACATTAACTTTACATCTTTCCATGAATGAATATCACTTTTGTCTTATGAATGATTGACCATTCAGGTCAAAGCGTGAAGGAAACCATTCGCTTTTGACCTAATTCTCTTTTGAAGTGAAATTTTTCCTTAAACAATCTTTACTGATTTCAAATGGCTTTGAAATAACATTGATTGAAGAAAATGTTGGAGGTTGCATCGTTGAATATCTTGGTGAACTGATTGAAGAAGAAGCTTCATCTATTGGCTCAGCGATTGGAGCTTTATAAAAAAATTTTTGAGAATCTTTTACTCGGTTATCATTTAAATAATCACAAGTTGAAGATTTAGAAGGCATGGAAAGTGAAGATCGAGGAAGTGTAACATTTTTAGAAAATCTTGAAGATTAACCTTTTTCTCAGCTTGAACTAAATCTTATTAATACTCTACGATCGGGTTCTTCTATTATTTGTTGAACAACTTGTTGAGCAATATTTCTTGGTGGCCTAGTATTTTGAGTAATAAATTCTTGGTGAATAAAAATTTTATTCCATTTTAGTAACTTTTGAGTAAAAGTAGGAATAGTATCTGACTGGGCATTTGATAACATTTTTTCATCCAAACTAGGTTTTAATGTACATTTAATATTAAGTTGGGATGATAATAATTTAAAATACACTCTATAAGTCGTAGCAAAAGTTCTTGAAAGCTCATAAAATTGGACCTTTAAATTATTTTGAATAATAGAAAGATGAATATCTAACAGTAAAGCATCTAAAATCTGAGGGTCGCTTAGGTTTACTAAATAAGTTGGACAACAATTAACATATGTGGGACCATTGCAATTGTTTGTTTGAGTCATAGCTAATAATGAATCTTTGTGATGTATTAATCTACTCTCTCTAAAGGCCGTGAATATAGGGCAATCTAACCTTGATGCTATTAAAGGTTGGAGTGCAGCCTAAGTCACACCAAAACGAATATATCTATGTTTTTTTTTGTATTTTTCAATGGCAGCTTTGGAAGTAATTTAATGGTTTGAAATTCGGCTGCTAAACTAAATGTTTCTTCATGATCTTTCACTGATAGAGCAATATCGAAGCTAAACTTCCCATTTCTACATTTTGTTTAGCAATTTTCTAATTTGGAAAATAATCTTGACAACTAACTCCCTTGCCATGAACCACATTAGATTTCTTTACACTAACTAAACTGAGATGATCGCTAAACTAAGGTGTCATCTGAGTTATGTTTGGACACTTACCTAAGAGTCATGCACATTCTACCAGGACCACAGGGACCACCCCATCGGGACCACCTAACACACTGTCGATCAACGAACTCACTTGGGGTGAACAATAGCTGACCAACAATGTCAATGGCTATACACTAACTAAATATGCAAATTCGGCTCTCATACCAATTGAGGCTAGGATTAACGTAGGCGGGTGTGGGTAAGGGTCTAAATGTGGGATTAATTCGAAGGCAGTTGAGTGTCAAATTGATTTATGTGAAGTGTAATTTTG
This sequence comes from Carnegiea gigantea, assembly GCA_029747015.1. Taxonomy (NCBI): domain Eukaryota; kingdom Viridiplantae; phylum Streptophyta; class Magnoliopsida; order Caryophyllales; family Cactaceae; genus Carnegiea; species Carnegiea gigantea. The sequence goes on along the minus strand of JAKOGI010000046.1, from coordinate 263,882 downwards.
AATTGATAATTTAAATGAATAAACGAGCGAATAAAAACTTACATTTATTTGAATACTCTACTGTCTCTAAAGGTCGTGAATATAGGACAATCAAACCTTGATGCTGTTATAGGTTGGAGTGCAGCTTGAGTCACACAAAAATGAATATATCTATATTTCTTTTTGTATTTTTCAATAGCTATTTTAGAAAGTAAGTTAATGGTTTGAAATTCTTCATCTAAACTAAATGTTTCTTCACGATCTTTCATTGATAGAGCAATATCGAAATTAAACTTACCATTTCTATCTTTTGTTTAGCAATTTTCCAATTTGAATGATAATCTTGACAACTAACTCCCTTGCCATTAACCACATTAGATTTCTTCACATACCGAAACTAAGATGATCACTAAACCAAGGGGTCATCTGAGTTATGTTTGGACACGTAACTAAGAGTCATACACGTTCTACCAGGACCACTGGGATCGCCCCATCGGGACCACCTAACACACAGTTGATCAACGAACTTTCTTAGGGTGAACAATAGCTGACCAACGACAGCAATGGCTATATGCTAACTAAATATGCAAACTCAACTCTGATACCAATCGAGGCCAGGACCGACCTTGGCGGGTATGGGTAAGGGTTTAAATGTGGGATTAATTCGAAGGCAGAAAAGTGTCAAACTGGTTTATGTAAAGTGTAATTTTGAATTGATAATTTAAACGAATAAAGGAGCGAATAAAAACTTACTTTTATCTGAATAAAACTTTGTACAAGGATTGAATTGAGGATCTTGGTAATGAAGTATAAAGGAGTGGAGAAAGCTTTATAGATTTTTGTCGCGTGAATTTTGCAGTGATTGATAGAACGCTAAGGAGCACTTATTTATGGAATACAATATGAAAATAATTGTTGACACAAGAATGGGAAAGATTTAACGACAAAAATTCAATCTCAATCTTGATAATGTCGGCCGACAATCATTAAGGCAATCTTGAATTATTATTGCTTCTTTTTGAACTTGGATTGTAATCACATCAAAAGTGAAATAGTGTTGTATAATAATGGACTTTGGACTGATCTTGAATTACTGTTCTGATGGGTCACGTTGATATTGACACGTTGAATTATTTGTTTTGATGATTTATAGTGATATCCTGATAAGCTATCTTCAATAATGACCTTGTATTATTGCCTTGAGTAGTGATTACCTTTGATGAGCATAAACGAATAGTGATTTTGACACGTTGACCAGTAACCTTACATAATTGCAATCCTTTGATTGCTTTGATGATTCCTGTATGCTCATCGAAGGCAATTATGGTCAACGGAATTATGCAGGCTCACTATTCAGGATAGCTCCTCAAGATATAAACGGAACTCATCAAAACACATTATTCAGCATGTCAGTATCAGTATGACCCATCAGAACAACAATGCCCACCAATTAAAGAAGGGACCATTAACTTTATGTCTTTCTATGAATGAATATCACTTTTGTTATATGAATGACTAGCTCAGCGATTGGAGCTTTATAATAATTTTTTTGAGAATCTTCTACTTGATTATCTTTTAAATACTCACAATTTGAAGACTTAGAAGGCATGGAATATGAAGGTCGAGGAAGTTTAACATTGTTAAAAAATCTTGAGGATGAACCTTTTTCTCGGCTTGAATTAAATCTTATTAGTACTCTATCATCGGGCTCTTTTATTATTTATTGAACATTCTTTTGAGCAATATTTCTCAGTGGCCTAGTATTTTGAATAATAAATTCTTGGTGAATAGAAATTTCATTCCTTTTTAATAACTTTCAAGTAAAAGTAGTAACATTATCTGATTCGGCTTTGAAAAACATTTTTTCATCCAAACTAAGTTTTAATATACATTTAGGATTAACTTAGGATGATATTAATGTGAAACACACTCTATAAGTTGCAGTAAAAATTCTTCAAAGCTCACGAAATTGGACCTTTAAATTATTTTGAATAATAGGAAGATGAATATTTGACAATAAAGTATCTAAAAATATCTTGGCCGAGTAATCTAGCTTGAAAATGATAAAATCTTGATTTATCCCAAATTCAATCAAGACCTAAAAATAAGAGATAAGAATCTTTCAAGAGAAATCTTTAGCAAAAACGGTTTTGCAATTTTTTTTTTTTCAAATTCAAAACAAATCTTTTTAGATCTGGCAGCCAACCGAAGCAATTTCCAGATAAGACTGATGTAGCTGCTGTAGTTTTTGAGAACACCCTAGGCACCTTGTTTGCAGGGTTGTTTGGAAATGGTGTCCCAAAGCAACTTTTCGAAAACCGTTTTCAAGAAGTGCTAAAAATGATACTTTCAAGATTGGCATATTAACAAGAGTCTAAAAGATAAAAACTAAATTAACTAAGACTCCTTGTAAGAATTAGTTGTCTTGTCAAGAGTGAATATGCTGCTCCAAAACACCTTGGTCACCTTGATTCCTTGGGTGATCTTGTGTAGCTGAATGTTCCTCAAGACTTAAACCATATGTGTTGTTTGCTGATCTTGTGTCACTGAAGCTCGGAACCTGTTCCTAAGACTTGTTCTCAACATTTAGCCACCAGGTTAATAAAATATCACAAACAGCGGTGTAGGAACAACGGTGTATTAGGCCCTGTTTGGAGAGCTTGTTTGGAACAACATTACTTAGACAAATATGTTACTCTTGGATTTGTTATCATCAAAACTAAATATAATCAACAAATTCCCCTTTTTGATGATGACAAACCAAGTGACCATATTGACAAAATTAAAAAGCTTAACAACGTTTAATGCTGATAGGGATCCTCTAGGTGCTAGGTCATAGAGCACGTCATATGGTTTTATTCATATGGTCTTATTCCCCCTTTTGGCATCATTAAAAAGCATAAACAACAGTATGAATGCAAGAAAAGAATATAGAGCATAAGGTGCAAGAAGCATCATTAAGGAGATATTGCATTAAAAACAGTACAATGCCAAAAACGAAGATGGGAGGAGACAAGAGAACAGCCTAGAGAATCAGGTTGCAGGGGGTGGTCTCGTTTGCAGAGGAGGAATGCTGGGGGCAAGAGTGGAGAGAAGGGCAAGCAATTCCTCATGGCGTTTGGCGGAGAGGGCTTGCTCCTCAGCAAGAGCAGCCTTGACAGCTGAGAGCTCATCCTTGAGGCGAGCATTGTCCTCAAAAATAGCCTCAAGTTTGATGGAAGGTTGCCCAGAAACAGGTGGTCGAGGTGGTCGACGACCCTGTTTGGAGACTGACCCTTCGCCAACCTCATAGCCACACCCGAGCAGAGTGTCAATCCCAATCTCATCAACGACTTGGGCCTCCACTCGCCGTGTGAGCACTATCCCAAGGTGCTCAAACACCCTTGTCAGCAGAAACCCATATCCAAGATCATGGGCCCGGGTGGTGTTCGCAATTCGCCCTATGTGGCGAATCATAATTGCAGGGAGGTTGATTGGTTCCTCCCGATCCAGTAAGTCCACCAGGCACTGATCGAGGGCATCAGTTGAGTTTCGCCCTTGACCTCGCGGAATTATGTTCTTGGTAGTGAACATAAACAATATTTGGTGCAGGGAAGTCATTTCACCCTTCTTAACAGAAAGGGTTTTTTTAGGCCCTGTTTTTGACTGAGGCGTTGGGACACCTCTAGGAGCCTGGCTGTTTCTAGGGCTGTTTTGTCTTCCCTCACATACACGTCAAAGCCTTGGGAGGGTACTCCCAAAATTTTCCCAAGTGTGGGCGCATCAACCTTAATGCGTTGCCCATTCACAAAACTAGTCACCACCCCTTCGGTGACACTGCAGTTGGCGTAAAACTCAGCCAACTCAGGCACAGAACACCCCAGCTGGGTGTTTGCAAACAAGTCGAGCCAGCCTTGAGCGCGCAACTTGGTCAGGAACACCCCAGACCCTGTTCCTCGAAAAAGCTTACATTCACTACCTTCCCCCTGACGACATTGCGCTTAAGCAACTGCGCATGTTTGTCAGACATAGGAGAGGGAGTGAACTGCTTTGGGCGTTTGGGGGCAGGAACAGAGGTGGTAGCTTCTGGTAGGGAGGCTGTTCTGGGCTTTCGCTTGAGGGGTGTTTTTGCAGGATTTTCAGGTTTTGCTTGTGTGCGAGATGAACGGCAGAACTGAGAACAGGGCATATAAAGAGAGAGAGAGAGAGAGCACCCAAAATCTTTAGAAGATTTCTCGGTTTGCAACGGGTGTGAGCATTAAAAGCTTGTGCCTTGGGAAGGAAAGAAAACACATCGAGCAACCAAGGGGCGTACCTGTTCTCTTCGTTATGCCTGTTCTTTGCCGTCTGATCTTGATTGGACTTAATGGTATTAAGGCGGCTCCAGTACATCCCCTTATGCTGCACTAAGTGGATAAGTAGAGACAAAATGCACGCAATTCGAGTGTATGCAATCACATCCGTTGTTAATAAGATTTACAAACAGGGGGAGAGAACAGGGTGTAAAGGTTGATCATACCAAACCCAGTTTATATTCTGGAAACAGGAATCTCAGGGTATTCTCACCAACCCTAGTTCCAGTCTATTTCTCTCAAATTGATCTCGAGCTAATGCCTTAGTAAATATATCAGCAATTTGATTTTCCGTTGTGCAAAAATTCATAGAGATTAAACCCTTTTCAACATTATCTCTCAAGAAATGATGTTGAATGTCAATATGCTTTGTTCTTTTATGTTGACATGGATTTTTGGCAATGTTAATTGCACTTGTGTTATCACAAAAAATAGGAATGCATCCAGTGTCAACACAAAAGTCCTTAAGCTGTTGCCTTATCCACAACAGTTGAGCACAACATGAAGCTGCTGCAACATATTCAACTTCTGCTGTGGACATGGCAACAGAATGTTGCTTCTTGGTAGCCCAAGATACCAAACAAGGTCCAAGAAAGTGAGCCATACCTGAGGTACTCTTTCTATCAACTAGGAATCCAGCATAGTCAGCATCAGCATATCCAACAAGATCAAAATTGCAACCTCTAGGATACCATAAGGCTAAATTGGGTGTATGTTTCAAATATCTTAGTATCCGTTTCACAACCTTAAGATGAGTTTCCTTAAGATTAGACTGAAAACGGGCACATAAACCAACACTAAAAACAATATCTGGTCTACTAGCGGTTAGGTATAGGAGTGACCCAATCATGCCCCTATAGAGTTTCTCCTCAACTGAGGGACTCCCATCATCCATAACCAACCTGGTTGAAGGAGAAATAGGAGTGTCTACGGGTTTGGCCAACTCCATCCCAAAACGCTTAAGTAGCTCCTTGATATACTTTTGTTGATGGATCATGGTGCCGTTTGGAGTTTGCTTGATTTGTAAGCCTAAGAAAAAGTTAAGCTCACCCATCATGCTCATCTCAAACTCACTCCTCATCATATTTGAAAATTCATTGCATAAATCATGATGAGTTGCACCAAATATAATGTCATCAACATATATTTGGACAATCAATAAATGTCCCCCCTTAGATTTTAGAAACAAGGTATTGTCTACCTTGCCTCTTCTAAAATCATTTTCAATTTAAAAACTTGACAACCGTTCGTACCAAGCTCTAGGAGCTTGTTTTAGGCCATAAAGAGCTTTGTCAAGTTTGAAAACATGGTTAGGAAATTCACTGTTTTCAAAACCAGGGGGTTGTTTGACATACACCTCTTCTTTAAGGTATCCGTTGAGGAATGCACTTTTCACGTCCATTTGATATAGCTTGATTTCCATATGAGCTGCAAAGGCTATTAAGATTCGAATAGCCTCAATTCTAGCAACTGGTGCAAAGGTTTCTTCATAATCGATCCCTTCTTCTTAATTATACCCTTGAACAACCAGCCGTGCCTTGTTCCTAGTGACTGTTCCTGACTCATCCAGTTTGTTTCGGAACACCCACTTAGTTCCAATGATTGTTCTCTCTACAGGTTTAGGTACAAGGTGCCATACTTTGTTTCTTTCAAATTGATGGAGCTCTTCTTGCATTGTCGTGACCCAATCTGAATCTGCAAGAGCTTCATTCACACTCTTTGGCTCAATATTAGAGAGAAAAGCATAGAAAGCACAGAAATTCTTAAGCTTAGACCTAGTTTGCACTCCACTGTTAATATCAGACAGAATTTGATGAAGGGGGTGCGAACTATGGTACTTCCATGGTCGTGGAGTAAGAGGATCCACAGACCCATGCTCTACTCTAGTCGTAATATCAAGCTTACGATCATCTCCTGAGCCTGTTTCTGCACCTGTTTGTAAGCCTGTTCCTGAAGAACATGGTCCCGAACAGGGTTCAATGGTGTTTCCCCCTGTTTGGTGTTCACCTTGCCTGCTGTTCTGAGGAACACCTTCAGGAGCTGTTTTCTCCATGGTGTTCTTACCTCGTTTATCTTGGAGCAACACTTCTTTTCGAACAAGACCTAATTCAAGTTCATCTTCCTGTGCATCATTCTCACTCAACAAGTTAGATTCATTAAAAAGCACATGCACACTTTCCTCAACACACAAGGTCCTTTTGTTAAAGACTTTGTATGCCTTGCTGTGAGAAGAATAGCCAAGAAATATTGCCTCATCACTCCTAGGGTCAAACTTTCCTAAGGCATCCTTCCCATTATTATGCACAAAACACCTACAACCAAATGTTCTTAGGTGCGTAATATTGGGTTTTCTGCCCTTGAAAAGTTCATAAGGAGTTTTGTTCAAAATGGGTCTGATCATGCATCTATTTATAATGTAACATGAGGTGTTCAATGCTTCTGCCCAGAAATACCTAGGAAGACCACTAGCAATAAGCATTGTTCTGGACATGTCTTCCAGGGTGCGATTTTTGCGCTCAACCACCCCATTTTGTTGGGGTGTTCTTGGAGCTGAGAAGTTATGATCAACACCATGTTCATTACAATAGTTGATAAAACTTGCATTTTCAAACTCAGTTCCATGATCAGATCTCAAGCTAATTAAGGAGTGTCCTACTCTCTTTTCAACCTTTTTGAGAAAGGCAATAAAATTCTCAAAGGTTTCATCTTTGGATGCCAAAAACAAGGTCCAAGTAAATCGAGAGTAATCATCCACTACAACAAGCACATACTTTTTCCCACCTCTACTAGTTATCCTCATGGGACCACACAAATCAATGTGTAATAATTCTAGAGGTCGGGTAGTGCTTACACATTTTTTCGATTTAAAAGAAGATCTGACTTGTTTGCCTTTTGCACAAGCTTCACATACCTTGTCATCATTAAATTTGATGGAAGGTAGTCCAATAACCAGGTCTTTTGAAACAAGTTTGTTTAAAAGAGTAAGGCTTGCATGACCTAGTCTCTTGTGCCAGAGCATTATGTCATCATTCACAGCACTCAAACAAGTCAGGTTGTTTTGGGAAGAGTGGAAATACATACTTTGTAAACATTTTTGTGTCGCTTCCCCCTTAATACGACATCTCCTGTGTTGACATTGACAACCAAGCAATGTGTTCGTGAGAACACCACTAGGTTGTTCTTGTCACACAGTAGGGACACACTTAGTAAATTATGCTTTAAACCATCAACTAAGTGCACATTATCAATTGAGTGGGAGAGAGTTTTACCAATGCTACCTACACCGACAATTGTCCCAGACTTGCCATTGCCAAAATCCACGCTCCCGCCGGTTGAAGCTGTAAGTGAGAGAAAGTTTGATTTTTCTCCAATCATATGCCGCGAACACCCACTATCAGCATACCACAGCTGCCTGTTTTCAAGGTTGTATTCTGATCTGTTTGACAGGGTGTTTCTTACCCTATTTGCTGGGTTGTTTGTGGGGTTGTTCTCTCTCACTTCAGCCTGTAAAACAAATCACAGGTTAGTTTTGGGAACCCAGATCCACTTGGGTCCCATTCTTTTAGACAAGTAAAGCTCATCTTTTCTAATCCAGATTTGTTTCACATACCTTTCATTTTTTTCAATGACATACCTTCTCAGAGGACATGAATATTGATAGTGACCAGTTTTACCACAATGAAAGCAAACAATGTTTTCAGGTAATCCCACATACTTTCTATGAATTGGGTAAACTGTTCGTTTAGGCTTATATCCAAGTCCCTTTTTGTTTCGACTATGGTGAGTGTTTAACCAATCAAGGGCTTGTGAGGACTTGTTCCAGCGCTTAGTTGTGATAAGCTCGGTTTCCAGTTTTTCTACATTAGCATGCAAACCCTTGTTCTCCCTGAGAATGGACTCAAGCATTCCTTCCACCTCAAAGAGTTTTTCCTCCATTCGAGAATAATCTCCTTCTTTTATAAAGAGGTTTTCTTTGAGCGTATTAATATTTTCATGTAAGCCCAGTTTTTCATTTTTAAGGATCTCATTTTCTAGTTCTAGGTCTCGGACATCTCGTTTCAATTCAGCACAAGTATCCATCAAGGTATACAAAAGTTCTTCGAGAGTTGCTTTATTGAGACCACGTACCTTGTTCTTGAGATCAGTAAGACTGTTTATTGATTCATCATCTGAATTTGTGTCACTTTGTGCCATGAGAGCTACAGCACCTTCATAAGTTTCAGACTCACCTTCATCCTCAGAGGAATCTCCCCAGGCAGCAAGCATAGCCTTCGAGAATCGTCTCCCAGAACTGCTTGCAGCTTGTTTTCTACCTTGTTTCCTGGGGTGTTCTTGCTCTTGCTCTTCTCGAAGTAGTGGACAGTTCTTCACAATGTGATCTGGTTTGCCACACTTGAAACACCCTGTGAACTGTTCTCGGGGGGTGTTTCTGGACTTACTGAAGTCTTTTCTTTTGCTGTTTTCTTTGACCTTTTTGAAGAATTTCTTGAACTTTCTTGTCATTAAGGCCATCTCTTCATCCTCAAGGTCAGAGTCATCATCCTCTTGTGCTTTCAAGGCAAGCCCACGATCCTTCTTCTGCTCCTCTTTTTGTTGTGAGTTCTTTCTGAGTTCATAGGTTTGAAGATTGCCAATCAACTCGTCGAGGGTGATCTTGTTCATGTCTTTAGCTTCTTGGATGGCTGTCACCTTCGCTTCCCAAGACCGAGGCAAAATCCTTAGAATCTTCCTCACCAGCTCTTCTGTGGTGAAGGATTTTCCCAGGGATTTTAGCTCGTTTGTTATGTGGGTGAAGCGTGTGTACATATCCATCACGTTCTCACGATCACCCATATCAAACAACTCATATTGCCTCATAAGTAGCTCAATACGTGATTGTTTGACTTGACTTGTTCCTTCATGAGCCACTTGGAGGGCATTCCATATCTCCTGAGCTGACTCACACTCCGAGATACGTGTATATTCATCTGGACCTAGGCCAAAATATAATAGCTTCTTGGCCTTGGCATTCTTTTCCATTTTCTTATAGTCTTCACCATCAAACTCTATGGGTTCCTTGGGAACCTTCTTACCATCTTCAAGCACCTTGGTGGGAACAAGGGGCCCGTTCTTGATGAGCATCCATAATTCATAATCTTCTGCCTGAATATAGTTCTCCATCCTATTCTTCCACCAACTATAATGTTGGCCGTTGAAATAGGGTGGACGAGTAATGGATTGCCCTTCAAGGATTCCTTGTGGTGTACTCATCTTCAGAATCTCTCAAGGTGTTAGCCCTTTTGAGAGAACCCGCTCTGATACCACTTGTTGAATTCCAAGAGTACACAACCACAAGAGGGGGGTGAATTGTGGTGGTCGATTTTCGCCTAATAACTGACAAACAACTGTAGCACTTGATTGCAGAGATTGTTTGTAAATCACAAACAACCTTACGCCTTGTTTGTAGCGGTTGTTCTCAATTGATTCAGTAGCGAAATTCAAAGTAATAAATGCGGAAATAAAGCACACACAATTTTTACGTGGAAAACACCTCTAGCCCAACTGAGGTGTGAAAAACCACGACTTACCTCGTGTAGGATTTAACCACTTCACTAACGGGCTGAAAACGTTACAAAAGCAGCACTCCTTGTTACAACTTGTAACCCACGTAACCTTCTTCCCTAAGACAGGTTACACCACGTCCAATCTCACCAGATAGGACACGTCCAAAGTCCACACGACTGAGGACACACTCACTCACTTTCTGTTCTGAGAACAGGGGTACAAAACACCTTACTGGGGTGCTTCTGACTTAAGCAGATGTAAGGTACAATGAAGTCCTATTATGCCAAGAAATTGAAAGCTCAGTTAAGCACAATCTTCTCACGGTTTTTCTCTTTGAAATTTAGCTCTAAGAATCGCTTACTTCTTTGTAAAAACCGGATTATCAAATGGGGGAGAGAATTTCAATATTTAAACGCACAACCCAACGGTTATTCTTTTCAAAAGATAGGGAAAATCCTCTATTTTTAGTCGCTAAGAAGATTCACCAAAGATTTCCAACGGCTAAGAGAGGAGGGAAGATTTTCTTAAAATATCTTGGCCGAGTAATCTAGCTTGAAAAGGATAAAATCTTGATTTATCCAAAATTCAATCAAGACCTAAAAATAAGGGATAAGAATCTTTCAAGAGAAATCTTTAGCAAAAACGGTTTTGCAATTTTTTTTTTTCAAATTCAAAACAAATCTTTTTAGATCAGGCAGCCAACCGAAGCAAATTTCCAGCTAAGACTGATGTAGCTGCTGTAGTTTTTGAGAACACCCTAGGCACCCTGTTTGCAGGGTTATTTGGAAATGGTGTCCCAAAGCAACTTTTCGAAAACCGTTTTCAAGAAGTGCTAAAACTGATACTTTCAAGATTGGCATATTAACAAGAGTCTAAAAGATAAAAACTAAATTAACCAAGACTCCTTGTAAGAATTAGTTGTCTTGTCAAGAGAGAATATGCTGCTCCAAAATACCTTGGTCACCTTGATTCCTTGGGTGATCTTGTGTAGCTGAATGTTCCTCAAGACTTAAACCATATGTGTTGTTTGCTGATCTTGTGTCACTGAAGCTCGGAACCTGTTCCTAATACTTGTTCTCAACATTTTGCCACCAGATTAATAAAATATCACAAACAGCGGTGTAGGAACAACGGTGTATTAGGCCCTGTTTGGAGAGCTTGTTTGGAATAACATTACTTAGACAAATATGTTACTCTTGTATTTGTTATCATCAAAACTAAATATAGTCAACAGTCCCGGTAGAATATGCATAACTTTTAGGTAACTGTCCAATTGTAACCCAGATGACGCCTTGGTTTAGCGATCATCTTAGTTTAGGTAGTGTGAACAAATCTAATGTGGTTAATAGCGAGGGAGTTAGTTGTCAAGATTATTTTTCAAATTGGAAAATTACTAAACAAAAGGTAGATATGCTAAGTTTAATTTCAATATTGCTCTATTAGTGAAAGATCATGAAGAAACATTTAGTAAAGACGAAGAATTTCAAACCATTAACTTACTTTTTAAAATTGCTATTGAAAACTACAAAAAGAAATATAGATATATTTCTTTAGGTGTGACTTAGGCTGCACTCCAACGTTTAACAGGATCAAGGTTAGATTGTCCTATATTCACGGCCTTTAGAGACAGCAGATTAATACATCCCAAAGATTCATTATTAGCTATGATTCAAACAAACATTTGTAATGGTCCCATATATGTTAATTATTGTCCAACTTATTTAGTAGACCTAAATGACCTTTAGATTCTAGATGCTTTATTGTTAGGTATTCATCTTCCTATTAATCAAAATAATTTAAAGTTCCAATTTCGTGAGCTTTCAAGAACTTTTGCTACGACTTATAAAGTGTATTTCAAATAATTATCATGCCAACTTAATCTTAAATGTACATTAAAACCTAGTTTGGATTGAAAAATGTTATTAAAAGCCCAATCAGATACTGTTACTACTTTTACTCGAAAGTTACTAAAATGGAATGAAATTTCTATTCACTAAGAATTTATTATTAAAAATACTAGGCCACCAAGAAATATTGCTCAAAAAAATTTCAACAAATAATAGAAGAACCTGATGGTAGAGTATTAATAAAATTTAGTTCAAGCCGAGAAAAAGGTTCATCTTTAAGATTTTCTGAAAAAGTTAAACTTCCTCAATCTTCACATTCCATGCCTTCTAAATCTTTAACTTATGATTATTTAAATGATAACCGAGTAAAAGATTCCCAAAAAATTTGTTATAAAGCTCCAATCGCCGAGCCAATGGATGAAGCTTCTTCTTCAATCGGTTCACCAAGATATTCAACTATGCAACCTCCAACATTTTCTTCAATCAATGTTATTTCAAAGCCATTTGCAATCAATAAAGATTGTTTAAGGCAGAATTTCACTTCAAAAGAGAATTAGGCCAAAAGAGAATAGTTTCTTTCATGCTTTGATCTGAATGGTCAATCATTCATACGACAAAAGTGATATTCATTCATGGAAAGATATAAAGTTAATGTTCCCTTCTTTAACTGGTGGGAAACATTGTTCTGATGGGTCATACTGATGCTGACAAGCTGAATAATTTGCTTTGATGAGTTACGTTGATATCCTGAGGAGCTGTCTTGAATAATGAACCTACATAATTCCATCGACCATAATTGCCTTTGGTGAGCATATAGGAATCATCAAAGCAATCAAAGGACTGCAATTATGCAAGGTTACTGGTTCACATGTCAAGATTACTATTCATTTATGCTCAACAAAGGCAATTACTGCTCAAGGCAATAGTACAATGTCATTAATCCAGACAGCTTATCAGGATATCACTACAACTCATCAAAACAAATAATTTAACATGTCAGCATCAGGGTGACACATCAGAATTATAATTCAAGATCCGTCCAAAGTACATTATTGCATAATACCGTTTCACTTTTGGAGTGGTTGCAGCCCAAGTTCAAAAATAAGCAGCAATACTTCAAGATTATCTCAATGATTATTGATGGACATTATCAAGATCAAGATTCAATTTTTATCATTGAATCTTTACCATTCTCGTGTCAACAATTATTTTCATATTGTATTCTATAAATAGGTACTCCTTAGAGTTGTATGAAACACTGCAAAATTCACACTGTAAAAAATTTCATACAGCATAATACACACACTCACACTCACCCTTGTAATCTTCCCTCCCCTTTGACTCTCTCAATCTTTCTCCACTCCTTTATACTCCATTGCCAAGAACCTCAATTCAATCCTTTTATGAAGTTTAATTCAAATAAATGTAAGTTTTTATTCGCCCGTTTACTTGTTTAAATAATTAATTTAAAATTACACTTCATGTAAAGCAATTTGACACACTGTCGCCTTCGAATTAATCTCACATTTAGACCCTTACCCATACCCGCCTAGGTCAATCCTAGCCTCAATTGGTATGAGAGACGAATTTGCATATTTCGTTAGCATATAGCCATTGCTATCGTTGGTCGGCTATTATTCACCCCAGGTAAGTTTGTTCATCAACCCTGTGTTAGGTGGTCCCAGTGGTCCCAGTAGAATATGCATGACTCTTAGGTAAGTGTCCAAACGTAACTCAGATGACACCTTGGTTTAGCGATCATCTTAGTTTAGGTAGTGTGAACAAATCTAATGTGGTTAACAGCAAGGGAGTTAGTTGTCAAGATTATTTTCCAAATTGGAAAATTGCTAAACAAACGGTAGATATGCTAAGTTTAATTTCAATATTGTTCTATCAGTGAAAGATCGTGAAGAAACATTTAGTTTTGATGAAGAATTTCAAACCATTAACTTACTTTCTAAGATTGCTATCGAAAAATACAAAAAGAAATATAGATATATTCCTTTAGGTGTGACTTAGGCTGCACTCCAACCTTTAACAGCATCAAGGTTAGATTATCCTATATTCACGGCCTTTAGAGACAGTAGATTAATACGTCACAAAGATTCATTATTAGCTACGATTCAAACAAACATTTGCAATGGTCCCATATATGTTAATTGTTGTCTAACTTATTCAGTAGACCTAAATGACCCTCGGATTTTAGATGCTTTATTGTTAGGTATTCATCTTCCTATTATTCAAAATAACTTAAAGTTCCAATTTCTTGAGCTTCCAAGGACTTTTGCTACGACTTATAGAGTGTACTCAAATTAGTATCATCCCAACTTAATCTTAAATGTACATTAAAACCTAGTTTGGATTGAAAAGTGTTATTAAAAGCCCAATCAGATACTGTTACTACTTTTACTCGAAAGTTAATAAATGGAATGAAATTTCTATTCACCAAGAATTTATTATTCAAAATACTAGGCCACCAAGAAATATTGCTCAAAAAAATGTTCAACAAATAACAAAAGAACCCGATGGTAGAGTATTAATAAAATTTAGTTCAAGCCTAGAAAAAGGTTTATCTTTAAGATTTTCTAAAAATGTTAAACTTCCTCGATCTTCACATTCCATGCCTTCTAAACCTTCAACTTGTCATTATTTAAAAGATAACCGAGTAAAAGATTCCCATAAAATTTATTATAAAGCTCCAATCACAAAGCCAATAGATGAAGCTTCTTCTTCGATCGATTCACCAAGATATTCGACTATGCAACCTCCAACATTTTCTTCAATCAATGTTATTTCAAGGCCATTTGAAATCAATAAAGATTCTTTAAGGCAGAATTTCACTTCAAAAGGGAATTAGGCCAAAAGAGAATGGTTTCTTTCACGCTTTGATCTGAATGGTCAATCATTTATATGAGAAAAGTGATATTCATTCATGGAAAGATATAAAGTTAATATTCCCTTCTCTAATTGGTGGGAAACATTGTTCTGATGGGTCATACTAATGCTGACATGCTGAATAATTTGTTTTGATGAGTTACGTTGATATCTTGAGGAGCTATCTTGAATAATGAACCTGCACAATTCCGTTGACTATTATTGCCTTTGATGAGCATATAGGAATCATCGAAGCAATCAAAGGACTATAATTATGCAGAGTTACTGGTTAACTTGTCAAGATCACTGTTCATTTATGCTCATCAAAGGCAATTACTGCTTAAGGCAATAGTACAAGGTCATTAATCCAAACAGCTTATCAATATATCACTATAACTCATCAAAACAAATAATTCAACATGTCAGCATCAACGTGACCCATCAGAACAGTAATTCAAGTTCCGTCCGAAGTACATTATTGTACAATACTGTTTCACTTTTGAAGTGGTTGTAGCCCAAGTTCAAAAATAAGCAGCAATACTTCAAGACTATCTCAATGATTATCGGCGGACATTATCAAGATTAATATTCAATTTTTATCATAGAATCTTTACCATTCTTGTGTCAACAATTACTTTTATATTGTATTCTATAAATAGGTACTCCTTAGTGTTGTATCAAACACTGTAAAATTCACACTGTAAAAAATTTCGTACAGCATAATATACACACTCACACTCATGCTTGTAATCCTCCCTCCCCTTAAACTCTCTCAATCTTTCTCCACTCTTTTATACTCCATTACCAAGAGCCCCAATTCAATACTTTTACGAAGTTTCATTTAAAGAAATGAAAGTTTTTATTCGGTCGTTTATTTGTTTAAATTATTAATTTGAAATTACACTTTGTATAAATCTATTTGATACGCTGCTGCCTTCGAATTAATCCCACATTTAGACCCCCACCCATGCCCGCCTAGGTCAACCCTGGCCTCAATCAGTATGAGAGCCGAATTTGCATATTTAGTTAGTGTATAGCCATTGTTATCATTAGCCAACTATTGTTCACCCCAGGTAAGTTCGTTCATCAACCTGTGTTAGGTGGTGGGGTGGTCCCAGTAGAATGTGCATGACTCTTAGATAAGTGTCCAAACGTAACTCAGATGACACCTTGGTTTAGCGATCATCTTAGTTTAGGTAGTGCGAACAAATCTAATGTGGTTAATAGCAAGGGAGTTAGTTGTCAAGATTATTTTCCAAATTGGAAAATTGCTAAACAAAAGGTAGATATGCTAAGTTTAGGTTCAATATTGCTCTATCAGTCAAAGATAGTGAAGAAGCATTTAGTTTTGATGAAGAATTTCAAACCATTAACTTACTTTCTAAGATTGCTATTGAAAAATACAAAAAGAAATATAGATATATTCCTTTAGGTGTGACTTAGGCTGCACTCCAACCTTTAACCGCATCAAGGTTAGATTGTCCTATATTCACGGCCTTTAGAGACAGTAGATTAATACGTCACAAAGATTCATTATTAGCTACGATTCAAACAAACATTTGCAATGGTCCCATATATGTTAATTGTTGTCTAACTTAGTCAGTAGACCTAAATGACCCTCGGATTTTAGATTCTTTATTATTAGGTATTCATCTTCCTATTATTCAAAATAACTTAAAGTTCCAATTTCTTGAGCTTTCAAGGACTTTTGCTACGACTTATAGAGTGTACTCAAATTAGTATCATCCCAACTTAATCTTAAATGTACATTAAAACCTTGAGTGTTATTAAAAGCCCAATCAGATACTGTTACTACTTTTACTCGAAAGTTAATAAATGGAATGAAATTTCTATTCACCAAGAATTTATTATTCAAAATACTAGGCCACCAAGAAATATTGCTCAAAAAAATGTTCAACGAATAACAAAAGAACTCAATGGTAGAGTATTAATAAAATTTAGTTCAAGCCTAGAAAAAGGTTCATCTTTAAGATTTTCTAAAAATGTTAAACTTCCTCGATCTTCACATTCCATGCCTTCTAAATCTTCAACTTGTCATTATTTAAAAGATAACCGAGTAAAAGATTCCCACAAAAATTATTTTAAAGCTCCAATCACTGAGCCAATAGATGAAGCTTCTTCTTCGATCGGTTCACCAAGATATTCGACTATGCAACCTCCAACATTTTCTTCAATCAATGTTATTTCAAAGCCATTTGAAATCAATAAAGATTCTTTAAAGCAGAATTTCACTTCAAAAGGGAATTAGGTCAAAAGAGAATGGTTTCTGTTGAATTCCAAGAGTACACAACCATAAGAGGGGGTGAATTGTGGTGGCCAATTTTCGCCAAATAATTAACAAACAGCCGTAGCACTTAATTGCAGAGACTGTTCGTAAATCACAAACAAACTTAAGCCTTGTTTGCAGCGGTTGTTCCGAATTGGTTCAGTAGCGAAATTCAAATTAATAAATGCAGAAATAGAGCACACACAATTTTTACGTGGAAAACACCTCTAGCCCAACTGAGGTGTGAAAAACCACGACCTACCTCGTGCAGGATTTAACCACTTCACTAACGGGCTGAACACGTTACAAAAGTAACACTCCTTGTTACAACTTGTAACCCATGTAACTTTCTTCCCTAAGACAGGTTACACCACGTCCAATCACACTATATTGGACACGTCCAAAGTCCACTCGACTATGGACACACTCACTCACTTTCTGATCTGAGAACAAGGGTACAAAACACCTTACTGGGGGTGCTTCTGACTTAAGCAGATGTAAGGTACAATGAAGTCCTATTATGCCAATATTTTGAAAGCTCAGTTAAGCACAAGCCTGTCACGGTTTTTCTCTTTGAAATGCAGCTTTTGGAAATCTCTTACTTCTTATGTAAAAACCGGATATGTAAATGGGAGAGAAGATTTCATTATTTAAACACACAAACCCAACGGCTAATACTTTCAAAAAGGATAGCAAAATCTTCTAATATTAGCAGCTTAGGGAGTTTCTTCAAATAAGATTCCCAACGGCTAGAGAAGATAAGAATTTTACTAAAATAAGGGAAATTGATTTTTTCAAGGAATAAAAACTAATTACCCACTAAATATAGCTGTGCAGATTTTGCCCAAAAAAAGGATAAAGATTTCGGTTCCAAATTTGAAATCAATCACGGCCTAAAAATAAGGGATAAGAAATTTTGAAAAGAGATCCTTAGCAAAAACGGTTTTGCAATCTTTTTCAAATCACAAATAATCCTTTTTAGAACTTAATTAGTTAGCCTAGGATTTCATAAAAAGATCCTTTAGAGCTGGCACCCAACCAAAGGAAATCTACTGGTAAAACAGACAGTCGAGGCTGGTGCAGTTTCAGGAACACCTTAGGCGCCCTGTTTTCAGGGTTGTTTGGAAATTGGTGTTCCAAAGCAAATGTCAAAAACCGTTTTAAGAAGTGTTAAATTGAGACTTTCAAGACTGGCATATTAACAAGAGTCTAAAAGATAAAAACTAAACCAAACCAAGACTTCTTGTTGTAAGAATCAGTCATCTTGTCAAGAATAAATATGCTGCTCCAAACACCTTAGTCACCTTGATTCCTCGGGTGATCTTGTATAGCTGAATGTAAGAACTTGTTCCTCAAGACTTAGCCAACTGTTTGGCGAGATTTGTTGTTTGCTGATCTTGTATCACTGAAGCTTGGAACCTGTTCCTAAGACTTGTTCTCAATATTTAGCATCCAGGTTAATACGAATATTACAAACAACAGTGTAGGTCCTGTTTGGAGAGCTTGTTTGGGGCAACATTACGTAGACAAATATGTTACACTTGGATTTGTTATCATCAAAACTAAATATAATTATGCAACAAGTTCCCCCTTTTTGATGATGACAAACCAAGTGATCATATTGACAAAAATTAAAAAAAACTTTAAAACTTTAAAGAATGCTGATAGGGATCCACACTAGGTGCTAGGTCATAGAGCAAGTCATATGGTCTAGGTCATAGAGCAAGTCATATGGTCAGACATCTTCCCCCTTTTGGCATCATTAAAAAGCATAAACAACGGGCAATCATATGGTGTTGGCAACAACAAGAAATTTCATTAACAGCCTAGAGATATACAATACCAAACAAAAACATAAAGGGAGAGGGAAGAGAACATGAGGAAACATTAGGGAGCAGTGGGTGATGGTGACTGTGGAGAAGGGTTTTTGGGAGCAAGAGAATAGAGAAGGGCCATGAGGTCTTCATAGCGTTTGGCAGAGAGGGCCTTCTCTTCATCTAAGGCAGCTTTGACAGCAGAGAGCTCTTCCTTGAGTCGAGAATTATCTTAAAGAACAGCCTCAAGTTTCCCTGAGGAACGGCGAGGAACAGGGCGAGGTGGTCTGGTGCCCTGTTTGGAGGCAGAGCCCTCGGCCAAAGCATACCCACACCCCATAAGGGTGTCAGTCCCTATCTCATCAATGATTTGGGCAGCCACCTTCTTTTTGAGCTCTATCCCAAAATGCTCAAAGACCTTCGTCAGCAGAAAGCCATATCCAAGATCATGTGCCCGAGTAGTGTTTGCAATACGTGCAATATGACGAATCATAAGGGCATGAAGGTTAATGGGTTCCTCCCTGTCCAATAGATCCACCATGCACTGATCTAGGGCATCAGCCTGATTGCGACCCTGACCCCTTGGAACTATGTTCCTAATAACAAACATGAAGAGCAATTGATGCAGGGGGTCATGTCACCCTTCTTCACAGCGGTGGGTGTTTGCAGACCCTGATTTTGACTTAACCGCTGTGAAAGCTCGAGCAGCCTGGCTGTCCCTAAGACAGACTTATCCTCCCTCACATACACATCAAAACCATGTGAGGGGACACCCAAAATGTCACCCAGAGAGCGGGCATCAAATTGTACTTCTTTATCACTAATGGTGCTTGTCACCGCTCCTTCGGTGACTGCACAGTTGGCATAGAATTCAGCCAACTCTGGTCCAGAACACCCCAACTTGGTGTTTGCAAAGAGATCCAACCACTGCTGGGCTCTCAGTTTCTGCAGGAACACCTCTAACCCATGTTCCTGGAAAAAGGGAACTTTCACTATCTTCCCCCTCACTATGTTACGCTTGAGCAGATGCGCATTAATATCCTGATGAGCTGTCTTAACTAGTGAACCTGCATAATTCCGTTGACGATAATTGCCTTTGATGAGCATATAAGAATCATCAAAGCAATCAAAGGATTGTAATTATGCAAGGTTACTGGTTAATGTGCCAAAATCACTATTTATATATGATCATCAAAGGCAATTATTACTCAAGGCAATAATGCAAGGTCACTATTCAAGACAGCTCATCAGGATATCACTATAACTCTTCAAAACAAATTTTTTGACATGTCAGTGTCAGCACGACCTATTTGAACAATAATTCAAGATCTTTTCAAAGTCCATTACTGTGTAATACTGTTTCATTTTTGATGTTGTTACAGTCTAAGTTCAAAAGGAAGCAGCAATAATTCAAGATTGTCTTCAAGATTATCAGCAAACATTATCAAGATCAAGATTCATTTTTTATCATTGAAACTTTACCGTTCTCCTGTGAACAATTATTTCCATATTGTATTCTATAAATAGGTACTCCTTAGCATTGTATCAAACATTAAAAAATTCACACAGTAAAAATTTTCATACGGCCTGACTTACATACTCACACTCACTCATGAAAACAAATTATTCGGCATGTCAGCGTCAGCACGACCCATTTGAAAAATAATTCAAGGTCTGTCCATAGTTGTCTATTGCGCAATACTGTTTCACTTTTGATGTGATTATAGTCCAAGTTGGAAAAGAAGATGCAATAATTCAAGATTGTCTCCAAGATTGTCGGTAGATTATCAAGATTGTCGTGTCAATAATTATTTCAATACTATATTCTGTAAATTGGTGCTCCTTAGCGTTGTAAGAAACACTACAAAAATCACACGGTAAAAAATTTCGCACAGCCTGACTCACACACTCACACTCACTGTTGTAATCCTCCATCCCTTCAAACTCTCTCAAGCTTCCTCCACTCCATTACCAAGAGCCTCAATTCAATCCTTGTGCAAAGTTTCATTCAAATAAAAGTAAGTTTTTATTCGCTCGTTTATTGGTGTAAATTATCGATTCAAAATTACAGTTTACATATATCAATTAGATGCTTTGCTGCATTTGAATCAATCCCATATTTAGACGCTTACCCATATCCGCCTGGGCCGATCCTGGCCTCGATTGGTATCAGAGCTGAGTTTCCATGCTCAGCTAGTGTCTAACTATTGCTATCGTTGGTCAGCTATTGGTCAGCTCAGGTAAGTCCATAGATTAACCGTGTGTTGGGCAGTCCCGATGGAGTTCTCCCGGTAGAATGTGCATAACTCTTAGCTAAGTGTTCAAACATAACTTAGATGAACTCTTGGTTTAGCGAGCGTCTTAGTTTAGGTAGTATGAAGAAGTCTAATGTGGTTAATAGCAAGGGAATTAGTTGTCAAGCTTATTTTTCAAATGGGAAAATTCCAAAACAAAAGGTAGAAATAGTAAGTTTACTTTCGATGTTGCTCTATCAATGAAAGATCATGAAGAAACATTTAGTTTAGATGAAAAATTTCAAACCATTAACTTACTTTCTAAAATTGCTATTGAAAAGAACAAAAAGAAATATAGATATATTTATTTTGGTGTGACTCAAGCCGCACTCCAACTTTTAACAACATCAGGGTTAGATTGTCTTATATTCACAGCTTTTAGAGACAATAGATTAATACGTCACAACGATTCATTATTAGCTATGATTCAAATGAACATTTGCAATGGTCCCATATATTTTATTTGTTGTCTAAGTTATTCAGCAGACTTAAATGACCCTTGGATTGTAGATACTTTATAATTAGAAATTCATCTTTCTAATATTCAAAATAATTTAAAGGTCCAATTTCGTGAGCTTTTAAGAAATTTTGCTATTACTTTTATAGTGTATTTCAAACTATTATCATCCCAACTTAGTCCTAAATGTATATTAAAGCATAGTTTAGATGAAACAATATTATTAAAAGCCGAATCAGATAATGCTACTGCTTTTACTCCAAACTTATTAAAATGGAATGAAATTATTATTCCTCAAGAACTTATTATTCAAAATGCTAGGCCACCAAGAAATACTCCTCAAAAGAATGCTCAACAAATAATACCAGTGCTCGATGTTAAAGTATTAATCAGGTTTAATTCAAGCCGAGAAAAAGGTTCATCTTCAAGATTTTCTGAAAATGTTAAACTTCCTCCATCTTCATGTTCCATGCCTTCTTTGTCTTCTAATTATGATTACTTAAAAGATAATCAAGTAGAAGATTATCAAAAAAGTTATTATAAAGCTTCTTCTATAATTCGTTCACCAACATATTGAACTATGCAACCTTTACCATTTTCTTCAATCAATGTTATTTCAAAGCCATTTAAAATCAGTAAAGATTATTTAAGACAAAATTTCAATTCAATAGAGAATTAGTTCAAAAGGGAATGATCTCTTTCGCACTTTGATCTAAATGGTCAATCATTCATAAGACAAGAGCGGTATTCATTCATGGAAAGACATAAAGTTAATGTTCCTTTCTTCAATTGGTAGGCAACATTGTTCAGATGGCTCATACTGATGCTGACATATTGAATAATTTGTTTTAATGAGTTGCGTTGGCATCCTAATGAGGTATCTTGAATAGTAAACCTGTATAATTTCCTTGACCATAATTGCCTTTGAGGAGCATATAGGAATCATCAAAGCAATCGAAGGATTGCAATTATGCAATGTTACTAGTGAACGTGACAATATCGCTATTCACATATCCTCATCGAAGATAATTATTACTCAAGGCAATAATGCAAGGACACTATTCAAGGCAGCTCATCAGGGTATCACTATAACTCATTAAAACAAATTATTCAAAGCATCAGCATCAGTGTGACCCATCATAACAATAATTCAAGATCACTCCAAAGTCCGTTACTGCGCAATACTGTTTCACGTTTGACGTGGTTGCAGTCCAAGTTCAAAAAGAAGCAGCAAGAACTCAAGATTGTCGGTAAACATTATCAAGATCGATTTTCAATTTTTATCATTGAATCTTCACCATTCATGTGTTAACAATTATTTCCATATTGTATTCTATGAATAAGTACTCCTTGTTGTTGTATCAAATACTATAAATTCACACGGTAAAAAATTTCATACGGCACTAATTGATACTCACACGCACACTTGTAATCCTCCAACCCCTCAAACTCTCTCAAGTTTTCTCCACACCTTTGTACTCAATTACAAAGAGCCTCAATTCAATCCTTATATAAAGTTTTATTCAAATAAATGTAAGTTTTTATTCGCTCATTTATTCATTTAAATTATTAATTCAAAATTACAGTTTACCTAAATCAATTAGATACTCTATTGCCTTCGAATTAATCCCACATTTAAACCCTTACCCATGCTCGCCTAAGTCGATCCTGGCGTCGAATGGTATTAGAGCCGAGTTCACGTATTGAGCTAGTGTCCAGCTGTTGCTATTATTGGGCAGCTATTGGTCAGCTCAGGTAAGTCCGTTGATCAATCATGTTTTACGTGGTGTCGATGGGGTTGTCCCAGTGGTCTCGGTAGAATGTGAATGACTCTTAGCTAAGTGTTCAAACATAACTCAAATGACCTCTTGGTTTAGCAATCGCCTTAGTTTAGGTAGTGTGAAGAAGTTTAACGTGATTAATAGCAAGGGAGTTAGTTGTCAAGATTATTTTTTCAAATTGGAAAATTCCTAAACAAACGGTAGACATGGTAAGTTTTATTTCGATGTTGCTCCATCAATGAAAGATCATGAAGAAACATTTAGTTTATATGAAGAATTTCAAACTATTAACTTACTTTCCAAAATTGCTATTGAAAAATGCAAAAAGAAAAATAGATATATTCGTTTTTATGTGTAACTTAGGTTGCACTCCAACCTTTAACATCATCAGGGTTAGATTGTCCTATATTTACGACCTTTAGAGACAATGGATTAATATATCACAAAGATTCATTATTAGCTATGATTCAAATGAACATTTGTAATGGTCCCATATATTTTAATTGTCGTCCAAATTATTCAGTAGACTTAAATGACCCTTGAATTGTACATACTTTATTATTAGACATTCATCTTCTTAATATTGAAAATCATTTAAACATCCAATTTCGTGAGCTTTTAAGAAATTTTGCTATTACTTATAGAGTGTATTTCAAATTATTATCATCCCAACTTAATCCTAGATGGATATTAAAACCTAGTTTAGATGAAATGGTTTTATTGAAATCCGAATCAGATAATGTTACTACTTTTACTCCAAAGTTATTTAAATTTAATGAAATTACTATTCCTTAAGAATTTATTATTCAAAATACTTGGCCACCAAGAAATATTGCTCAAAAGAATGTTCAACAAATAATAGAAGATCCCAATGGTAGAGTATTAATAAGATTTAACTCTAGCCGAGCGTTGAGTTCGTGAGTATACAACCACAAGAGGGGGGTGAATTGTGGTGTCTGATTTTCGCGTTGTAAATAACAAACACCCTAGTAGAGGTTGTTCTCAAATGACAAACACCCTGATAGCTTGTTTGCATGGGGTGTTCTCAATTATTGCAGATGCGAAAATCACCAAGATAAATGCGGAAAATAAAGCACACACAATCTTTACGTAGAAAACACCTCTAGCCCAACTGAGGTGTGAAAAACCACGACCTACCTCGTGTAGGATTTAACCACTTTCACTAACGGGCTTCACACGTTACAAATGTAACACACCTTGTTACAACTTGCAACCACGTAACCTTCTTCCCAAAGACAGGTTACACCACGTCCAACCTTCGCAAGATTAGACACGTCCAAGTCCACACGACTAGGACACACTCACTCACTTTTCTGATTCAAGATCAGGGTTACAAACACCTTACAGGGGGTGCTTCTTACTAAGCAGATGTAAGGTACAATGAAGATCCTATTATGCCAATGGTTTGAAAACCTCAAAATCAAACACAGCTTGTCACGGTTTGCTTTTCAGAATGAAGCTCAAGAATCTTTGAGTGTAGACCGTGTTTTCTGATTTTTCCTGAATTTTTCAAAAAGCTGTGTTTAAGCAAATTCAACCTGAGTTTTCTATCTGCTCTTTTCTCGTGTGTTGTGTGTCTACTGGGAGAGAAAAGCTGAGGTTTTTAAACACAAAAACCAACAGTCATAAGCCACAGAATCAGGTAAGTATAGAAAACGATTTTCAATCAGGAAATATTCTCCTACGGCTAGTGATAAAATTTTGCCAAAATATAAGAGATTTGATATCTTAAAAGATAACCCTTATCTTCCCATAACCGTGAGGTGGATTCAAAAAAGCAACCAGAAATTTTTAGCTTTTGAAACTTTACCATATCTGAAAATATGGTCAAAGGAAATCTTTAAGTTTTGGCAAATCTCCCAAAACTTATTTTCGAAAATCTCCCATAATATTTTCAAGAAATATCCTTTCCAGAGAAATAGCGGTTTTGAAATTCAAGGAAAGTAATCTGGAGATCTTAGCCAACTAAAATAAATTTTCAAAGATAACCGGGTGTGGCTACTGCAGTTCAGAAACACCCTAGGCACCCTGTTCGCAGGGTTGTTCGCAACTGGTGTTCTGAAGCACTTAGCGCAAATACCGATTCAAGAGGTGTTTAAAATGATGTTTTCAATATTGGCATATTAACAAGAGT
The DNA here is from genome assembly GCA_029747015.1 of Carnegiea gigantea. NCBI lineage: Eukaryota > Viridiplantae > Streptophyta > Magnoliopsida > Caryophyllales > Cactaceae > Carnegiea > Carnegiea gigantea. The sequence goes on along the minus strand of JAKOGI010000046.1, from coordinate 238,519 downwards.
CTAAATAAATAAAACCTATATACCCAAGACTTCTTGTTTTGAATGTCATCTTGTCCAAGATTTATGGTGCTGCTGTGAACACCAAGGCCACCTTGTTTGCTGGGGTTGTTCTTTCCATTGCTAGAGTTCAGGAACATGCCTTACAATCAACTGTTGAGATGGTGTTCTTGACTTAATATAGAATCACCAAGTAAAACCTGTTTTGAAGACTTGTTCTCGCATGTACCAAACCAGTTAGTATAATAAAGAACACAAACACCAGTTAGGCCTGTTTGGAGACCGTGTTTGGAGCAACATTACTAGGATAAATTTTTACACTTGGATTTGTTATCATTAAAACTAAATATAATAACTCAACAAATTCCCCCCTTTTGATGATGATAAACCAAGTGACCATATTGACAAAAAAATGAATGCTGATAGGGATCCACGTAAGTCAAGGTCCACTTAAGTCAATGCTAGGTTCATTCGTCAATAGGGGGGTTACACTCTTCTTCCCCCTTTTGGCATCATTAAAAAGCATAAACAACATTATGAATGCAAGAAAAGAAGTATGTAGCAGAAGGGGCAAGAAGCATTAATAATGAGATATTGCATTAAAAAATACAATGCCAAAAACGAAATTAAGAAAGGAGGAGGCTAGAGAGCAGCCTATACAATCAGGGAGCAGGGGGTGGTTTCGTTTGCAGAGGAGGAATGATGGGGGCAAGAGTGGAGAGAAGTGCAAGGAGATCTTTATGGCGTTTGGCCGAGAGAGCTCGTTCCTTAGCAAGAGCAGCCTTGACAGTTGAGAGTTCATCCTTGAGGCGAGCATTGTCCTCAAGAACAGCCTCAACTTTGACGGAAGGTTGCCCAGAAACAGGTGGTCGAGGTGGTCGACGTCCCTGTTTGGAAACTGACCCTTCGCCAACCTCATAGCCACACCCTAGGAGAGTGTCAATCCCAATCTCATCAATGATTTGGGCCGCCACTCTTCGTGTGAGCACTATCCCAAAGTGCTCAAGCACCCTTGTCAACAGAAACCCATAGCCAAGATCATGTGCCCGGGTGGTGTTCGCAATTCGCTCTATGTGGCGAATCATGATTGCAGGGGGGTTTACTGGTTCCTCCCGATCCAGTAGGTCCACCAGACATTGATCGAAGGCATCTGCTGAGTTTCGCCCTTGACCTCGCGGTATTATGTTCTTGATAGTGAACATAAACAGTAGTTGGTGCAGGGAGGTCATTTCACCCTTCTTAACCGAAAGGGGTGTTCTCAGGCCCTGTTTTTGACTAAGGCGTTTGGACACCTCTAAGAGCCTGGCTGTTTCCAGGGCAGTTTTGTCTTCCCTCACATACACAGCAAATCCACGAGAGGGGATGCCCAGAATATCACTTAGGGTGGTTTCATCAAAGGAGAAATGACACTCATTGACAGCACTTGTCACTACCCCATTTGTGACAGAGCAGTTGGCATAGAATTCCGCCAACTCGAGCACAGAACACCCTTGCTGGGTGTTTGCAAACAACTCAAGCCAGCCTTGGGCTCGAAGCTTGGTCAAGAACACCCCCAGACCCTGTTCCTCGAAAAAGCTTACATTCACTACCTTCCCCCTGACGACATTGCGCTTCAGCAACTGCGCATGTTTGTCAGACGTAGGAGAGTGAGTGAACTGCTTTGGGCGTTTAAGGACAGGAATAGAGGTGGTAGTTTCTGGTAGGGGGGCTATTCTGGGCTTTTACTTGAGGGGTGTTTGGCAGGAGAGGACTTCACAGTAGGTTTATTGGTTGGTTTTGGAGGAGATTGTTCTTCAGAGGACTCGGAAAACACTGGTGTCCCCTGTTTGAAGGTGGTGTTCTCAGAGTCAGAACTCGAGAACCCTTCAGAAGAAGAAGAAATCTCCTCGATGATAGGAGCAGAGGGTTTGGAGGGATGATGACAGGATTGAAATGCTAGCCTTGCAGATTTTCGAGAGGGCTTAGAGGATTGAGGAGTTTGAGAGGGTTGAGACCTTGGTTGTGGCCTTGTTCTTGGCGTTCTGCTACGCCTAGCCACGATTTTCACCCTCTTCCTTTTCTCTCCAGTTTGAAAGACTGGAGGGGAGATTTCAGCCTCAGGGAGAGAATTCTTCTCTAGACTCTCCTCTGACGACTCATTCGACTTCCCTTGGAAGTCGACATGCAGATCCTCCACAAACACACCTTCGACAGAGGCAGCCCCTGTTTCTGTCGCGGTGTCAAAGAACAACCCAGAAGAACAGGGCTCAAAATTAAACCCTTCAGGGGTTTCCAAGAATTGTTCTTGAGACCCTCGACTTTGTTCCCTCTGACTCAACTGAAATGGGACAAGCAATTGCCCCTACGAGGAACACCAATTCCCTTCGACATTCAAAGGGAATATCATCCATCCCCATTCCCACTGATTTTAGGGACAAGCTTTTCAGGAATTTGAAAGGCTTGTACGAGATTGGGCGAGAAGGAGCAGGGATTGAGGAAGCAAGAACGAGGGCTTTTGAGTGAGAGGTGTTGTTGGAAGCCATTGTTTGCTAGAGGAGAGAGATTAGGGTTTAGAGGGTTTTGCTAGGGTTTGAAAGCAAGAACAGGGAGAGAGAGAGAGAGAGAGAGAGAGAGAGAGAGCAAGACAGGGAAAACAGACACACACAAAGGGGGTTTTTAAACTCCCTACCCGTTATGAAGGGCCACCTAGGAAACACCTAGAATTTAAGCAGGCAACATACATTAATGACAATCAAGGCATACCTGTTCGAGCCATCTGTTCTTGAACATGCTTCTCTCATTCCAAGGTTTGTCATGAATACTCCTTCTCCATCTCCCAAGGTAGCAGTCTTCATAAATAATCATAATAGCACACAAGACTACACATATTTGTTAAGCATAGACCACTGTTTTGATAGCAATAATTGCAAACAAGTGGATAGAACAGGTATTATAGGGTGTTTTGTCAGCTTGATCTAACTCTGAGAACAGGTGTTCTCAGGGTGTTTTCACCAACCCCAATTCCAGTCTGTTTCTCTCAAATTGGTCTCTAGCTAGTGCCTTAGTAAATATATCAGCAATTTGATTTTCCGTTGAGCAAAAATTCATAGAGATTAAACCCTTTTCAACATTATCTCTAAAGAAATGATGTCGAATGTCAATATGCTTTGTTCTTTTATGTTGACATAGATTTTTGGCAATATTAATTGCACTTGTGTTATCACAAAAAATAGGAATGCGTCCAATGTCAACACAAAAGTCCTTAAGCTATTGCCTTATCCACAACAGTTGAGCACAACATGAAGCTGCTGCAACATATTCAGCTTCTGCTGTGGACATGGCAACTGAATGTTGCTTCTTGGTAGCCCAAGATACCAAACAAGGTCCAAGAAAGTGAGCCATACCTGAGGTACTCTTTCTATCAACTAGGAATCCAGCATAGTCAGCGTCAGCATATCCAACAAGATCAAAATTGCAACCTTTAGGATACCATAAAGCTAAATTGGGTGTATGTTTCAAATACCTTAGTATCCGTTTAACAGCCTTAAGATGAGTTTCCTTAGGGTTAGCCTGAAAACGGGCACATAAACCAACACTAAAAACAATATCAGGTCTACTAGCGGTTAGGTATAAGAGTGACCCAATCATACCCCTATAGAGTTTCTCCTCAACTGATGGACTCCCATCATCCATAACCAACTTGGTTGAAGGAGAAATAGGAGTGTCTATGGGTTTGGCTGACTCCATCCTAAAACGCTTAAGTAACTCCTTGATATACTTTTGCTAATGGATCATAGTGTCGTTTGGAGTTTGCTTGATTTGTAAGCCTAACAAAAAATTAAGCTCAGCCATCATGCTCATCTCAAACTCACTCCTCATCATATTTGAAAATTCATTGCATAAATCATGATGAGTTGCACCAAATATAATATCATCAACATATATTTGGACAATCAAAAAATGTTCCCCCTTAGATTTTAGAAACAAGGTATTGTCTACCTTGCCTCTTCTAAAATCATTTTCAAGTAAAAAACTTGACAACCGTTCATACCAAGCTCTTGGAGCTTGTTTTAAACCATAAAGTGCCTTGTCAAGTTTAAAAACATGATTTGGAAAATCACCATTTTCAAAACCAGGGGGTTGTTTGACATACACCTCTTCTTTAAGGTATCCGTTTAGGAATGCACTTTTAACATCCATTTGATATAGCTTGATTTCCATATGAGCTGCAAAGGCTATTAAGATTCGAATAGCCTCAATTCTAGCAACTGGTGCAAAGGTTTCTTCATAGTCGATCCCTTCTTCTTGATTGTATCCTTGTACAACCAGCCGTGCCTTGTTCCTAGTGACTGTTCCTGACTCATCCAGTTTGTTTCGGAACACCCACTTGGTTCCAGTGATTGTTCTCTCTGCAGGTTTAGGTACAAGGTGCCATACTTTGTTTCTTTCAAATTGATGAAGCTCTTCTTGCATAGCCAGGATCCAATCTGAATCTGCAAGAGCTTCATTCACAATTTTTGGCTCAATGTTAGAAAGAAAAGCATAGAAAGCACAAAAATTTTTTAGCTTAGATCTAGTTTGCACTCCAGTATTAATATCTGACAAGATTTGATCAAGAGGGTGCGAACTATGGTGCTTCCATGGTCGTGGGGTAAGAGGATCCGCAGACCCATGCTCTACTCTAGTCGTAACATAATGCTTACGATCATCTCCCGAGCCTGTTTCTGCACATGTTTGTAAGTCTATTCCTGAAGAACACGGTTCCGAACAGGGTTCAGCGGTGTTTTCCTCTTGTTTGGTGTTCACCTTGCCTGCTGTTCTGAGGAACACCTTCAGGAGTTGTTTTCTCCATGGTGTTCTTACCTCGTTTATCTTGGAGCAACACTTCTTTTCGAACAAGACCTAATTCAAGTTCATCTTCCTGTGCATCATTCTCACTCAACACGTTAGATTCATTAAAAAGCACATGCACACTTTCCTCAACACACAAGGTTCTTTTGTTAAAGACTTTGTATGCCTTGCTGTGAGAAGAATAGCCAAGGAATATTGCCTCATCACTCCTAGGGTCAAACTTTCCTAAGGCATCCTTCCCATTATTATGCACAAAACACCTACAACCAAATGTCCTTAGGTGCGTAATATTGGGTTTTCTGCCTTTGAAAAGTTCATAAGGAGTTTTATTCAACATGGGTCTGATCATGCATCTATTTATAATGTAACATGAGGTGTTCAATGCTTCTGCCTAAAAATACCTAGGAAGACCACTAGCAATAAGCATTGTTCTGGTCATGTCTTCCAGGGTGCGATTTTTGCGCTCAACCACCCCATTTTGTTGGGGCGTTCTTGGAGCTGAGAAGTTATGATCAACACCATGTTCATTGCAATAGTTGATAAAACTTGCATTTTCAAACTCAGTTCCATGATCAGATCTAAGCTAATTAAAGAGTGTCCTACTCTCTTTTCAACCTTTTTGAGAAAGGCAATAAAATTCTCAAAGGTTTCATCTTTGGATGCCAAAAACAAGGTCCAAGTAAATCGAGAGTAATCATCCACTACAACAAGCACATACTTTTTCCCACCTCTACTGGTTACCCTCATGGGACCACACAAATCAATGTGTAATAATTCTAGAGGTCGAGTAGTGCTTACACATTTTTTCGATTTAAAAGAAGATCTGACTTGTTTGCCTTTTGCACAAGCTTCACATACCTTGTCATCATTAAACTTGATGGAAGGTAGTCCAACAACCAAATCTTTGGAAACAAGTTTGTTTAACAAAGATAGGCTTACATGACCTAGTCTCTTGTGCCATAGCATTATATCATCATTTAATGCATTTAAACAAGTCAGATTATTTTGGGGAAGAGTGGAAATACAGACTTTATAAACATTTTGACATCGCTTCCCCCTCAACACAACATCTCCTGTGTCGTCATTCACAACCAAGCAACGTGTTCGTGAGAACACCACTAGGTTGTTCTTGTCACACAGTTGGGACACACTTAGCAAATTGTGCTTTAAACCATCAACCAAGTGCACATTGTCAATTGAGTGGGAGAGAGTTTTACCAATATTACCTATACCGACAATTGTCCCAAACTTGCCGTTTCCAAATGCTACACTCCCACCATTCAAAGCTGTAAGTGAGAGAAAATTTGGTCTTTCTCCAGTCACGTGCCGCGAACACCCACTATCAACATACCACAGCTACCTGTTTTCAAGGTTGTTTTCTGATCTATTTGACAGGGTGTTTCTTACCCTGTTTGCTGGGTTGTTTGTGGGATTGTTCTCTCTCACTTCAGCCAGCAAAACAAATCACGGGTTAGTTTTGGGAACCCAGATCCACTTGGGTCCCATTCCTTTAGACATGTAAAGCTCATCTTTTCTAATCCAGATTTGTTTCACATACCTTTCATTCTTTTCATTGGCATGTTTTCTTAAAGGACAAGAATATCGATAGTGACCAGTTTTACCACAATGAAAGCAAACAATGTTTTCAGGTAATCCCACATACTTTCTATGAATTGGGTAAACTGTTCGTTTAGGCTTATACCCAAGTCCCTTTTTGTTTCGACTGTGGTGAGTGTTTAACCAAGCAAGGGCCTGTGAAGATTTGTTCCAGCGTTTGTTTGTGCTAAGCTCGGTTTCCAGTTTTTCTTTATTAGCATGCAAACCCTTGTTCTCTTTGAGCAGGGACTCAACCATTCCTTCCACCTCAAAGAGTTTTTCCTCTATTCGAGAGTAATCTCCTTCTTTCATAAAGAGGTTTTTTTTGAGTATATTAACATTTTCATGTAAACCGAGTTTTTCATTTTTAAGAATTTCATTTTCAAGCTCTAGGTCACGAACTTCTCTTTTTAGATCAGCACATGTGTCTATCAAATTATATAGAAGTTCTTCTAAAGTGGCTTTGTTAAGACCATGTACCTTGTTCTTGAGATCTGAGAAGCTGATTGTTGATTCATCATCTGAATCTGAATCACTTTGTGCCATAAGTGCTACGACTCCTTCTTCAGCTTCAGATTCTCCTTCATCCTCAGAGGAATCTCCCCAAGCAGCCAGCATAGCTTTCGAGAATCGCTTGCCCAAATTGTTTACAGGGTGTTTTCGACCCTGTTTTCGAGGGTGTTCGGGCGTCTGATCTTCTCGAAGCAGAGGGCAATTCTTGACTAAGTGATCTGGTTTGCCGCACTTGAAACACCCTGTGAGCTGTTCTTTGGAGGTGTTTCTGGACTTGCTGAAGTCTTTTCTTTTGTTGTTTTCCTTGACCTTTTTGAAGAATTTCTTGAATTTTCTGGACATTAGGGCCATTTCTTCATCTTCAAGGTCAGAGTCAGTGTCCTCATGTGCTTTCAAGGCAAGCCCACGATCCTTCTTTTGCTCCTCTCTTTGCTGTGAGTTCTTTCGGAGTTCATAGGTCTGGAGATTACCAATCAACTCGTCGAGGGTGATCTTGTTCATGTCTTTAGCCTCTTGGATGGCTGTTACTTTGGCCTCCCACGTGCGAGGTAAAATTCTGAGGATTTTCCTCACCAACTCTTCAGTGGTGAAAGATCTTCCCAGGGATTTTAACTCGTTCGTGATGTGGGTGAACCGTGTATACATGTCCATCACAGTTTCATGATCACCCATATCAAACAACTCATATTGTCGCATAAGTAGCTCAATTCTAGATTGTTTAACTTGACTCGTACCTTCATGAGCAACTTGCAGAGCATTCCAGATAGCTTGGGCTGATTCACACTCAGAGATGTGAGTGTATTCATCGGGTCCTAGGCCAAAATATAGAAGCTTTTTGGCCTTGGCATTTTTCTCCATTTTCTTGTAGTCCTCGGCATCAAACTCTATGGATTCCTTGGGAACCTTCTTACCATCTTCAAGCACCTTGGTGGGAACAAGGGGCCCGTTCTTGATGAGCATCCATAATTCATAATCTTCTGCCTGAATATAGTTCTCCATCCTATTCTTCCACCAACTATAATGTTGGCCGTTGAAATAGGGTGGACGAGTAATGGATTGCCCTTCAAGAATTCCTTGTGGGGTACTCATCTTCAGAATCTCTCAAGGTGTTAACCTTTTGTAAGAGAACCCGCTCTGATACCACTTGTTGAGTTCGTGAGTATACAACCACAAGGGGGGTGAATTGTGGTGTCTGATTTTCGCGTTGTAAATAACAAACACCCTAGTAGAGGTTGTTCTCAAATGACAAACACCCTGATAGCTTGTTTGCACGGGGTGTTCTCAATTATTGCAGATGCGAAAATCACCAAGATAAATGCGGAAAATAAAGCACACACAATTTTTACGTGGAAAACACCTCTAGCCCAATTGAGGTGTGAAAAACCACGACCTACCTCGTGTAGGATTTAACCACTTTAACTAACGGGCTTCACACGTTACAAATGTAACACACCTTGTTACAACTTGCAACCACGTAACCTTCTTCCCAAAGGCAGGTTACACCACGTCCAACCTTCGCAAGATTAGACACGTCCAAGTCCACACGACTAGGACACACTCACTCACTTTTCTGATTCAAGATCAGGGTTACAAACACCTTACAGGGGGTGCTTCTTACTAAGCAGATGTAAGGTACAATGAAGATCCTATTATGCCAATGGTTTGAAAACTCAAAATCAAACACAGCTTGTCACGGTTTGCTTTTCAGAATGAAGCTCAAGAATCTTTGAGTGTAGACCGTGTTTTCTGATTTTTCCTGAATTTTTCAAAAAGCTGTGTTTAAGCAAATTCAACCTGAGTTTTCTATCTGCTCTTTTCTCGTGTGTTGTGTGTCTACTGGGAGAGAAAAAGCTGAGGTTTTTAAACACAAAAACCAACGGTCATAAGCCACAGAATCAGCTAAGTATAGAAAACGATTTTCAATCAGGAAATGTTCTCCTACGGCTAGTGATAAAATTTTGCCAAAATATAAGGGATTTGATATCTTAAAAGATAACCCTTATCTTCCCATAACCGTGAGGTGGATTCAAAAAAGCAACCAGAAATTTTCAGCTTTTGAAACTTTACCATATCCGAAAATATGGTCAAAGGAAATCTTTAAGTTTTGGCAAATCTCCCAAAACTTATTTTCGAAAATCTCCCATAATATTTTCAAGAAATATCCTTTCCAGAGAAATAGCAGTTTTGAAATTCAAGGAAAGTAATCTGGAGATCTTAGCCAACTAAAATAAATTTTTCAAAGATAACCGGGTGTGGCTACTGCAGTTCAGAAACACCCTAGGCACCCTGTTCGCAGGGTTGTTCGCAACTGGTGTTCTGAAGCACTTAGCGCAAATACCGATTCAAGAGGTGTTTAAAATGATGTTTTCAATATTGGCATATTAACAAGAGTCTAAATAAATAAAACCTATATACCCGAGACTTCTTGTTTTGAATGTCATCTTGTCCAAGATTTATGGTGCTGCTGTGAACACCAAGGCCACCTTGTTTGCTGGGGTTGTTCTTTCCATTGCTAGAGTTCAGGAACATGCCTTACAATCAACTGTCGAGATGGTGTTCTTGACTTAATATAGAATCACCAAGTAAAACCTGTTTTGAAGACTTGCTCTCACATGTAGCAAACCAGTTAGTATAATAAAGAACACAAACACCAGTTAGACCTGTTTGGAGACCGTGTTTGGAGCAACATTACTAGGACAAATTTTTACACTTGGATTTGTTATCATCAAAACTAAATATAATAACTCAACACTGAGAAAAAGGTTCATCTTTAAGATTTTCTGAAAATGTGAAACTTTCTCGATCTTCATACTCCATGCCTTCTGAGCCTTCCAGTTATGATTATTTAAAAGATAACCAAGAAGAAGATTCTCAAAAAATTTATTATAAAGCTCCAATCGCTGAGCCAATAAGTGAAGCTTCTGCTTCAATTGGTTTAAAGAGAATCGTTTCTTTCATACTTTAATCTAAATGGTTAATCATTCATAAAGCAAGAGTGATATTCATTCATGGAAAGACGTAAAGTTAGTGTTCCTTTCCTCCATTGGTGGGCAATATTGTTCTGATGGGTAATGCTGATGCTGACATGTTCAATAATTTATTTTGATGAGTTACGTTAATATCCATATGAGCTGCCTTGAATAGTGAACCTGCATAATTCCCTTGAGCATAATTGTCTTTGATGAGCATATAGAAATCATTAAAGCAATAAAAGGATTGCAATTATGCAAGGTTACTAGTCAACGTGTCAAAATTACTATTCATATATGCTCATCAAAGGCAATTATTGCATAAGGCAATAATGCAAGGTCACTGTTCAGGATAGCTTATCAGGATATCACTATAACTCATCAAAACAAATTATTCAACATGTCGGCATCAGCATGACCTATCATAACAATAATTCAAGATCACTTCAAAGTCCATTGTTGCGCAATACTGTTTCACTTTGGAGGAGGTTATAGTCCAAATTCAAAAAGAAGCAGTAATAATTCAAGATTATCTCCAAGATTATTGGCAGATATTATCAAGATCAAGATTCAATTTTTATAATTAAATCTTTAGCATTCACGTGTCAACAATTATTTCTACATTGTATTCTATAACAGGTACTCCTAGGCGTTGTATCAAACATTATAAAATTCACATGGAAAAAAATTTCATACAGACACTCACTCTTGTAATCCGCCATCCCTTCAAACTCTCTCAAGCTTTCTCCTCTCCTTTGTACTCCATTACCAAGAGCCTCAATTCAATCCTTGTGCAAAGTTTTATTCAAATAAAAGTAATTTTTTATTCGCTCATTTATTTGCTTAAATTATCAATTCAAAATTACACTTTACATAAATCTATTAGACACTCTGCAGCCTTCGGATTAATCCCCCATTTAGACATTTTCCCATACCTGCCCAGGTCGATCCTGGCCTCGATTGGTATCACAGCCGAGTTTGCATATGTAGTTATTGTCCAGTTGTTGCTATCGTTGGTCAGCTATTGCTCAGCCCAAGTAAGTCCGTTGATCAATCGTACGTTAAGTGGTCCTGATGGGGTGGTCCCGGTGGTCCCAGTAGAATATGCATGACTCTTAGCTAAGTGTTCAAACGTAACTCTGATGACCTCTTGGTTTAGTGATCGTCTTAGTTTAGGTAGTGTGAAGAAGTCTAAAGTTGTTAATAGCAAGGGAGTTAGGTGTCAAGATTATTTTTCAAATTGGAGGATTCCTAAGTAAAAGGTCGTAATGGTAAGTTTCATTTCGATGTTGGTCTATCAACAAAAGATCATGAAGAAACTTGTAGTTTAGATGAAGAATTTTGAACCATTAACTTACTTTCTAAAATACTTGGAAAAATACAAAAAGAAATATGGATATATTCGACTTGGTGTGACTCAGGTTGCACTCCAACATTTAACAATATCAGGGTTAGATTGTCCTATATTCGGGGCCTTTAGAGACAATAGATTAATACGTCACAAAGATTTGTTATTAGCTATGATTCAAACGAACATTTGCAATGGTCACATACATTTTAATTGTTTTCCAAACTATTCAGTAGACTTAAATAACCCTTGGATTTTATATATTTTATTATTAGATATTCATCTTCCAAATATTCAAAATAATTGAAAGGTCTAATTTCGTGAGCTTTCAAGAAATTTTGCTATTACTTATAGAGTGTATTTCAAATTATTATCATCCGAACTTAACCCTAAATGTGTATTGGAGCCTAGTTTAGATTAAACAATGTTATCAAAAGCTAAATCATATAATGTTACCACTTTTACTCCAAAGTTAACAAAATGGATTGAAATTACTATTCCTCAAGAATTTATTATTGAAAATACTAGCCCACCAAGAAATATTGTTCAAAAGAATGTTCAACAAATAATAGAACAACCCGATGGAAGAGTATTAATAAGATTTAATTCAAGCCGAGAAAAAGGTTCATCTTCAAGATTTTCTAAAATTGTTAAACTTCCTCGATCTTTATATTCCATGCCTTCTAAGTCTTCTAAGTATGGTTATTTAAAAGATAACCAAGTAGAAGATTCTCAAAAAATTTATTATAAAACTCCAATCGCTGAGCCAATAGATGAAGCTTCTTCTTCAATTGGTTCACCAACATATTCAACTATGCAACAGCTAACATTTTCTTTAATCAATATTATTTCAAAGCCATTTGAAATTAGTAAAGACTATTTAAGGCAAGATTTCAATTCAATAGAGAATTAGGTCAAAAGAGAATGGTTTCTTTCACACATTGATCTAAATGGTCAGTCATTCATAGGACAAGAATGGTATTCATTCATGGAAGGACCTAAAGTTAATGTTCCTTTCTTCGATGTGTGGACAATATTGCTCTAATGGGTCATGCTGATGCTGACATGTTGAATAACTTGTTTTGATGAGTTACATTAATATCTAGATGAGCTGTCTCGAATAGTAAACCTGCACAATTCCCTTCATGATAATTACCTTTGATGAGCATATAGTAATCATCAAAGCAATCAAAGGATTGCAATTATGCAAGGTTACTGGTCAACGTGTCAAAATCACTATTCACATATGCTCATCAAGGGTAATTATTTCTCAAGGAAATAATGCAAGGTCACTATTCAAGACGGCTTATCACGATATCATCATAACTCATCGAAACAAATTATTCGACATATCAGCATTAGCATGACCTATTTGAATAATAATTCAAGATCTGTCCAAAGTCCATTATTGCGCAATGCTATTTCACTTTTTACGTGGTTACAGTTCAGGTTCAAAAAAAAGCAGAAATAATTCAAGATTGTCAACAGACATTATCAACATCAAGATTCAATTTTTTTCATTGAATCTTTACCGTTCTCGTGTCAACAATTATTTTCGTATTGTATTCTATAAATAGGTGCTCCTCAGTTTTGTACCAAACACTACAAAATTCACACGGCAAAAAATTTCATACAGCCTGACTCACATACTCACACTCACTGTTGTAATCCTCCATCCCCTCGAACTCTCTCAAGCTTTCTCCACCCCTTTGTACTCCATTACCAAGAGCTTCAATTCAATCCTTGTGCAAAGTTTCATTCAAATAAAAGTGTTTATTCGCTCGTTTATTCGTTTAAATTATCAATTCAAAATTGCACTTACATATATCAATCAGATACTCTGCTACCTTCGAATTAATCCCACATTTAGACCCTTACTCATTCTCGCCTAGGCCGATCTTGGCGTCGATTGGTATTAGTGCAGAGTTTGCATATTTAGCTAGTGTCCAGCTATTGCTGGCATTGGTTAGCTATTGGTCAGCCCAGGTAAGTCCACTGATCAACTGTGTTTTAGGTGTCCCGATGGGGTGGTCCCAGTGGTCTCGGTAGAATGTGCATAACTCTTACATAAGTGTTCAAAGGTAACTCAGATGACCTCTTGGTTTAGCGATCGTCTTAGTTTAAGTTGTATGAAAACGTCTAATATGGTTAACAGGAAGGGAGTTAGTTGTCAAGATTATTTTTCAAATTGGCAAATTCCAAAACAAAAGGTAGAAATGGTAAGATTAATTTCAATGTTGCTCTATCAATGCAGAGATCATGAAGAAACATTTAGTTTAGATGAAGAATTTCAAACCATTAACTTACTTTCTAAAATTACTATTGAAAAAAAACAAAAAGAAATGTAGATATATTCGTTTTGGTGTGACTCAAGTTACACTCCAACCTTCAACAACAACAGGGCTAGATTATCCTATATCCACGGCTTTAAGAGACAATAGATTAATACGTCACAAAGATTCATCATTACCTATGATTCAAATGAACCTTTGCGAAGTTCCCATATATTTTATTTGTTATCGAAATTATTTAGTAGACTTAAATGACTCTTGGATTGTAGATACTTTAGAATTAGATATTCATCTTCCTAATATTTAAAATAATTTAAAGGTCCAATTTCATGAGCTTTCAATAAATTTTGCTATTACTTATAAGTATATTTCAAACTATTATCATCCCAACTTAGTCCTAAATGTATATTAAAACCTAGTTTAGATTAAACAATGTTATTAAAAGCCGAATTAGATAATGCTACCACTTTTACTCCAAAGTTATTAGCGTGAAATTAAATTACTATTCCTCCAGAACTTATTATTCAAAATGCTCGTCCAGCAAGAAATATTCCCCAATAGAATGCTCAACAAATAATAGAAGAGCCTGATGTTAGAGTGTTAAAAAGATTTAATGCCAGCCGAGAAAAAGGTTCATCCTCAAGATTTTCTAAAAATGTTAAACATCCTCAATCTTCGTATTCCATGCCTTCTAAGTCTTCTAATCATGATTATTTAAAAGGTAAACCAAGAAGAAAATTCTCAAAAAAGTTATTATAAAGCTCCAATCGCTGAGCCAATATATGAAGCTTCTTCTTTAATTGGTCCACCAACATATTCAACTATGCAACCTCAAATATTTTCTCCAATCAATGTCATTTCAAAGCCATTTAAAATCAGTAAAGATTATTTAAGGCAAAATTTCAATTCAATGGAGAATTAGGTCAAAAGGAAATGGTTTCTTTCACACTTTGTTCTAAATGGTTAATCATTCGTAAAACAAGAGTGGTATTTATTCATGGAAAGACATAAAGTTAATGTTTCCTTCTTCAGTTGACGGGCAATATTATTTTGATGGGTTATACTAATGCTGGCACGTTGAATAATTTGTTTTGATGAGTTACATTGTATGCTGATAAGCTGTCTCGAATAGTGAACCTGCATAATTCCCATGACCATAATTGCCTTTGATGAGCATATAGGAATCACCAAAGCGATCAAAGGACTGCAATCACGCAAGGTTACTGGTTAACGTGTCAATAACGCTATTCATATATGCTCATCAAAGGCAATTATTGCTCAAGGCAATAACGCAAGGTCACTATTCAAGATAGCTCATCAGGACATCAGTACAACCCATCAAAACAAACTATTCAACGTGTTAGCATCGGCATGACCCATAAGAACAATAATTCAAGATCACTCCAAAATCCATTATTGCGCAATCCTGTTTCACTTTTGATGTGGACACAGTCCAAGTTTTAAAATAAGCAGCAATAATTCAAGATTGTCTCCAAGATTGTCGGCAGATATTATCAACATCAATATTCAATTTCTATCGTTGAATCTTTACTATTCACATGTCATAATTATTTCCATATTGTATTCTATGAATAGGTACTCCTTAGCGTTGTATCCAACACTGTAAAATTCACACAGCAAAAATTTTCATACAGCCTAATTCACACACTCACACTCACACTTGTAATCCTTCATCCCCTCAAACTCCCTCAAGCTTTCTCTACTCCTTTACACTTCATTACCAAGAACCTCAATTCAATCCTTATGTAAAGTTTTGTTCAAATAAAAGTAAGTTTTTATTTGCTCATTTATTCGTTTAAATTATCAATTCAAAATTACACTTTACATAAATCAATTAGACACTCTGTTGCCTTCGAATTAATCCCACGTCTAGACCCTTACCCATACCTGCCTGGGACGATCCTGACCTCGATTGGTATTAAAGCTGCGTTTGCATAATGAGTTAGCTTCTAGCTATTGTTATCGTTGGTCAGCTATTAGACAGCTCAGGTAAGTCCGTTGATCAATCGCGCTTTAGGTGGTCCCGATGGGGTGGTCCCAGTAGAATGTGCATAGCTCTTAGCTAAGTGTTCAAATGTAAGTTAGATGACCTCTTGGTTTAGCGATCGTCATAGTTTAGGTAGTGTGAAGAAGTCAAATGTGGTTAATAGCAAGGGAGTCAGTTGTCAGGATTATTTGTGAAATTAGAAAATTGCTGAACAAATGGCAGAAATGCTAAGTTTCATTTTGATGTTGCTCTATCAATGAAAGATGATGAAAAAATATTTAGTGTAGATGAAGAATTTCAAAACATTAACTTACTTTCTAAAATTGCTTTTGAAAAATGCAAAAAGAAATATAGATATATTCGTTTTGGTGTGACTCAGGTTATGCTCCAACCTTTAACAACATCAGGGTTAGATTGTCCTATATTCACGGCCTGTAGAGACAATAGATTAATGTGTCACAAAGATTCATTATTAGCTACGATTCTGCCGATCATTTGCAATGGTCCCATATATTTTAATTGTTCTCCAAATTATTCAGTAGACTTAAATGACCCTTGGATTGTAGATACGTTATTATTAGATATTCATCTTCCTGATATTCAAAATAATTTAAATGTCCAATTTTGTCAGCTTTTAAGAAATGTTGCTATTACTTATAGAGCGTATTTCAAATTATTATCATCCCAACTTAATCCTAAATGTATATTAAAATATAGTTTAGATGAAACAATGTTATTAAAAGCCGAATTAGATAATGTTACTACTTTTATTCCAAAAGTTATTAAAAAGGAATGAAATTACTATTCCTCAAGAATTTATTATTCAAAAGACTAGGCACCAAGAAATATTGCTCAAAAGAATCTTTGACAAATAATAAAACAGCCCAATGGTAGAGTATTAATAAGATTTAATTAAAGCCGAGAGAAAGGTTTATCTTCAAGATTTTTTGAAGTTGTTAAACTTCCTCGATCTTTATATTTCATTCCTTCTAAGTCTTCTAATTGTGATTATTTAAAAGATAACCAAGTAGGAGATTGTCAAAAAACTTGTTATAAAGCTCCAGTTGCTCAGCCAATAGATAAAGCTTCAATTTCAATTGGTTCACCAACATATTCCACTATGCAATCTCTGACATTTTCTTCAAGCAATGTTATTTGAAGGTCATTTGAAATCAGTAAAGATTATTTAAGGCAAAATTTCAATTCAATAAAGAATTAGGTCAAAAGAGAGTGGTTTCTTTCACACTTTGATCTAAATGGTCAATCATTCATAAGATAAGAGTGGTATTCATTTATGAAAAGACATAAAGTTAAGGTTCCTTTCTTCAATTGGTGTGGACTATTGTTCTGATGGGTCATGATGATGCTAGCATGTTGAATAATATGTTTTGATGAGTTACGTTGATATGCTGATGAGCTGTCTTGAATAGTGAACCTACATAATTTCCTTGGCCACAATTGCCTTTGATGAACATATAGGAATCATCAAAGAAATCAAAGGATTACAATTATGTAAGGTTGCGAGTCAACGTGTCAAAATTACTATTCATATATGCTCATCAAAGGCAATTGTTACTCAGGGCAATAATGCAAGGTCACTATTCAAGACAGCTCATCAGGATATCACTATAACTCATCAAAACAAACTAGTCGACATGTTAGCATAAGCATGACCCACCTAAAGAACAACTCAAGATCTGTTCAAAGTCCATTATTGT
The DNA here is from genome assembly GCA_029747015.1 of Carnegiea gigantea. Taxonomy (NCBI): domain Eukaryota; kingdom Viridiplantae; phylum Streptophyta; class Magnoliopsida; order Caryophyllales; family Cactaceae; genus Carnegiea; species Carnegiea gigantea. Next base: position 221,249 of record JAKOGI010000046.1, on the reverse strand, counting down.
GCAATATTGTTTCACTTTTGATGTGGTTGCAGTCCAAGTTCAAAAAGAAGCGACAATAATTCAAGATTACCTCCAGGATTATCGGCAGACATTATGAAGATCAAGATTCAATTTTTATCATTGAATCTTTACCATTCACATGTCAATAATTATTTCCATGTTGTATTCTATAATAGATAATCCTTGGCATTTTATCAGACATTATAAAATTCACATGTCAAAAAATTTCATACAGCCTAATTCACATAGTCACACACACTCTTGTAATCCTCCATCTCCTCAAACTCTTTCAAGCTTTCTCGTCTCCTTTGCACTCAATTACTAAGTGCCTCAATTCAATCCTTGTGCAAAGTTTTATTCTAATAAAAGTAAGTTTTTATTCGCTCTTTTATTCTTTTAAATTATCAATTCAAAATTACAGTTTACATAAATCAATAAGGCACTCTGCTGCCTTCAAATTAATCCCACATTCAGACCCTTGCCTATCACTGCCTAAGTTGATCCTGGCCTCGATTGGTATCAGAGCCGAGTTTGCATATGTAGTTAGTGTCTAGCTGTTGCGATGGTTGGTCAGCGATCGATCAACCTAGGTAAGTCTGTTGATCAACCGTGTGTTAGGTGGTCTCGATGGACTGGCCCCACTGGTCCTAGTAGAATTTGGATGACTCTCAGCTAAGTGTTCAAACGTAACTCTGATGATATCTTGGTTTAATGATCATCTTAGTTTTAGTAGTATGAAGAAGTCTAATGTGGTTAATAGTAAGGGAGTTAGGTGTCAAGATTTTTTTTCAAAAAAATTCCTTAAGAAAAGGTAGAAATGGTAAGTTTAATTTCGATGTTGCTCTATCAATGAATGATCATGAAGAAACAATTAGTTTAGATGAAGAATTTCACACCATTAACTTACTTTCCAAAATTGCTTTTAAAAAATGCAAAAAGAAATATAGATATATTCGTTTTGGTGTGACGCAGGTTGCACTCCAACTTTTAACAACATCAGGGTTAGATTGTCCTATATTCACAGCCTTTAGAGACAATAGATTAATGCGTCACAGAGATTCGTTATTCGCTAAGATTAAAACGAACATTTGCAATGGTCCCACATGTTTTAATTGTTGTCCAAATTATTTAGTAGACTTAAATGACCCTTGAATTGTAGATACTTTATTATTATATATTTATCTCCCTAATATTCAAAATAATTTAAGGGTCCAATTTCGTGTGCTTTCAAGAAGTTTTGCGATTACTTTTAGAGTGTATTTCAAATTATTATCATCCAACTAAATCAATGTATATTAAAACCTAGTTCACATGAAACAATGTTATTCAAAGCCGAATTAGATAATATTACTACTTTTACTCCAAAGTGATTAGGATGGAATGAAATTAATGTTCCTCAAGAAATTGTTATCCAAAATACTAGGCGAGCAAGAAATATTGTCAAATGAATGTTCAACAAATAATAGAACAACCCGATGGTAGAGTATTAATAAGATTTAATTCAAGCTGAGAAAAGGGTTCATCTTTAAGATTTTCTGAAAATGTTAAACTTCCTCGATCTTCATATTCCATGCCTCCGAAGTCTTCTAATTATGATTATTTAAATGATGATGAAGTAGAAGATTGTCAAAAAATTTATTATAAAGCTTCAATCGCTGAGCCAATAGATGAAGCTTCTGCTTCAATTAGTTCACCAACATATTCAACCATGCAAACTCTAACATTTTCTTCAATCAATGTTATTTGAAGGCCATTTGAAATCAGTAACGATTATTTAAGGCAAAATTTGAATTCAGTACAGAATTATGCCAAAAGAGAATGATTTCTTTTACACTTTGATCTAAATGGTCAATCATTTTTCTATGAGATTGGGTTCAAATGCTTTTGACAGCCATAAGAGGGCTCAACATTGTCCTTTAAATGGATTCTATGCTGCCCAATTAAGGGACTAATGCCCTGGATATCCCTTGTTATCCAACCTATGGCTTCCTCGTTCTCTCTAAGTAAGGCAATAAGTTTGTCCCCTTAGTCCCAGTCCATGTTAGAAGCAATAATTATAGGTACATATTCATTGGGTCCCAGAAATGAGCACTTAGGAGAATCCGGAAGAGGTTTCACTTCAAGAGCAGTAAGGGGTGAACTAGACTCAGAAGCATCAGCAAGCACACAGTTTGTAGCAGAGCATAAGTAAGTAATTTCGAACACATCATATTCAGGTTCATCATTAATAGGAAGTGAATTATACTCAACAACAAACATATCATCAAACATAGAATCTTCTATCCAGTTAAAAGTAGAAAACTCCATATCATCAAAACCAGAAGCTATCTTTGTAGATTAAAGATATTCAATTCCAAGGTCATGTTACCAAAAAACAATCTTATGATGCCATGTCTGCAATTAATGAGGCCATTGGCAGTGGCAAAGAAAGGACGCCACAAAATGATAGGGACCTGACTCGCAGTGTTAGTTGCGTTCTCAGTTTCAAGCACAACAAAGTCCATTGGGTAAATAAATTCACCTACCTTAATCAATACATCCTCAACTACACCCTTAGGCAAATTGGTCAATCTATCAGTTAGTTGAATAATCATCTTGGTAGGTTTTAGCTAACCTAACCCTACCCACTCATGCACAATGAAGAGTATCAAATTGACACTAGCCCCTAAATCAAGCAAAACTCTATGAATAAGCTCATCCCTTATGACAACAGAAATAGTAGGGCAACCAAAGTCCTTGTACTTCACTATTATCTGGTGGGAAATAATAGAACTAGTGCTAGATGCTAAGAAAGCCTAGGAGTGCTAATGGCTCTTTTAATGCTACATAGATCCTTTAAAAACTTAGCATACAGAGGCATCTGCTAAATAGGATCGAGTAATGGAATGTTGATTTGGACTTGAGAAAAAGTCTCTCATATCTTATCGATATGGGCTTGGTCTTTCTTTTACAGCTTACATGGGAAAGGAGGTAAATGCATAGGAACTCTTTTTGTAGAAAAAGGCAAAGGTGAATCGTTAGGAGATGAGGGATCTACTAAATCAACAAAATCTTTCTCCTTAGATTCCTCTTTATCATAAGGTCAGTTAGAACACAAAGGATTAGAAGATTCACCAGGGACTTACTAGGTGAACCAGTTTCTGGGGAGAAGAGGGAGAAGAATTTGAAAAGAAACATACACACATACACACACACACACACACACACACACACACACATATATATATATATATATATATATATATATATATATGTATGTATATATATATATATATATATATATATATATATATATATATATATATATATACATATATATATATATATATATATATATATATATTATATATATGATATATATATATATATATATATATATACATATATATATATATATATATATAATATGTACATATATAAAGATATATATATATATAATATATATATATATATATATATATATATATATATAATATATATATATATATATATATATATAAATCGATATATATATATATATATATATATATATATATATATATATATATATATATATATATATATATATATATATATATATATGATATATATATAATATATATATAAATATATATATTATATATATAATACATATATATATGTATATATATATATATAAATATATATATATATATATATGTTTATATATATATATATATATATATATATATATGTATATATATATATATATATATATTTAGGGTATTCATAGGGTTCTTTAGAATTCCCTACTTGATTATCAATCTCTCGATCTGATCTGGGCGGTATAACTATATTTACTTTCTGCATATTCTCAATAGGGTAAATTCTAGGAGAATATAGCTGTCCTCTAGTTAACTAGGAAAAGTACTTGTGCAATAGCCCGACCCTAAATCATATTTGTTTATTTAATTAAGCCATGTTATTAATTTTTCATATTTATTTATCTCATTTAGTCATCCCAGTTGGAAAAATTCATTTCGGGCACCACTTTGCAATTCAAGTTTCATTTACCGTAAGAATTTCGGATGAATCGATAGTAGGCCTCGATAAATATGATTAAGCAATAATTATTTTTCATAATGTTACAAAAGTTTAATTTGTTTTATTCATGCAAAAATTCGGGCCCAATTTATTAAGTTTGGCCCAATTTATTTGGGCCTGGTTTGCGGCCCGATTCATTTTGGGTTTAAATTTTGGACCAAAACATTTTGGTTCACTTAAATTAAGTTACTCACTATCATTTGCACCTAATTATGATTAGCAAAAGATAGTTCTTTTGGGAAGGATTAATTCTAGCCAAGTGAATATATATATATAGATTGAGATCAATTTTGAACCAAGTAAAAACCTAAAGCTGTCAAGACTTCTTTCTCCCTCTTCTTTCTCTCTCTTCCCCTCAACCTCCATGGCACCACCAGCCCTGGCTGCTGCCGCCACCACTGTTGGCCACCCACTGCCGGCCACCACCCCATCAACCACCATCCACCACCCAAACATCTCCCATATTAAGCAATATCTCCATCCCTCCCTTTTGATCACTAAGCAAGGTAAAAACCCTAGCCTAATCAAGTTTAATTTTGGATTTTTATGCTGGATTTGATTATGGATCATGCTATCTTGATATAAATAAGTGTTATTTTGATGTTTTGGTTATTGATTTTCTTCAAAGCAAGTAATGATTGAAGTTGTTTATGATCATGCAATTTTAGGTTGTGATGATGGATTTTGATTGTTTTAAATGAGGTTTTGTGATCTTTGGTGTTGGTAATGAATATTAAGATGTTTATGTTAATTTGGATGAATTAAAGAGTGATTTTAGTGGGAGGTTATGTGAAGAAAAGCTTGCAAAAATGTGCTGATTGAGCTATATACATACCCAAAACAGGGGTCACTTTGGGAGACAACTGGTATTAATTGGCACATCTAAAATTCATGATTTTTGGTTTAGTGATATCTTGATGTGTTATCTTTCAATAGGCTCTAGAATTACTCAATTTGGAGTTGTGTGGCCAATGATATGGCCAGTTTACTAAAGACAGCGCAGAATACATCGAAACTAGGAGCAGTTTTGAACAATGGACTTTACGAAAACACTGGTATTGATTGGCTCATTAAAAATTTCTGCTTTTTGGTGTGTGGATAGATCAATGAGTTATATTTCATATGTCTTTTGAATCACCTTAATGCGAGTTTTGTGGAAAAAGTTATGGTCGTTTTGCTACGACTGCGCAAATTGGACCGAAGTTGTGCACGGTTGTGTTCTAGCCCAATTTTAGGGATCTTACTATGTGAATCATGCTTTGTATACTAAATAAAAATTTTAGTGGACATTATGAGCTTTTCATATTGGGGTTTTACCTTATTTTGAGGTCGGGAGTGAAAGATATGTATTTTCCAATGCAGACCATCAAACGGTAACATGAGTGAATACAGAAATCGTGACATTTGGAAATATTTTCTTAAGTTTCTATATAATTATGGGTATTGCAAGAAACTTAAAAAGCATAGTGAGTACAACAAGTTTGATTATGTATAGAAGCCTACTTGGGTTTGAAAGCCGAGTTAAGTGAGCATGAATATGAAATTTGAGAAATGGGCACAGTAATGACTCAAATCAGTCTCTATTGGATCAACTGAGGTTATTTGAGCTTTTATGAACCTCACAACACCGCTCATGGCATTGAACCTTCTATTATCCATTTCAGAAGCATCACACTTTCCATTATCCATTTCAGAAATATTAGAAACCCATATTTCATTTATATCAATTAAAATCTTTTCATTATCACCTCAATCATTTCCATTTGGTCTATTTTGCTTCAATTTGTTGTATTTCAAGTTCAATAATCCTAACTGATTTATTATTCAGATCATTTTGGTTTAACTTGTCTTATATTGAATTAAAATCAGTTCATTTTGGTTTAACTTGTCTAAGAGAAATCTTTTTCTCGGCTTGAATTAAATTTTATTAATACTCGATCATCGGGCTCTTGTATTATTTATCGAATATTCTTTTGAGCAATATATCTTTGTGGCCTAGTATCTTGAATAATGAATTCTTGAGGAATAGTGATTTCGTTCCATTCTGATAACTTCATAGTCAAAGTGGTAACATTATCGGATTCAACAATTTAATTGCATTGTTTCATCTAAACTAGCTTTTTATATACATTTAGGATCAAGTTGAGATGATAATAATTTGAAATATAGTCTATAAGTAAGAGCAAAATATCTTGAAAGCTCACAAAATTGGACCTTTAAGTTATTTTGAATATTAGGAAGATGAATATCTAATAATAAATGATCTACAATCCAAGGGTCATTTAAGTCTACTGAATAATTTGCACAACAATTAAAATATATGGGACCATTGCAAATGTTCGTTTGAATCATAGCTAATAATGAATCGTTATGATGTATTAATTGATTGTCTCTAAAGGTTGTGACTATAGGACAATCTAACCTTGATGTTGTTAGAGGTTGGAGTGCAACTTGATTCACACCAAAACAAATATAGCTATGTTACTTTATGCACTTCTCAATAGCAATTTTAGAAAGTAAGTCAATGGTTTGAAATTCTTCATTTAAACTAAATGTTTCTTCACGATCTTTCATTGATAGAGCAACATGGAAATTAAACTTGCCAATTCTACCTTTTGTTTATGAATTTTCCAATTTTCAAAAATAATCTTGACAACTAACTCCCTCGCTATTAACCATATTAGACTCCTTCACACTACCTAAATTAAGATGATCGCTAAACCAAGAGATCATCTGAGTTACGTTTGAACACTTAGCTAAGAGTCATGCACATTCTACTGGGACCACTAGGGCCTCCCCATCGGGACCACCTAATACATGGTTAATCAACGGACTTACCTGGGCTTGCCAATAGTTGACCAACGATAGCAATGGCTAGACACTAACTAAATATACAAACTCAGCTCTGACGCCAGTCAAGGCCATCATCGACCTAGGCAGGGGTAAAGGTCTAAATGTGAGATTAATTCGAAAGCAGCAGAGTGTCAAATTTATTTATGTAAAGTGTAATTTTGAATTGATAATTTAAACGAATAAACGAGTGAATAAAGACTTACTTTTATTTGAATAAAACTTTGTCTAAGGATTGGATTAAGGCTCTTGGTAATTGAGTACGAAGGAGTGCAGAAAGCTTGAGAGATCTAATGGGGATGGAGGATTATAAGGGTGAGTGTGAGTGTGTGAATTAGGCTGTATTCAATTTTTTAACCTGTGAATTTTGCTGGGTTTAATATGATGCTAAGGAGTACCTATTTATAGAATATAATATGGAAATAATTGTTGACACGTGAATGGTAAAGATTCAATGATAAAAATTAAATCTTGATCTTGATAATGTCTGCCGACAATCTTGGAGACAATCTTGAATTATTGCTGCTTCTTTTTGAACTTGGACTACAACCACATTAAAAGCGAAACAATATTGTACAATAGTAGACTTTGGACTGTTCTTGAATTATTGTTCTGATAGGTCATGCTGATGTTGACCTGTAAAATAATTTGTTTTGATGAATTATAGCGATATCTTGATGAGCTGTCTTGAATAGTGACCGTGCATTATTGCCTATATGCTCATGAAAGGCAATTATGGTCAACGGAATTACGTAGGTTCACTATTCAGGGTAGCTCGTCAGGATATCAATGTAACTCATCAAAATCAGTTATTCAACGTATCAATATCAGCACGACCCATCAGAAGAAGATTGCCCACTAATTGAAAAAAGGAATATTAACTTATGTCTTTGCACGAATGAATACCACTCGTGCCTTATGAATGATTGGCTATTTAAATCAACGTGTGAAAGAAACCATTCACTTTTGACCTAATTCTCTATTAAATTGAAATTTTGTCTTAAATAATTTTTACGAATTTTAATGGCTTAGAAATAACCGTGATTTAAGAAAATGTTGGAGGTTGCATAGTTGAATATGTTAGTGAACCAATTGAAGAGGAAGCTTCAACTATTGTCTCAGCAATTGGAGCTTTATAATAAATTTTTTAAGAATCCTCCACTTAGTTATCTTTTAAATAATCATAATTAGAAGAGTTAGAAGGCATGGAATATGAAGATCGAGGAAGTGTAACATTTTCAGAAAATCTTGAGGAGGAAACTTTTTCTCGGCTTGAATTAAATTTTATTAATACTCGATCATCGGGCTCTTCTATTATTTGTTGAATATTCTTTTGAGCAATTTCTTTGTGGCCTAGTATTTTGAATAATGAATTCTTGAGGAATAGTGATTTCATTCCATTTCAATAACTTCGGAGTTAAAGTAGTAACATTATCTGATTCGGGAATTTAATTGCATTATTTCACCTAAACTAGATTTTAAAGTACATTTAGGATTAAGTTGAGATGGTAATAATTTGAAATACACTCTATAAGTAGCAGCAAAATATCTTGAAAGCTCCACGAAATTGGACCTTTAAGTGATTTTGAATATTAGAAAGATGAATATCTAATAATAAAGTATCTACAATCCAAGGGTAATTTAAGCCTACTGAATAATTTGGACAACAATTAAAATATATGGGACCATCGCAAATGTTCGTTTGAATCATTGCTAATAATGAATCTTTATGACGTATTAAACGATTATCTCTAAAGGTCGTCCGTATAGGGCAATCTAACCCTGATGTTGTTAAAGGTTGGAGTGCAACTTGATTCACACCACAACAAGTATAGCTATGTTACTTTATGTACTTTTCAATAGCAATTTTAGAAAGTAAGTCAATGCTTTGAACTTCTTCATCTAAACTAAATGCTTCGTCACAATCTTTCATTGATAGAGCAACATGGAAATTAAACTTGCCAGTTCTACCTTTTGTTTATGAATTTTCCAGTTTTGAAAAATAATCTTGACAACTAACTCCCTTGCTACTAACCACATTAGACTCTTTCACACTACCTAAACTAGGACGACTGCAAAACCAAGAGATTGTCTGAGTTGCGTTTGAACACTTAGCTAAGAATCATGCGCATTCTACCGGGACTACTAGGACCACCCCATCGGGACCACCTAACACACGGTTAATCAACGGACTTACCTGGGCTTGCCAATAGCTGACCAACGATAGTAACGGCTAGACACTAACTAAATATACAAACTCAACTTTGATACCAATCAAGGCCAGGATCGACCTTGGCGGGTATGGGCAAGGGTTTAAATGTGGGATTAATTCAAAAGCAGCAGAGTGTCAAATTTATTTATGTAAAGTGTAATTTTGAATTGATAATTTAAATGAATAAACGAGTGAATAAAAACATACTTTTATTTGAATAAAAGTTTGTCTAAGGACTGAGTTAAGACTCTTGGTAATGGAGTACAAAGGAGTGGAGAAAGCTTGAGAGACCTTGTGGGGATGGACGATTACAAGAGTGAGTGTGAGTGTGTGAATTAGGCTGTATTCAATTTTTTGCCTTGTGAATTTTACAGTGTTTGATATAATGCTAAGGAGTACCTATTTATAGAATACAATACGGAAATAATTGTTGACATGTGAATGGTAAACATTCAATGATAAAAATTGAACCATGATCTTGATAATGCCTGCCGATAATCTTCGAGACAATCTTGAATTATTGCTGCTTCTTTTTGAACTTGGACTTCAACAACTTCAAAAGTTAAACAGTATTGTATAATAATGGACTTTGGACTGATCTTGAATTATTGTTATGATGGGTCATGCTGATGCTGGCCTGTAGAATAATTTGTCTTGATGAATTATAGTGATATCCTGATGAGGTGTCTTGAATAGTGACCGCGCATTATTGGCTATATGCTCATGAAAGGCAATTATGGTCAAGGGAATCATGTAGGTTCACTATTCGAGACAGCTCATTAGGATATCAACGTAACTCATGAATATAAATTATTCAACGTGTTAGCATCAGCGCGACCCATCAGAAGAAGATTGCCCACAAATTGAAGAAAGGAACATTAACTTTATATCTTTGCATGAATGAATACAATTTGTGTCTTATGAATGATTGACCATTTAAATCAAAGTGTGAAAGAAACCATTCTCTTTTTACCTAATTCGCTATTGAATTGAAATTTTGCCTTAAATAATCTCTACGAATTTTAAATGGCTTAGAAATAATCGTGATTTAAGAAAATGTTGGAGGTTACATAGTTGAATATGTTAGTGAACCAATTGAAGAAGAAGCTTCATCTATTGGCTCAGCGATTAGAGCTTTATAATAAATTTTTTGAGAAATCTTCCACTTGGTTATCTTTTAAATAATCATAATTAGAACACTTAGAAGGCATGGAATAGGAAGATCGACGAAGTGTAACATTTTCAGAAAATCATGAAGAGGAATCTTTTTCTCGGCTTGAATTAAACTTCATTAATACTCGATCATCGGGCTCTTCTATTATTTGTTGAACATTCTTTTGAGCAATATTTCCTTGTGGCCTAGTATTTTGAACAATGAATTCTTAAGGAATAGTGATTTCATTCCATTCTAATAACTTCGTAGTTAAAGTGGTCACATTATCTGATTCGATAATTTGATTGCATTATTTCATCTAAGCTAGTTTTTTATACACGTTTAGGATTAAGTTGAGATGATAATAATTTGAAATATAGTCTATAAGTAATAGCAAAATATCTTAAAAGCTCAGAATATCAGGAGGATGAATATCTAGTAATAAAGTATCTACAATCTAAGGGTCATTTAAGTCTACTGAATAATTTGCACAACAATTAAAATATATGGGACCATTGCAAATGTTCATTTGAATCATAGCTAATAATGAATCGTTATGACATATTAATCGATTGCCTCTAAAAGTCGTCAGTATAGGACAATCTAACCCTGATGTTGTTAGAGGTTGGAGTGCAACTTGATTCACACCAAAATAAATATCGCTGTGTTACTTTATGTACTTCTCAACAGCAATTTTAGAAAGTAAGTCAATGGTTTAAAATTCTTCATCTAAACTAAATGTTTCATCATGATCTTTCATTGATAGAGCAACATGGAAATTAAACTTGCCAATTCTACCTTTTGCTTATGAATTTTCTAACTTTTAAAAATAATCTTGATAACTAACTCCCTTGCTATTAACCACATTAGACTCCTTCACACTACCTAAGCTAAGATGATTGCTAAACCAAGAGATCATCTGAGTTGCGTTTGAACACTTAGCTAAGAGTCATGCACATTCTACTAGGACCACTGGGACCACCCCATCGGGACCACCCAACACACGGTTACTCAACGGACTTACCTGGGTTTGCCAGTAACTGACCAACGATAGCAATGGCTAGACACTAACTAAATATACAAACTCAGCTCTGATACCGATCAAGGCCAGGATCGACCTAGGCGGGTATCGGTAAGGGTCTAAATGTGTGATTAATTCAAAAGCAGCGGAGTGTCAAATTTATTTATGTAAAGTGTAATTTTGAATTGACAATTTAAACGAATAAATGAGTGAATAAAAACTTACTTTTATTTGAATAAAACTTTGTCTAAGGATTGAATTAAGGCTATTGGTAATGGAGTACAAAGGAGTGGAGAAAGCTTGAGAGACCTTATGCGGATGGAGGATTATAAGAGTGAGTGTGAGTGTGTGAATTAGGCTGTATTTAATTTTTTGCCCTGTGAATTTTGCAGGGTTTAATATAATGCTAAGGAGTACCTATTTATAGAATACAATATGGAAATAATTATTGACACGTGAATAGTAAAGATTCAATGATAAAAATTAAATCTTAATCTTAATAATGTCTGCCGACCATCTTGGAGGCAATCTTGAATTATTGCCGCTTCTTTTTGAACTTGGACTGCAACCACATCAAAAGCGAAACAGTATTGTACAATAATAGACTTTGGACTGATCTTAAATTATTATTCTGATAGGTGATGCTGATGTTGACCTGTAGAAAATTTATTTTGATGAATTATAGTGATATCCTGATGAGCTGTCTTGAATAGTGACCGTGCATTATTGCCTATATGCTCATGAAAGGCAATTATGGCCACGGAATTGTGTAGGTTTACTATTCAAGATAGCTCATCAGGATATCAAAGCAACTCATCAAAATAAGTTATTCAACGTATCGGTATCAGCACAACCCATTAGAATAAGATTGCCCACTAATTGAAAAAGGGAAGATCAACTTATGTCTTTGTATGAATGAATACCACTTGTGCCTTATGAATGATTGGCCACTTAAATCAAAGTGTGAAAGAAACCATTCACTTTTGACCTAATTCTTTATTGAATTGAAATTTTGTCTTAAATAATCTTTACGAATTTTAATGGCTTAGAAATAACCGTGACTTAAGAAAATGTTGGAGGTTGCATATTTGAATATGTTAGTGAACCAATTGAAGAGGAAGCTTCATCTATTGTCTCAGCGATTGGAACTTTATAATAAAATTCTTGAGAATCTTCTACTTAGTTATCTTTTAAATAATCATAATTAGAAGACTTAGAAGGCATGGAATGTGAAGATCGAGGAAGTGTAATATTTTCAGAAAATCTTGAAGAGGAATCTTTTTCTCGGCTGAAATTAAATTTTATTAATACTCGATCATCGAGCTCTTCTATTATTTGTTGAATATTCTTCTGAGCAATATTTCTTTGTGGCCTAGTATTTTGAATAATGAATTCTTGAGGAATAGTGATTTCATTCCACTTTAGTAACTTCGGAGTTAAAGTAGTAACATTATCTGATTCGGGAATTTAATTGCATTATTTCATCTAAACTAGATTTTAATGTACATTTAGAATGAAGTTGAGATGGTAATAATTTGAAATATACTCTATGAGTGACAGCAATATATCTCGAAAGCTCACGAAATTGGACCTTTCAGTGATTTTGAACATTAGAAAGATGAATACCTAATAATAAAGTGTCTACAATCCAAGGGTAATTTAAGTCTACTGAATAATTTGGACAACAATTAAAATAAATGGGACCATTGCAAATGTTCATTTGAATCATAGCTAATAATGAATCGTTATGACATATTAATCGATTGTCTCTAAAGGTCGTCAGTATAGGACAATCTAACCCTGATGTTGTTAGTGGTTGGAGTGCAACTTGATTCACGCCAAAACAAATATAGCTGAGTTACTTTATGTACTTCTCAATAGCAATTTTGGAAAGTAAGTCAATGGTTTGAAATTCTTCATTTAAACTAAATGTTTCGTCACGATCTTTCATTAATAGAGCAACATGGAAATTAAACTTGCCAATTCGTCCTTTTGTTTTTGAATTTTCCAATTTTCAAAAATAATCTCGACAACTAACTCCCTTGCTATTAACCACATTTGACTCCTTCACACTACCTAAACTAAGACGATTGCTAAACCAAGATATCATCTGAGTTGTGTTTAAACACTTAGCAAAGAGTCATGCACATTCTACTAGGACCACTGGGACCACCCCATCGGGACCACCTAACACACGGTTAATCAACGGACTTACCTGGGCTTACCAATAGCTGACCAACAATAGCAATGGCTAGACACTAACTAAATATACAAACTCAACTCTGACGCCAATCAAGGACAGGATCGACCTAGGCGGGTATGGGTAAGGGTCTAAATGTAGAATTAATTCAAAAGCAGCAGAGTGTGAAATTTATTTATGTAAAGTGTAATTTTGAATTGATAATTTAAACGAATAAACGAGAGAATAAAAACTTGCTTTTACTTGAATAAAACTTTGTCTAAGGATTGAATTAAGGCTCTTCGCAATGGAGTACAAAGGAGTGGAGAAAGCTTGGGAGACCTTATGCGGATGGAGGATTATAAGAGTGAGTGTGAGTGTGTGAATTAGGTTGTATTCAATTTTTTGCTCTGTGAATTTTGCAGGGTTTAATATAATGCTAAGGAGAACCTATTTATAGAATCCAATCTGGAAATAATTGTTGACACGTGAATGGTAAAGATTCAATGATAAAAATTAAATCTTAATCTTAATAATGTCTGCCGACAATCTTGGAGGCAATCTTGAATTATTGCCGCTTCTTTTTGAACTTGGACTATAACCACATCAAAAGCGAAACAATATTGTACAATAATAGACTTTGGACTGATCTTAAATTATTGTTCTGATAGGTCATGCTGATGTTAACCTATAGAAAAATTTATTTTGATGAATTATAGTGATATCCTGATGAGCTGTCTTGAATAGTGACCGTGCACTATTGCCTATATGCTCATGAAAGGCAATTATGGCCAACGGAATTGTGTAGGTTCACTATTCAAGATAGCTCATCAGGATATCAACGTAACTCATCAAAATAAGTTATTCAATGTAACTATATTAGCACAACCCATTACAAGGAGATTGCCCAGTAATTGAAAATAGGAACATTAACTTTTGTCTTTGCATGGATGAATACCACTCGTGCCTTATGAATGATTGGCCATTTAAATCAAAGTGTGAAAGAAACTATTCACTTTGACCTAATTCTCTATTGAATTTAAATTTTGCCTTAAATAATCTTTATGAATTTTAATGGCTTAGAAATAACCGTGATTTAAGAAAATGTTGAAGGTTGCATAGTTGAATATGTTAGTGAACCAATTGAAGAGGAAGCTTCATCTATTGTCTTAGCAATTGGAGCTTTATAATAAATTTTTTGAGAATCTTCTACTTAGTTACCTTTTAAATAATCATAATTAGAAGACTTAGAAGGCATGGAATATGAAGATCGAGGAAGTGTAACATTTTCAGAAAATCTTGAAGAGGAATCTTTTTCTCGGCTTGAATTAAATTTTATTAATACTCGATCATCGGGCTCTTCTATTATTTGTTGAATATTCTTTTGAACAATATTTCTTTGTAGCCTAGTATTTTCAATAATGAATTCTTGAGGAATAGTGATTTCATTCCACTTTAATAACTTCGGAGTTAAAGTAGTAACATTATCTGATTTGGGAATTTGATTGCATTATTTCATCTAAACTAGATTTTAATGTACATTTAGGATTAAGTTGAGATGGTAATGATTTGAAATATACTTTATGAGTAACAGCAAAATATCTTGAAAGCTCACAAAATTGGACCTTTAAGTGATTTTGAATATTAGAAAGATGAATACCTAATGAAAAAATATCTATAATCCAAGGGTAATTTAAGTCTACTGAATAATTTGGACAACAATTAAAATATATGGAACCATTACAAATGTTCATTTGAATCACTGCTAATGATGAATCTCTATGATACATTAATCGATTGTCTCTAAAGGTTGTCAGTATAGGGCAATCTAACCCTGGTGTTCACACCAAAACAAGTATAGCCATGTTACTTTATGTACTTTTCAATAGCAATTTTGGAAAGTAAGACAATGCTTTGAACTTCTTCATCTAAACTAAATGCTTCTTCACGATCTTTCATTATAGAGCAACATGGAAATTAAACTTGCCCATTCTACCTTTTGTTTATGAATTTTTTAATTTTGAAAAATAAACTTGACAACTAACTTCCTTGCTACTAACCACATTGCCCTCCTTCACACTACCTAAACTAAGACGATCGCTAAACCAGGAGATTAACTAAGTTACGGTTGAACACTTAGCTAAGAGTCATGCACATTCTACCAGGACCACTAGGACCACCCCATCGGGACCACCTAACACACGGTTAGTCAACGGACTTACTTGGGCTTGCCAATAGCTGACCAACGATAGCAGCGGCTAGATACTAACTAAATGTACAAACTCAGCTCTAATACCAATCAAGGCCAGGATCGACCTAGGCGGGTACGGGTAAGGGTCTAAATATGGGATTAATTCAAAAGCAGGAAAGTGTCAAATTTATTTATGCAAAGTGTAATTTTGAATTGATAATTTAAACGAATAAACAAGTGAATAAAAACTTACTTTTATTTGAATAAAAGTTTGTCTAAGGATTGAATTAAAGCTCTTGGTAATGGAGTACAAAGGAGTGGAGAAAGCTTGAGAGACCTTGCGGGGAAGGAGGATTACAAGAGTGAGTGTGAGTGTGTGAATTAGGCTGTATTCAATTTTTTCCCTTGTGAATTTTACAGTGTTTGATATAATGCTAAGGAGTGCCTTTTTATAGAATACAATATGGAAATAATTGTTGACACATGAATGGCAAAGATTCAATGATAAAAATTAAACCTTGATCCTGATAATGCCTACCGACAATCTTGGAGACAATCTTGAATTATTACTGCTTCTTTTTGAACTTGGACTTCAACAACATCAAAAGTTAAATAGTATTGTACAATAATGGACTTTGGACTGATCTTGAATTATTGTTCTGATGGGTCATGTTGATGCTGACCTATACGATAATTTGTTTGGATGAATTATAGTGATATCCTGGTAAGCTGTCTTGAACAGTGACCGTGCATTGTTGCCTATATGCTCATGAAAGGCAATTATGGTCAATGGAATTATGTAGGTTCACTATTCAAGACAGCTCATTAGGATATCAATGTACCTTATGAAAACAAATTATTCAATGTGTCAGCATCAGCGCGACCCATCAGAAGAAGATTGCCCACTAATTGAAGAAAGGAGCATTAACTTTATATCTTTGCATGAATGAATACCACTTGTGTCTTATCAATGATTGACTATTTAAATCAAAGGGTGAAAGAAACCATTCTCTTTCGACCTAATTCTCTATTGAATTGAAATTTTGCCTTAAATAATCTCTACGAATTTTAAATGCCTTAGAAATAATCGTGATTTAAGAAAATGTTGGAGGTTGCATAGTTGAATATGTTAGTGAACCAATTGAAGAGGAAGCTTCATTTATTGGCTCAGCGATTGGAGCTTTATAGGAAATTTTTTGGGAATCTTCCACTTGGTTATCTTTTAAATAATCATAATTAGAAGACTTAGAAGGCATGGAATATGAAGATCGAGGAAGTGTAACATTTTCAGAAAATCTTGAAGAGGAATCTTTTTCTCGGCTTGAATTAAATTTTATTAATACTCAATCATCGGGCTCTTCTATTATTTGCTGAATATTTTTTTGAGTAATATTTCTTTTTGGCCTAGTATTTTAAATAATGAATTCTTGAGGAATAGTGATTTCATTCCATTTTAATAACTTCGGAGTTAAAGTAGTAACATTATCCGATTCGGCAATTTAATAGCATTGTTTCATCTAAACCAGATTTTAATATACATTTAGGATTAAGTTGAGATGATGATAATTTGAAATACACTCTATAAGTAATAGCAAAATATCTTGAAAGCTCACGAAATTGGACCTTTAAGTTATTTTGAATACTAGGAAGATGAATATCTAATAATAAAGTATGCACAATCCAAGGGTCATTTAAATCCACTAAATAATTTGCACAACAATTACAATATATGGGACCATTACAAATGTTCGTTTGAATCATTGCTAATAATGAATCTTTATGACGTATTAATCGATTGTCTCTAAAGGTCGTGAGTATAGGACAATCTAACCTTGATGTTGTTAAAGGTTGGAGTGCAACTTGATTCACACCAAAATAAATATAGCTATATTACTTTATGTACTTTTCAATAGCAATTTTAGAAAGTAAGTCAATGCTTTGAACTTCTTCATCTAATCTTAATGATTCTTCATGATCTTTCATTGATAGAGCAACATGGAAATTAGACTTGCTAATTCTACCTTTTGTTTATGAATTTTCTAACTTTGAAAAATAATCTTGACAACTAACTCCCTGGCTATTAACCACATTAGACTCCTGCACACCACCTAAGCTAAGACGATTGCTAAACCAAGAGATCATCTGAGTTACGTTTGAACACTTAGGTAAGAGTCATGCACATTCTACTGGGAACCCTGGGACCAACGCATTGGGCCACCTAACGCACGGTTAATCAACGGACTTACCTGGGCTTGCCAATAGCTGACCAATGATAGCAACGGCTAGACACTAACCAAATATGCAAACTTAGCTCTGATACCAATCAAGGCCAGGATCAACCTAGGCGGGTATGGGTAAGGGTCTAAATGTGGGATTAATTCAAAAGCAGCAGAGTGTCAAATTTATTTATGTAAAGTGTAAGTTTGAATTGATAATTTAAACAAATAAAGAGTGAATAAAGACTTACTTTTATTTGAATAAAACTTTGTCTAAGGATTGAATTAAGGCTCTTGGTAATGGAGTACAAAGGAGTGGAGAAAGCTTGAGAGGCCTTGTGGGGATGGAGGATTACAAGAGTGAGTGTGAGCGTGTGAATTAGGCTGTATTCAATTTTTTGCCGTGTGAATTTTGCAGTGTTTGATATAATGCTAAGGAGTACTTATTTATAGAATACAATATGCAAACATTTGTTGACACGTGAATGGTAAAGATTCAATTATAAAAACTAAATCTTGATCTTGATAATGTCTTCTGACAATCTTGGAGACAATCTTGAATTATTGCTGCTTCTTTTTGAACTTGGACTTCAACAACATCAAAAGTAAAACTATATTGTACAATAATGGACTTTGGACTGATCTTGAATTATTGTTCTGATGGGTCATGCTGATACTGACCTATAGAATAATTTATTTTGATGAATTATAGTGATATCCAGATGAATTGTCTTGAATGGTGACCGTGCATTATTGCCTATATGCTCATGAAAGGCCATTATGGTCACGGGAATTATTTAGGTTCACTATTCAAGACAGCTCATTACGATATCAATGTAATTCATCAAAACAAATTATTCAACGTGTCAGCATCAGCAGGACCCATCAGAAGAATATTACCCGCTAATTGAAGAAAGGAACATTAGCTTTATGTCTTTGCATGAATGAATACCACTCGTGTCCCATGAATGATTGACCATTTAAATCAAAGTGTTAAGGAAACCATTCTCTTTTGACCTAATTCTATATTGAATTGAAATTTTGCCTTAAATAATCTTTACGAATTTTAAATGGCTTAGAAATAATCGTGATTTGAGAAAATGTTGGAGGTTGCATAGTTGAATATGTTAGTGAGCCAATTGAAGAAGAACTTTCAGCTATTGGCTCCGCGATTGGAGCTTTATAATAAATTTTTTGAGAATCTTCCACTTGGTTATCTTTTAAATAATCATAATTAGATGACTTAGAAGGTATGAAATATGCAGATCGAGGAAGTTTAACATTTTCAGAAAATCTTGAAGAGGAATCTTTTTCTCGACTTGAATTAAATTTTATTAATACTCGATCGTCCGGCTCTTCCATTATTTGTTGAATATTCTTTTGAGCAATATTTCTTTGTGGCCTAGTATTTTGAATAATGAATTCTTGGGGAATAGTGATTTCACTCCATTTTAATAACTTCAGAGTTAAAGTAGTAACATTATCTGATTCGACAATTTAATTGCATTGTTTCGTCTAAACTAGATTCGGAGTTAAAGTTGAGAAGATAATAATTTGAAATACAGTCTATAAGTAGCAGCACAATGTCTTGCAAGCTCACAAAAGTGGACTTTTAAGTTGTTTTGAATATTAAAAAGATGAATACCTGATAATAAAGTATCCACAATCCAAGGGTCATTTAAGACTACTGAATAATTTGGACAACAATTAAAATATACGGGACCATTGCAAATGTTCATTTGAATCATAGCTTCTAATGAATGTTTATGATGTATTAATCGATTGTCTCTAAAGGTCGTGAGTATAGGACAATCTAACCTTGATGTTGTTAAAGGTTGGAGTGCAACTTGATTCACACCAAAACAAATATAGCTATGTCACTTTATGTACTTTTTGATAGCAATTTTAGAAAGTAAGTCAATAGTTTGAAGTTCTTCATCTAAACTAAATGTTTCTTCACGATCTTTTATTGATAGAACAACATGGAAATTAAACTTGCCAATTCTACCTTTTGTTTATGAATTTTCCAATTTTGAAAAATAATCTTCACAACTAACTCCCCTGCTATTAACCATATTAAACTCCTTCACGCTACCTAAAATAAGAGGACTGCTAAACCAAGAGATCATCTGAGTTGCATTTGAACACATAGCTAAGAGTCATGCATATTCTACCAGGACCACTGAGACCACCCCATCAGGACCACCTAACACGCGGTTAATCAACGGACTTACCTGGCCTTGCCAATAGCTGACCAACGATGGCAACGGCTAGACACCAACTAAATGTACAAACTCAGCTCTGATACCAATCAAGGCCAGGATCGAGCTAGGCGAGTATGGGTAAGGGTCTAAAGGTGGGATTAATTCAAAAGCAGCAAAGTGTCAAATTTATTTATGCAAAGTGTAATTTTGAATTGATAATTTAAACGAATAAACGAGTGAATAAAAACTTACTTTTATTTGAATAAAACTTTTTCTAAGAATTGAATTAAGGCTCTTGGTAATGGATTGCAAAGGAGTGGAGAAAGCTTGAGAGACCTTGTGGGGATGGAGGATTACAAGAGTGAGTGTGAGTGTGTGAATTAGGCTGTGTTCAATTTTTTGCCCTGTGAATTTTGCTGTGTTTAATATAACGCTAAGGAGTACCTATTTATGGAATGCAACATAGAAATAATTGTTGACACGCGAATGGTAAAGATTCAATGATAAAAATTGAATCTTGATCTTGATAATGTCTGTTAACAATCTTAGAGACAATCTGGAATTATTGCTGCTTCTTTCTGAACTTGGACTTCAACAACATCAAAAGTGAAACAGTATTGTATAATAATGGACTTTGGACTGATCTTGAATTATTATTCTGATGGGTCATGCTGATGCTGACCTGTAGAATAATTTGATTTGGTGAATTATGGTGATATTCTGATGAGCTGTCTTAAATAGTGACCGTGCATTATTGCCTATATGGTCATGAAAGGCAATTATGGTTAAGGGAATTATGTTGGTTCACTATTCAAGACAGCTCATCAGGATATCAATGTAACTCATCAAAACAAATTATTCATCGTGTCAGCATCAGCCCGACCCATCAGAAAAAGATTGCCAGCTAATTAAAGAAAGGAACATTATGTATGAATGAATACCACCCGTGTCTTATGAATGATTGGCCATTTAAATCAAAGTGTGAAAGAAACCATTCTCTTTTAATCTAATTCTCTATTGAATTGAAATTTTGCCTTAAATAATCTCTACGAATTTTAAATGGCTTAGAATTAATAGTGATTTAAGAAAATGCTGGAGGTTGCATAGTTGAATATGTTAGTGAACTAATTGAAGAAGAAGCTTCATCTATTGGTTCAGCGATTTGAGCTTTATAATAAATTTTTTGAGAATCTTACGCTTGGTTATCTTTTAAATAATCATAATTAGAAGACTTAGAAGGCATGAAACATGAAGATCGAGGAAGTGTAACATTTTCAGAAAATCTTGAACAGGCATTTTTTCTCGGCTTGAATTAAATTTTATTAATACTCGATCGTCGGGCACTTCTATTATTTGTTGAATATTCTTTTGAGCAATATTTATTTTTGGCCAAGTATTTTGAAAAATGAATTCTTGAGGAATAGTGACTTCATTCCATTTTAATAACTTCGGAGTTAAAGTAGTAACATTATCTAATTCGGCAATTTAATTGCATTGTTTCATCTAAACCAGATTTTAATATACATTTAGGATTAAGTCGAGATGATAATAATTTGAAATACACTCTATAAGTAATAGCAAAATATCTTGAAAGCTCTCGAAATTGGACCTTTAAGTTATTTTGAATACTAGGAAGATGAATATCTAATAATAAAGTATCCACAATCCAAGGGTCATTAACTCCACTGAATAATTTGTACAATAATTAAAATATATGGGCCCATTACAAATGTTCGTTTGAATCATTGCTAATAATTAATCTTTAAGACGTATTAATCGATTGTCTCTAAAGGTCGTGAGTATAGGACAATCTAACCCCGATGTTGTTGAAGGTTGGAGTGCAACTTGATTCACACCAAAACAAATATAGCTATGTTACTTTATGTACTTTTCAATAGCAATTTTAGAAAGTAAGTCAATGCTTTGAACTTCTTCATGTAAACTGAATGGTGCTTCATGATCTTTCATTGATAGAGCAACATGGAAATTAGACTTGCCAATTCTACCTTTCGTTTACGAATTTTCCAATTTTCAAAAATAATCTTGACAACTAACTCCCTTGCTATTAACCACATTAGACTCCTTTAGACTACCTAAACTAAGACAATTGCTAAACCAAGAGATCATCTGAGCTACGTTTGAACACTTAGGTGAGAGTCATGCACATTCTACCGGGACCACTGGGACCACCCCAATGGGCCCACCTAACACACAGTTAATCAACGGACTTACCTCGGCTTGCCAATGGCTGACCAATGATAGCGATGGCTAGACACTAACCAAATATACAAACTTAGCTCTGACACCAATCAAGGCCACGATCGACCAAGGCGGGTATGGGTAAGGGTCTAAATGTAGGATTAATTCAAAAGCAGCAGAGTATCAAATTTATTTATGTAAAGTGTAATTTTGAATTGATAATTTAAACAAATAAAGAGTGAATGAAAACTTACTTTTGTTTGAATAAAACTTTGCCCAAGGCTCTTGGTAATGGAGTACAAAGGAGTGGAGAAAGCTTGAGAGACCTTGTGGGGATGGAGGATTACAAGAGTGAGTGTGAGTGTGTGAATTAGACTGTATTCAATTTTTTACCTTGTGAATTAGCGGTGTTTGATATAACGCTAAGGAGTACCTATTTATAGAATATAATATGAAAATAATTGTTGACACGTGAATGGTAAAGATTCAACGATAAAACTGAATCTTGATCATGATAATATCTGCCGACAATCTTGGGGACAATCTTGAATTATTACTGCTTCTTTTTGAACTTGGACTTCAACAACATCAAAAGTAAAATAGTATTGCACCATAATGGGTTTTGGACTGATCTTGAATTATTGTTCTGGTGGGTCATGCTGATGCTGACCTGTAGAATAATTTTTTTTTTTGATGAATTATAGTGATATCCTGATAAACTGTCTTGAATAGTGACCGTGCATTATTGCCTATATGCTCATGAAAGGCCATTATGGTCAAGGGAATTATGTTGGTTCACTATTCAAGACAGCTCATCAGGATATCAACGTAACTCATCAAAACAAATTATTCAACGTGTCAACATCAGCACCACCAATCGGAAGAAGATTGCCCGCTAATTGAGGAGAGGAACATTAACTTTATGTCTTTGCATTAATGAATACCACTCGTGTCTTATGAATGATTGACCATTTAAATCAAAATGTGAAAGAAACCATTCTCTTTTGACCTAATTCTCCATTGAATTGAAATTTTGCCTTAAATAATCTTTACGAATTTTAAATGGCTTAGAAATAACTGTGATTTAAGAAAATGTTGGAGGTTGCATAGTTGAATACGTTAGTGAACCAACTGAAGAAGAAGCTTTAGTTATTGGCTCAGCGATTGGAGCTTTGTAATAAATTTTTTGAGAATTTTCCACTTGGTTATCTTTTAAATAATCATAATTAGATGACTTAGAAGGCATGAAATATGCAGATCGAGGAAGTGTAACATTTTCAGAAAATCTTGAAGAGGAATCTTTTTCTCGGCTTGAATTAAATTTTGTTAATACTCGATCGTCTGGCTCTTCTATTATTTGCTGACTATTCTTTTGAGCAATAATTCTTTGTGGCCTAGTATTTTGAATAATGAATTCTTGAGGAATAGTAATTTCATTCCATTTTAATAACTTCAGAGTGGAAGTAGTAACATTACCAGATTCGTTAATTTAATTGCATTGTTTCATTTAAACTAGAATTTAATATACATTTAGGATAAGTTGAGATGATAATAATTTGAAATACAGTCTATAAGTAATAGCAAAATATCTTGCAAGCTCACAAAAGTAGACCTTTGAGTTATTTTGAATATTAGGAAGATGAATACCTAATAATAAAGTATCTGCAATCCAAGGGTCATTTAATTCTACTGAATAATTTGGACAACAATTAAAATATATGAGACCATTGCAAATATTCTTTTGAACCATAGCTACTAATGAATCTTCATGATGTATTAATCGATTGTCTCTAAAGGTCGTGAGTATAGGACAATCTAACCTTGATGTTGTTAAAGGTTGGAGTGCAACTTGATTCACACCAAAACAAATATAGCTATGTCACTTTATGTACTTTTCGATAGCAATTTTAGAAAGTAAGTCAATGGTTTGAAGTTCTTCATCTAAACTAAATGCTTCTTCACGATCTTTCATTGATAGAGCAACATGGAAATTAAACTTGGCAATTCTACCTTTTGTTTATGAATTTTCCAATTTTGAAAAACAATCTTTACAACTAACTCCCTTGCTATTAACCATATTAGACTCCTTTACGCTACCTAAACTAAGACGACTGCCAAACCAAGAGATCATCTAAGTTGCGATTGAACACTTAGCTAAGAGTCATGCACATTCTACGGGGACCACTGAGACCACCCCATCGGGACCACCTAACACACAGTTAATCAGCGAACATACCTAGGCTTGCCAATAGCTGCCTAATGGTGGCAGCGGCTACGCACCAACTAAATGTACAAACTCAGCTCTGATACCAATCAAGGCCAGGATCGACCTAGGTGGGTATGGGTAAGGATCTAAATATGGGATTAATTCAAAAGCAGCAGAGTGTCAAATTTATTTATGCAAAGTATAATTTTGAGTTGACAATTTAAACAAATAAATGATTGAATAAAAACTTACTTTTATTTGAACAAAACTTTGTCTAAGGATTGAATTAAGGCTCTTGGTAATGGAGTACAAAGGAGTGGGGAAAGCTCGAGAGACCTTGTGGGGATGAAGGATTACAAGAGTGAGTATGACTGTATGAATTAAGCTGTATTCAATTTTTTGCCTGTGAATTTTGCAGCGTTTAATATAATGCTAAGGAGCACCTATTTATAGAATACAATATGATAACAATTGTTGACTCGTGAATGGTAAAGATTCAATGATAAAAATTAAGTCTTGATCTTGATAATGTTTGTCGACAATCTTGGAGACAATCTTGAATTATTGTTGCTTCTTTTTGTACTTCAACAACATCAAAAGTGAAATAGTATTGTACAATAATGGACTTTGGACTGATCTTGAATTATGGTTCTAATGGGTCATGCTGATGCTGACCTGTGGAATAATTTGATTTGTCGAATTATAGTGATATCCTGATGAGCTATCTTGAATAGTGACCGTGCATTATTGCCTATATGCTCATGAAAGGCAATTATGGTCAAGGGAATTATGTAGGTTCACTATTCAAGACAGTTCATCAGGATATCAACGTAACTCATCAAAATAAATTATTCAACGTGTCAGCATCAGGACGACCCATCCGAAAAAGATTGCCCACTAATTGAAGAGAAGAACATTAGCTTTATGTCCTTGCATGAATGAATACCACCCGTGTCTTATGAATGATTAACCATTTAAATCAAAGTGTGAAAGAAACCATTCTCTTTTGACCTAATTCTCTATTGAATTGAAATTTTGCCTTAAGTAATCTTTACGAATTTTAAATGGCTTAGAAATAACCGTGATTTAAGAAAATGTTGTAGGTTGCATAGTTGAATTTGTTAGTGAACCAATTGAAGAAGACGCTTCATCTATTGGCTCGGCGATTGAAGCTTTATAATAAATTTTTTGAGATTCTTTCACTTGGTTATCTTTTGAATATCTTCCGCTTGGTTATCTTTTGACTAATCATAATTAGAAGACTTAGAAGGCATGAAATATGCAAATCGAGGAAGTGTAACATTTTTAGAAAATCTTGAAGAGGAATCTTTTTCTCGGCTTGAATTAATCTTATCAATACTTGATCGTCCGGCTCTTCTATTATTTATTGAATATTCTTTTGTGTAATATTTCATTGTGGTCTAGTATTTTGAATAATGAATTCTTGAGGAATAGTGATTTCATTACATTATAATAACTTCGGAGTTAAAGCAGTAACATTATCTGAGTCGGCAATTTAATTGCATTATCTCATCTAAACTAGATTTTAATATACATTTAGGATTAAGTTGAGATGATAATAATTTAAAATACAGTCTATAAGTAATAGCAAAATATCTTGCAACCTCACAAAAGTGGACCTTTGAGTTATTTTGATTATTAGGAAGATGAATACCTAATAATAAAGTATCTACAATCCAAGGGTCATTTAAGTCTACTGAATAATTTGAACAACAATTAAAATATAAGGGACCATTGCAAATGTTCGTTTGAATCATAGCTACCAATGAATCGTCATGACGCATTAATCGATTGTCTCTAAAGGTCGTGAGTATTGGACAATCTGACCCTAATATTGTTAAAGGTTGGAGTGCGACTTGACTCACTCCAAAACAAATATAGCTATGTCACTTTATGTACTTTTCGATAGCTGTTTTAGAAAGTAAGTCAAGGGTTTGAAGTTCTTCATCTAAACTAAATGTTTCTTCACGATCTTTCATTGATAAAGCAACATGGAAATTAAACTTGCCAATTCTACCTTTTGTTTATGAATTTTCCAATTTTGAAAAATAATCTTCACAACTAACTCCCTTGCTATTAACCATATTAGATTCCTTCAGACTGCCTAAACCAAGACGATTGCTAAACCAAGAGATCATCTGAGTTGCATTTGAACACTTAACTAAGAGTCATGCACATTCTACCGGGACCACTGGGACCACCCCATCGGGGCCACCTAACACACGGCTAATCAACGGACTTACCTGGGCTTGCCAATAGCTGACCAACGATGCCAACGGCTAGACACCAACTAAATGAACAAACTCAACTCTGATACCAATCAAGGCCATGATCGATCTAGGTGTAACATCCGGGATTTTTATTCCCTTCGTGAAGCCGATTTTGCTATTAATATTGTTTTAAAATCGTATTTGGTTATTTCGATAAATTGAAACACTATTGATTTAGCTTGCTTGAGTGTTGATTTTATTGAAGAGAATGTGATTACTATCCTTTTATTATTGGCACCACATTGAGCAGATTCCCGAATACGACAAGAATGTTGAACCTTGGGAATAATCCTCCAATTTATTGAAGCGAACCTTAATATAATCAAAAGACGAATAATCGGCTGACGATTATATTAATGGTTACAGCTTAAGACTTGGAGGTCGGAAAATTGGATTTATGCTACAGTGGGTCGGTGTTACTATCGGTTAACAGCATAAACCCAAAAAAAAAAAAAATTAAAAAAAAATTAAAAGGGGCAGAAGCCCCTTCTCTGAAAAGGAGGAGGGGAGAAAGAGATCGGGAAGGGGGGGTTCCCGACCCCTGCCCCGTGCCACACACCTACACACACCAAGAGAGGGAGAGGGAGGGGGGAGGAGCACCGGCGGGCTGCCGGCGAGGGGCGGGCGACCCGGCCAAGACCACCCCGGTCGACCCCCGAGTCCGCGGGAGAGGCCGACGGTGGCAGAGGGTGGTCGCGGGTGAGGGTCAGTAACCTAGACCCTCACGCGACCGCCATAGCAAGGCCGGCCTCACCGGACGCCGGCGACACGGCAGTGAGACGGTCAGAGGGTGGCGACCAGCAGTGGGAAGCAAAGGGACGAACCGAGCCCGCATCGAGCCACCCAAACCGAACCCTAAACGGGTCCTTTAGCTTGGATTCGAGGTGAGGTTCCTCTTCCTCCTAGTTATCTTTAAATTCGATGCAAGTTTATCGATTATAGTTTATTCGGGTTGAATTGGAACTGATAATTTATGCCTAGTGTACATATTGAGCTCATTGAACAAGTTATCCATTATATATATCGTATATCGATTATGTGAAATGCATTCGATTGTATATATAGTTACCAAATTATAATTGGTCATATGAGAACTATTCGATTTTACAACGACTCATTGATTTAGTAATTTAACTGTGTTTAGCGTCGATTTGAATCAAGGAATGTAAATCATGCTTGATATGTTAATTCAAAGTTAGGTTAACGTGTTCAGCATCGATTCAAGTTAATTAGTTCATGCATGAAAAAGAATGAAAAACGAAGTTAGTTTAACATGTTTAGTGCCGATTCAAGTTACTTAAAAGATCAAGAGCGAAGTCATTTTTAACATGTATCGCTTCCACTCAAGTTAATTAACCAATGCATGCAAATGAGCTAGTTTCGAGGTTAATGAAATGTGTTTAGCTTCGAATCAAGTAGATTAGCTAATGCATGTTAAAGGAATTCATTTCAAAGTTATTTAAACATGTTTAGGCTCGATTTGAGCTAAACTAGCTGCTGCATGTACACGAATGAAATGCGAAGCTATTAAAATATATTTAGTTTTCATTCGAACCTCTTTTTAGTACATTCATGCTTAGGAAAGTTACTTCGAAATGCATTGTATATGTTTAGAATCAAATGATGTTTGATTTACTGAATGAAGTGTTATCGTTTATGGACACATGTGGCTATATGTACGCTTATTGTAACGCACCACTGAATGGTGCTGTTTGTTAGGTAAGGGCAGTTCAGTGACCAGTTATAGTTTATCGATCATATGAAGTGTTAATTATTAATCATAGCAAGCAAGTTATTGATTCTCAATTGTTATGGTTAGCGAATATAGAAGTGTTTATATGATTGCTTCTCAATTGTTATGGTTAGCGAATATAGAAGTGTTTATATGATTGCTTCTCAATTGTTATGGTTAGCAAATTTAGAACTGTTTATATGATTGCTATCATTTAAATGCATAGGAATGTTTATAATTCAAATAGAGGAGATTGTGTAGTAAACTGAACAGAAGCTTATTGAATCTATACATATATGGGTTGTATTGACTAATTAGAAACGATGAGGGCATGGATATCCATGATGAATTAAATGATTGGAGCCTGGAATCGTATAGATTGCAAAGTAAGTGTGGGAAATTACTTTATCTATTGAATTAACGTGCTATGTGAGCCTCCCACTTGAGTTTCATTGTCCTACCAGCAGACAGGCATCAAAAGTTTAGTGTTTCATAGCTCTGCCAGCAGGCAGGCACCAAAAGCTCAGTGTTGTTTCATAGCTCTGCCATTAAGCAGAAGCTTCAAAACTCAGTGTTTCCTAGTTCTGTTGGTAGACAGGAGACTCAGTTTTATTGAGTTATACCTCTAACAATGAATAGAAAGTTTAACATCCACATATCTTATAGCTCTGCCCATAGGCAATAGAATCAAAACCATACATTGCAAAACCTCATCAATTAGTAGCGACCCAAGGGCAAACGAGAGAGAATCTCAAAGACCAAGTACGTACATTGCCTATGTTCTTCGAAAACTCACATATCTCTCAGCAATGGAAAATTTAGACAAGATTCATTTAATGAATCGATTTCGCAATGTTTTATCGCATAAACAAGTGGCCCCGCTCATTTATCATTAGGGCTTATGCCCATCAATTATCAAGGCTTATGCCAACCAGTATACCCGCGCACGGCGTCAATTCAAGTTACTCATGTACTCATCAATTATCAAGGCTTATGCCGACCAGTATACCCGCGCGCGGCGTCAGTTCAAGATGTACATCGACCAAGGGGTTCACTTTCAGAAAATAAAAACAGCAAATTAATTTCAATTCTTCATTCTCTCTCTCCTGATTGCAAAACAAAATGTTGGGATGCGGCCGGCCCAACTAATTTCACGTAAAACTTATTTTACGGCATGGGAATGTACGTATTGAACGTCGACTCACCATTCCAATGTTTTATGTTTTCTGTTTAAGGAATGGGGAGAATTGAATAGACATCCTCCTACGACACCAGAAAACAGCAAAACCATGGATGTTACTGATCGCCAACTAAGTAACGCTCACAATGATAAACATTCCTATACATGTACAGATTTATTTTAGATGATTCCAGAGGTTAGTAAATCAGATAGCCTTACTCCATTCCGGAACGGTGGTAATGCCTTCAATAATCTATAGAAGTGAAACTATAGGAAAAAGGAGACTCTCTGAACCTATGAAGGTTTATAAAATGCGTCACTTTAAGAAACACGAACGTGAAGTTCAAAGGTTATTGTGCTACCTTATTAGTAAGTAGTTTCCATATTTTCTCACATACACCTATTCGTGCACTTGACCAGCTACTGAGTAGTATAGTAAAGTCTTCAGTGTAGAGGTAGTCTTCAGTGTAGAGGATGTCTCGCATTGAACATGTTGGTTGCTCTAATGTAATTGCTAAGCCGATAACGCCTATTGCCTGCTCGCATCTTCAATGAAGTTTAATGATTGCATACGGCATAAATTATATGATCAGGAATAAGTTGTAACGCACTGAGCATTTCGTATTAAGCTTTAGCTATTGTTGAGTAACATACAACGTCTGCACAACAGAAATCCCAGCAGGTAGTGCTTAGGGGTTAAATCCCTTTCTTTTCATTGAGTTTATGAGTTCATATGAATTTCTTTTGGTAAGTTTAGGGTACGGCTGTTCTAAGGTGAACTCTTCGAAAGGAGAACTAACGAACGACGGTCGTAAGTTATTATTGTATTGAAAACATTATGTTAGGGGGGTTATCCACCGCATGTTTGTTGCTCACTTTCATCTGTTATTGTGCCCCCAGGTTTCTGAATTAGCCAGTAAAGGTCGGCCCAAGTAAGCCGAAATGGAGTTATTGCTGTCCTAGGAATCAAGCAACGTGCCTGCATGTGAGCTGCGAAGTGTAGTATAATATAACTGTTCATTTTTATGTAATTTAAGTCCTCGTGTGCATGTGTTGCATATCATGTCGAGTAGCTCAGAGTGGTTGTTTATAATTGGAATGTAACCCCAATACCCCGAACGTGTGGTCCGTAAAGTCGTACCATCATCTAGTATTGAACTGTGCTGGTTGATATGCTCCGGGCGGGTGGCCCGTAGAGCCATGAACTCCGGCAGGTAGCCGTTGAGTTGATTTTATTATTGCGTTGAATTGCAGGGAATTCAATGTAAGGCTTTAAGCCTGGGAAACGGTCAGTTTTTAGGGGAGACTCTGTCCGTTTCGTCCCAGGATTTAAAGATAAACGCTAAACATTCCTGGCCTTTGGGTTGGGGGCGTTACACATATTGCAAGCCTTGTCCTTTGGACGGCGGTAACACCCCAATCATTGAGTTTAGTAGTTATAATTGAGGGATTTATGAAGAAGAATACAAACAGTGACATAGGTTTAATTGGGGGTGTTACAGATTTGGTATCAGAGCAAGGGTCCTGCGACCATAGGCCGCGAGCTAGGTCTTGCATTGCATATAGTCATCTAATAATGTGTTCGTGATGAGGTGCTACATGTGCTTTTGTGTGCAAATGTGCTTTCGGTATGAAAGTCGATGTGTCTAGTTGGCTATGTGTGGCTTGGGCAAGCTGAACGATTGAAAGAATGAGTCTTTAGCGATTCAAGGCACAGGTTTGAGTTCCAAGTTCATTCTCGTCTCTAAGGTACGGTTAAACCTCACTGTTGCGTCTAACGACATGCATTTGTATTACAATGATGTTCGAGTCAATTTCTATGAGCATAAGCCTCTGGGGGTGCCTACATGCTTTAGATGCTTACATGCTAAGATGCATATGTTGCTGGATGTGTTAACGGCCAGTTATAAGTAAATCATGATTATTTCCCTAGACTGCAAGTTCCTTGGGACAATACCCTCTTATGTCACGTACATGTTAGCATGCTTTCCAGTCGTGTGGCGTATATGTCAAGGGAACTAAGCAAGCGCTTTGTATGCGTGCGTGCCAGTGTGAGTGTTAATGACACTTGGATATGGCCTTAACTTGGATTGTTATGTGTATAGGGAGGCATTACTAATCTTCATTTGAATAATAGGCATGGAACGCTACTCACATGATCGGCATAATAGCGTGCTGGCCATATCGACCCTGACATACCTAGAAGGGAGATAAAAGAGAGAATCTGACAGACTTTGGAATTGTTATGCTACATGTATCTCCTCGCTGCTATCTGAGGCAAAGGTTTATGCCTTTTCAACACTGTTTATGCACCAACACCAAGTGTAGAAGCTAGCATGACTCCTAAGAAAGGGGTAGAACCCTTCCACTGGTACTAACAGTGCCTTGGCCTTTATGGTCACCTTATGTGACCAACGCACTGCAACACTTCGACCTTTGTTTGTACGACCATTGATGTCCTTATCCTTATTACTATTACTCGGAATTTCGAGGACGAAATTCTTTTAAGGGAGGAAGGATGTAACATCCGGGATTTTTATTCCCTTCGTGAAGCCGATTTTGCTATTAATATTGTTTTAAAATCGTATTTGGTTATTTCGATAAATTGAAACACTATTGATTTAGCTTGCTTGAGTGTTGATTTTATTGAAGAGAATGTGATTACTATCCTTTTATTATTGGCACCACATTGAGCAGATTCCCGAATACGACTAGAATGTTGAACCTTGGGAATAATCCTCCAAATTTATTGAAGCGAACCTTAATATAATCAAAAGACGAATAATCGGCTGACGATTATATTAATGGTTACAGCTTAAGACTTGGAGGTCGGAAAATTGGATTTATGCTACAGTGGGTCGGTGTTACTATCGGTTAACAGCATAAACCCAAAAAAAAAATAAAAAAAAATTAAAAGGGGCCGAAGCCCCTTCTCTGGAAAGGAGGAGGGGAGAAAGAGATCGGGAAGGGGGGGTTCCCGACCCCTGCCCCGTGCCACACACCTACACACACCAAGAGAGGGAGAGGGAGGGGGGAGGAGCACCGGCGGGCTGCCGACGAGGGGCGGCCGACCCGGCCAAGACCACCCCGGTCGACCCCCGAGTCCGCGGGAGAGGCCGACGGTGGCAGAGGGTGGTCGCGGGTGAGGGTCAGTAACCTAGACCCTCACGCGACTGCCATAGCAAGGCCGGCCTCGCCGGACGCCGGCGACACGGCAGTGAGACGGTCAGAGGGTGGCGACCAGCAGTGGGAAGCAAAGGGACGAACCGAGCCCGCATCGAGCCACCCAAACCGAACCCTAAACGGGTCCTTTAGCTTGGATTCGAGGTGAGGTTCCTCTTCCTCCTAGTTATCTTCAAATTCGATGCAAGTTTATCGATTATAGTTTATTCGGGTTGAATTGGAACTGATAATTTATGCCTAGTGTACATATTGAGCTCATTGAACAAGTTATCCATTATATATATCGTATATCGATTATGTGAAATGCATTCGATTGTATATATAGTTACCAAATTATAATTGGTCATATGAGAACTATTCGATTTTATAACGACTCATTGATTTAGTAATTTAACTGTGTTTAGCGTCGATTTGAATCAAGGAATGTAAATCATGCTTGATATGTTAATTCGAAGTTAGGTTAACGTGTTCAGCATCAATTCAAGTTAATTAGTTCATGCATGAAAAAGAATGAAAAACGAAGTTAGTTTAACATGTTTAGTGCCGATTCAAGTTACTTAAAAGATCAAGAGCGAAGTCATTTTTAACATGTATCGCTTCCACTCAAGTTAATTAACCAATGCATGCAAATGAGCTAGCTTCGAGGTTAATGAAATGTGTTTAGCTTCGAATCAAGTAGATTAGCTAATGCATGTTAAAGGAATTCATTTCAAAGTTATTTAAACGTGTTTAGGCTCGATTCGAGCTAAACTAGCTGCTGCATGTACACGAATGAAATGCGAAGCTATTAAAATATATTTAGTTTTCATTCGAACCTCTTTTTAGTACATTAATGCTTAGGAAAGTTACTTCGAAATGCATTGTATATGTTTAGAATCAAATGATGTTTGATTTACTGAATGAAGTGTTGTCGTTTATGGACACATGTGGCTATATGTACGCTTATTGTAACGCACCACTGAATGGTGCTGTTTGTTAGGTAAGGGCAGTTCAGTGACCAGTTATAGTTTATCGATCATATGAAGTGTTAATTATTAATCATAGCAAGCAAGTTATTGATTCTCAATTGTTATGGTTAGCGAATATAGAAGTGTTTATATGATTGCTTCTCAATTGTTATGGTTAGCGAATATAGAAGTGTTTATATGATTGCTTCTCAATTGTTATGGTTAGCGTAGAACTGTTTATATGATTGCTATCATTTAAATGCATAGGAATGTTTATAATTCAAATAGAGGAGATTGTGTAGTAAACTGAACAGAAGCTTATTGAATCTATACATATATGGGTTGTATTGACTAATTAGAAACGATGAGGGTATGGATGTCCATGATGAATTAAATGATTGGAGCCTGGAATCGTATAGATTGCAAAGTAAGTGTGGGAAATTACTTTATCTATTGAATTAACGTGCTATGTGAGCCTCCCACTTGAGTTTCATTGTCCTACCAGCAGACAGGCATCAAAAGTTCAGTGTTTCATAGCTCTGCCAGCAGGCAGGCACCAAAAGCTCAGTGTTGTTTCATAGCTCTGCCATTAAGCAGAAGCTTCAAAACTCAGTGTTTCCTAGTTCTGCTGGTAGACAGGAGACTCAAGTCCATTGAGTTATACCTCTAACAATGAATAGAAAGTTTAACATCCACATATCTTATAGCTCTGCCCATAGGCAATAGAATCAAAACCATACATTGCAAAACCTCATCAATTAGTAGCGACCCAAGGGCAAACGAGAGAGAATCTCAAAGACCAAGTACGTACATTGCCTATGTTCTTCGAAAACTCACATATCTCTCAGCAATGGAAAATTTAGACAAGATTCATTTAATGAATCGATTTCGCAATGTTTTGTCGCATAAACAAGTGGCCCCGCTCATTTATCATTAGGGCTTATGCCCATCAATTATCAAGGCTTATGCCGACCAGTATACCCGCGCGCGGCGTCAATTCAAGTTACTCATGTACTCATCAATTATCAAGGCTTATGCCGACCAATATACCCGCGCGCGGCGTCAGTTCAAGATGTACATCGACCAAGGGGTTCACTTTCAGAAAATAAAAACAGCAAATTAATTTCAATTCTTCATTCTCTCTCTCCTGATTGCAAAACAAAATGTTGGGATGCGGCCGGCCCAACTAATTTCACGTAAAACTTATTTTACGGCATGGGAATGTACGTATTGAGCGTCGACTCACCATTCCAATGTTTTATGTTTTCTGTTTAAGGAATGGGGAGAATTGAATAGACATCCTCCTACGACACCAGAAAACAGCAAAACCATGGACGTTACTGATCGCCAACTAAGTAACGCTCACAATGATAAACATTCCTATACATGTACAGATTTATTTTAGATGATTCCAGAGGTTAGTAAATCAGATAGCCTTATTCCATTCCGGAACGGCGGTAATGCCTTCAATAATCTACAGAAGTGAAACTATAGGAAAAAGGAGACTCTCTGAACCTATGAAGGTTTATAAAATGCGTCACTTTAAGAAACACGAACGTGAAGTTCAAAGGTTATTGTGCTACCTTATTAGTAAGTAGTTTCCATATTTTCTCACATACACCTATTCGTGCACTTGACCAGCTACTGAGTAGTACAGTAAAGTCTTCAGTGTAGAGGTAGTCTTCAGTGTAGAGGATGTCTCGCATTGAACATGTTGGTTGCTCTAATGTAATTGCTAAGCCCATAACGCCTATTGCCTGCTCGCATCTTCAATGAAGTTTAATGATTGCATACGGCATAAATTATATGATCAGGAATAAGTTGTAACGCACTGAGCATTTCGTATTAAGCTTTAGCTATTGTTGAGTAACATACAACGTTTGCACAACAGAAATCCCAGCAGGTAGTGCTTAGGGGTTAAATCCCTTTCTTTTCATTGAGTTTATGAGTTCATATGAATTTCTTTTGGTAAGTTTAGGGTACGGCTGTTCTAAGGTGAACTCTTCAAAAGGAGAACTAACGAACGACGGTCGTAAGTTATTATTGTATTGAAAACATTATGTTAGGGGGGTTATCCACCGCATGTTTGTTGCTCACTTTCATCTGTTATTGTGCCCCCAGGTTTCTGAATTAGCCAGTAAAGGTCGGCCCAAGTAAGCCGAAATGGAGTTATTGCTGTCCTAGGAATCAAGCAACGTGCCTGCATGTGAGCTGCGAAGTGTAGTATAATATAACTGTTCATTTCTATGTAATTTAAGTCCTCGTGTGCATGTGTTGCATATCATGTCGAGTAGCTCAGAGTGGTTGTTTATAATTGGAATGTAACCCCAATACCCCGAACGTGTGGTCCGTAAAGTCGTACCATCATCTAGTATTGAACTGTGCTGGTTGATATGCTCCGGGCGGGTGGCCCGTAGAGCCATGAACTCCGGCAGGTAGCCGTTGAGTTGATTTTATTATTGCGTTGAATTGCAGGGAATTCAATGTAAGGCTTTAAGCCTGGGAAACGGTCAGTTTTTAGGGGAGACTCTGTCCGTTTCGTCCCAGGATTTAAAGATAAACGCTAAACATTCCTGGCCTTAGGGTTGGGGGCGTTACACATATTGCAAGCCTTGTCCTTTGGACGGCGGTAACACCCCAATCATTGAGTTTAGTAGTTATAATTGAGGGATTTATGAAGAAGAATACAAACAGTGACATAGGCTTAATTGGGGGTGTTACACTAGGCGGGTATGGGTAAGCATCTAAATGTGGGATTAATTCAAAAGCAGCAAAGTGCCAAATTTATTTGTGCAAAGTGTAATTTTGAGTTGATAATTTAAACAAGTAAACGATTGAATAAAAAATAACTTTTATTTTAATAAAACTTTGTCTAAGGATTGAATTGAGGCTCTGGGTGATGGAGTACAAAGGAGTGGAGAAAGTTTGAGAGACCTTGCGGGGATGGACGATTACAAGAGTGAGTGTGAGTGTGTAAATTAGGCTGTTTTCAATTTTTGTCCCTGTGAATTTTGCAGTGTTTAAAATAATGCTAAGGGGTACCTATTTATAGAATACAATATGGAAATAATTGTTGACATGTGAATGGTAAAGATTCAATGATAAAAATTAAATCTTGATCTTGATAATGTCTGCCGACAATCTTGGAGACAATCTTGAATTATTGCTGCTTCTTTTTGAACTTGGATTTCAACAACATCAAAGGTGAAACAGTATTGTATAATAATGGACGTTGGACTGATCTTGAATTATTGTTCTGATGGGCCATGCTGATGCTGAGCTGTGGAATAATTGAATTTAGTGAATTATAGTGGTATCCTGATGAGCTGTCTTAAATAGTTACCGTGCGTTATTGCCTATATGCTCATGAAAGGCAATTATGGTCAAGGGAATTATGTAGGTTCACTATTCAAGGCAGCTCATCAGGATATCAACGTAACTCAACAAAACAAATTATTCAACGTGTCAGCATCAGCACGCCCCATCAGAAAAAGATTGCCCACTAATTAAAGAAAGGAACATTATACATGAATGAATACCACCCGTGTCTTATGAATGATTGACCCTTTAAATCAAAGGGTGAAAGAAACCATTCTCTTTTGATCTAATCCTCTGTTGAATTGAAATTTTGCCTTAAATAATCTTCATGAATTTCAAATGGCTTAGAAATAACCGTGATTTAAGAAAATATTGGAGGTTGCATAGTTGAATTTGTTAGTGAACCAATTAAAGAAGAAGCTTTATTTATTGGCTCAGCGATTGGAGCTTTAGAATAAATTTTTTGAGAATCCTCTGCTTGGTTATCATTTAAATAATCATAATTAGAAGACTTAGAAGGCATGGAAAATGAAGATTGAGGGAGTGTAACATTTTCAGAAAATCTCGAAGAGGAATCTTTTTCTCAGCTTGAATTAAATTTTATTAATACTCGATCATTGGGCTCTTCTATTATTTGTTGAATATTCTTTTGAGCAATATTTCTTTGTGGCCTAGCATTTTGAATAATGAATTGTTAAGGAATAGTGATTTCATTCCATTTTAATAACTTCGGAGTTAAAGTAGCAACATTATCTGATTCGGCAATTTAATTGCATTGTTTCATCTAAACTAGATTTTAATATTCATTTAGGATCAAGTTGAGATGATAATAATTTGAAATACAGTCTATAAGTAACAGCAAAATGTCTTGAAAGCTCATGAAATTGGACCTTTAAGTTATTTTGAATATTAGAAAGATGAATATCTAATGATAAAGCATCTACAATCCAAGGGTCATTTAAGTTTACTGAATAATTTGGACAACAATTAAAATATATGGGGCCATTACAAATGTTCATTTGAATCATAGCTACTAATGAATCTTTCTGATGTATTAATCGATTGTCTCTAAAGGTCGTGAGTATAGGACAATCTAACCCTGATGTTATTAAAGGTTGGAGTGTAACTTGATTCACATCAGAACAAATATAGTTATGTTACTTATGTACTTTTCAATAACAATTTTAGAAAGTAAGTCAAGGCTTTGAACTTCTTCATCTAAACTAAATGTTTCTTCACGATCTTTCATTGATATAGCAACATGGAAATGAAACTTGCCAATTGTACCTTTTGTTTTTGAATTTTTTAATTTTGAAAGACAACTAACCCCCTCGCCATTGACCATATTAGACTCCTTCACACTACCTAAACTAAGATGATCGCTAAACTAAGAGATCATCTGAGTTACGTTTGAATACTTAGCTACGAGTCGTGCACATTCTACCAGGACCACTGGGATCACCCCATCGGGACCACCTAACATACGGTTAATCAACGGACTTACCTGGGCTTGCCAATAGCTTACCAACGATAGCAACGGCTTCACACTAACTAAATGTACAAACTCAGCACTGAGGCCAATCAAGGCCAGGATCGACCTAGGTGGGTATGGGTAAGGGTCCAAATGTGGGATTAATTCAAAAGCAGCAGAGTGTCAAATTTATTTACGCAAAGTGTAATTTGGAATTGATAATTTAAACGAATAAACGAGTGAATAAAAACTTACTTTTATTTGAATCAAACTTTGTCTAAGGATTGAATAAAGTCTCTTGGTAATGGAGAACAAAGGAGTGGAGAAAGCTTGAGAGACCTTGTGGGGATGGAGGATTACAAGAGTGAGTGTGAGTGCGTGAATTAGGCTGTATTCAATTTTTGTCCCTGTGAATTTTGCAGTGTTTAATATAATACTAAGGGGTACCTATTTATAGAATACAATATGGAAATATTTGTTGACACGTGAATGGTAAAGATTCAATGATAAAAATTGAAACTTGATCTTGATAATGTCTGACGATAATCTTGGAGACAATCTTGAATTCTTACTGCTTCTTTTTGAACTAGGGCTTTAGCTACATCAAAAGTGAAATGGTATTGTACAATCATGGACTTTGGACTGATCTTGAATTATTGTTCGGATGGGTCATGCTGATGTTGACCTGTAGAATGATTTGATTTGAAGAATTGCAGTGATATCCTGAAGAGCTGCCCTGAATAGTGATCGTGTATTATTGCCTATATGCTCATGAAAGGCGATTATGGTCTGTAATAGCCCGACCCTAAATCATGTATATTTATTTAATTAAGCTATATTATTAATTTTTCATATTTATTTATCTCATTCATCATCCCAGTTGGGAGAATTCATTTGGGGTTCCACTTTGCAATTCGAGTTTCATTTACCGAAAATAATTTTTTAGGAAAATTGATATTAGGCCTCAATAATTATGATTTAAAAAGATTAAATTATTTTTCATGATATCACATTTAATTTCAAACTTTTAAAAAAAAATTTTAAAAAAATTAATTAAATTAATCGCACCCGATTGGAGATTTTTCACAAACCCGAGCTCATTTAAGGCCAATTTTGGCCCAACAAGATTACACCCCTTTTTACTTAGCTAATTACCATCAGTAGGCTAATTATAATTAACAAAAAAAATCTGATTTTGGAGGAGAAATCTCAGCCAAGTCTTTTGCTTTGCCTTCATTTCATTTCTAGCCAAGTGAAGTGCATAAACCACCTAAGCAAGCAAGACCATCTTCTTCCTCCTTCACCTCCTCCTCCATGGCTGACCTCTGCCCAGCCTGCTGCCTCCATCTTCTGCCTCCAGTCAAGGTTGTTGCTGGCCAGCCCCACCACCACAGCACCATCAGCTGGCCCCCTAACCACCACTAGCACCAAACACAATACCACCTTCACATCTTCTTGTATTCAAGCTTAAGTGAGGTAATCTTTGCATCCAACTTTATATAATTCTTGGTTTTATGTTAGTTTTGATCATAAATCATGTTATTTTGATGCAATCAAGAATTATTTTGATGTTTTATTGGTTGGATCATCTTGAAAACAAGTGATGTTTGAAGTTGTTCATGATCATGCAAGTTTAGGTGGTGGTGATGGATTTTGATTGTTTTAAATGAGATTTTATGATCTTTGGTGTTGGTAATGAATATCAAGATGTTTATGGTGATTTATACGAGTTAAAAAGTGATTTTAATGGGTGGTTATGTGAATAAAAGATTGAAAATATGTGAGTTAAAGCTGAGAAATAGACCAGAAATAGGGCTAAATTCGGGATTAAACTGGTACTGTTTGGCAAATCCAAAATCCATAATTTTTGGTGTAGTGATAGTCAAATGAGTAATCTTTCAATAGGATTTGGAATTACTCAATTTCGAGTTGTGTGGACAAAGTTATGACCAATTTACTCAAGACTGTGCAGAATACATTGAAATGGGAACTGAACTGGAACAATAACTTTACGGAAAAATGAATAAACGAGTGAATAAAAACTTACTTTTATTTGGATAAAACTTTCTCTAAGGAGTGAATTAAGGCTTTTGGTGATGGAGTGCAAATAAGTGGAGAAAGCGTGAAAGACCTCGTGGGGATGGAGGATTACAAGAGTGAGTGTGAGTGTGTGAATTAGGCTGTATTCAATTTTTTGCCCTGTAAATTTTGCAATGTTTAATACAATGCTAAGGAGTGCCTGTTTATAGAATACAATATCAAAATAATTGTTGACCGTGAATGGTAAAGATTCAATGATAAAAATTAAATGTTGATCTTGATAATGCCTGCCGACAATCTTGAATTATTAGTCCTTCTTT
Organism: Carnegiea gigantea; assembly: GCA_029747015.1. Lineage (NCBI taxonomy): Eukaryota > Viridiplantae > Streptophyta > Magnoliopsida > Caryophyllales > Cactaceae > Carnegiea > Carnegiea gigantea. Next base: position 180,274 of record JAKOGI010000046.1, on the reverse strand, counting down.
TTGAACATGCACTTCTACCACATCAAAAGTGAAACAGTATTGTACAATAATGGACTTTGGACTGATCTAGAATTATGTTCTGATAGGTCATGCTGATGCTGACCTGTAGAATAATTTGAATTGATGAAATATAACGATATCCTGATGGACTGTCTTGAATAGTGACCATGCAATATTGCCTATATGCTCATGAAAGGCAATTATGGTCAAAGGAATTATGTAGGTTCACTATTCAAGATAGCTCATCAGGATAACAACGTAGCTCATCAAAACAAATTATTCAACGTGTCAGCATCAGCACGACCCATCAGAAAAAGATTGCCCACTAATTGAAGAAAGGAACATTAGCTTTATGACTTTGCATGAATGAATACCACCCGTGTCTTTTGAATGATTGATCATTTAGATCAAAGTGTAAAAGAAACCATTCTCTTTTGAGCTAATTCTTTATTGAATTGAAATTTTGCCTTAAATAATCTTAACGAATTTTAAATGGTTTATAAATAACCGTGATTTAAGAAAATGTTGGAGGTTGCATAGTTGAATATGTTAGTGAGCCAATTAAAGAAGAAGCTTCATCTATTAGCTCAGCGATTGGAGCTTAATAATAAATTTTTTGAGAATCTTCTACTTGGTTATCATTTAAATAATCATAATTAGAAGACTTAGAAGGCATGGAATATGAAGATCGAGGAAGTGTAACATTTTCAGAAAATCTTGAAGAGGAATCTTTTTCTCAGCTTGAATTAAATTTTATTAATACTCGATCATTGAGCTCTTCTATTATTTGCTGAATATTCTTTTGAGAAATATTTCTTTGTGGTCTAGTATTTTGAATAATGAATTCTTGAGGAATAGTGATTTCATTCCATTTTAATAACTTCGGAGTTAAAGTAGTAACATTATCTGATTCGGCAATTTAATTGCATTGCTTCGTCCAAACAAGATTTTAATATACATTTAGGATTAAGTTGAGATGATAATAATTTGAAATGCAGCCTATAAGTAATAGGAAAATATCTTGAAAGCTCACGAAATTGGACCTTTAAGTTAATTTGAATATTAGGAAGATGAATATCTAATAATAAAGTAACTACAATCCAAGTGTCATTCAAGTCTACTGAATAATTTGGACAACAATTAAAATATGTGGGGCCATTACAATTGTTCGTTTGAATCATAGCTAGTAATGAATCTTTATGATGTATTAATCGATTGTCTCTAAAGGTCGTGAGTATAGGACAATCAAACCCTGATCTTGTTAAAGGTTGGAGAGCAACTTGATTCATACCAAAACAAATATAACTATGTTACTTTATGTACATTTCAATAACAATTTTAGAAAGAAGTTAATGGTCTGAAGTTCTTCATCTAAACTAAATGTTTCTTCATGATCTTTCACTGATAGAGCAACATGGAAATTAAACTTGCCAATTCTACCTTTTGTTTATGAATTTTTCAATTTTGAGAAAAAATCTTGACAACTAACGCCCTTGCTATTGACCATATTAGACTCCTTCACGCTACCTAAACTAAGACGATTGCTAAACGAAGAGATAATCTGAGTTACGCATGAACACCTAGCTAAGAGTCATGCACTTTTTACCGAGACCACTGGGACCACCCCATCGGGACCACCTAACACACGGTTAATCAGCGGACTTACCTGGGCTTGCCAACAGCTGACCAACGATAGCAACTGCCAGACACTAACTAAATGTACAAACTCAGCTCTGATACCAATCAAGGTCAGGATCGACCTAGGCGGGTATGGATAAGGGTCTAAATGTGGAATTAATTCAAAAGTCGCAGAGTGTCAAATTTATTTATACAAAGTGTAATTTTGAGTAGATAATTTAAACGAATAAATGAGTCAATAAAAACTTACTTTTATTTGAATAAAACTTTGTCTAAGGATTGAATTGAGGCTCTTGGTAATGGAGTACAAAGGAGTGGAGGAAACTTGAGAGACCTTGTGGGGATGGAGGATTACAAGAGCGAGTGTGAGTGTGTGAATTAGGCTGTATTCAATTTTTTGCCCTGTGAATCTTGCAGTGTTTAATGTAACGCTAAGGAGTACCTATTTATAGAATACAATATGAAAATAATTGTTGACACGTGAACGGTAAAGATTAAATGATAAAAATTGAATCTTGATCTTGATAATGTCTGCCGATAATCTTGGAGACAATCTTGAATTATTACTGCTTCTTTTTGAACCTGGACTTCAACCACATCAAAAATGAAACAGTATTGTACACTAATGGACTTCGGACTGATCTTGAATTATTGCTCTGATGGGTCATGCTGTTGCTGACCTGTAGAATATTTTGATTTGATGAATTATAATGATATCCTGATTAGCTGTCTTGAATAGTGACCGTGCATTATTGCCTATATGCTCATGAAAGGCAATTACGGTCAAGGGGATCATGTAGGTTCACTATTCAAGACAGCTTATCAGGATATCAACGTAACTCATCAAAACAAATTATTCAACGTGTCAACATGAGCACGACCCATCAGAAGAAGATCGCCCACTAATTGAAGAAAGGAATATTAGCTTTAAGTCTTTGCATGAATGAATACCGCCCGTGTCTTGTGAATGATTGACCACGTAGATCAAAGTGTGAAAGAAACCATTCTCTTCTGACCTAATTCTCCATTGAATTGAAATTTTGCCTTAAAGAATCTTTACGAATTTTAAATGGCTTAGAAATAACCGTGTTGTAAGAAAATGCTGGAGGTTGCATAGTTGAATATGTCAGTGAACCAATTGAAGAAGAAGCTTCATCTATTGGCTCAGCGACTGGAGATTTATAATAAATTTTTTGAGAATCTTTTACTTGGTTATCTTTTAAATAATCAAAATTAGAAGACTTAGAAGGCATGGAATATGAAGATCAAGGAAGTGTAACATTTTCAGAAGATCTTGAAGAGAAATCTTTTTCTCAGCTTGAATTAAATTTTATTAATACTTGATCGTCGGGCTCTTCTATTATTTGTTGAATATTCTTTTGAGTAATATTTCTTTGTGGCCTAGTATTTTGAATAATGAATTCTTGAGGAATAGTAATTTCATTCCATTTTAATAACTTCGGAGTTAAAGTAGTAGCATTATCTGATTCGACAATTTAATTGCATTGTTTCATCTAAACTAGATTTTAATATACATTTAGGATTAAGTTGAGATGGTAATTTAAACGAATAAACGAGTAAATAAAAACTTACTTTTATTTGAATAAAACTTTTTCTAAGGATTGAATTAAGGCTCTTGGTAATGGAGTACAATGAAGTGGAGAAAGCTTGAGAGACCTTGTGGGGATGGAGGATTACAAGAGTGAGTGTGAGTGTGTGAATTAGGCTGTATCCAATTTTTTGCCCATGTGAATTTTGCAGTGCTTAATATAATGCTAAGCAGTACCTATTTATGGAATACAATATGGAAATAATTATTGACACGTGAATAGCAAAGATTCAATGACAAAAATTGAATCTTGATCATGATAATGTTTGCCGACAATCTTGGAGATAATCTTGAATTAGTACTGCTTCTTTTTGAACTTGGACTTCAACCGCATCAAAAGTGAGACAGCATTGTACAATAATGGACTTTGGACTAATATTGAATTATTGTTCTGATAGGTCATGCTGATGCTGACCTGTAGAATAATTTGATTTGATGAATTATAATGATATCCTGATGAGCTGGCTTAAATGGTGACCGTGCATTATTACCTATATGCTCATGAAAGGCAATTATAGTCAAGGGAATTATGTAGGTTCACTGTTCAGGACAACTCATCAGGATATCAATGTAACTGATCAAAACAAATTGTTCAACGTGTCAGCATCAGCACGACCCATCAGAAAAAGATTGCCCACAAATTGAAGAAAGGAACATTAGCTTTATGTCTTTACATGAATGAATACCACCCGTGTCTTATGAAGGATTGGCCATTTAGATCAAAGTGTGAAAGAAACTATTCTCTTTTGACCTAATTCTCTATTGAATTGAAATTTTGCCTTAAATAATCTTTACGAATTTTAAATGGCTTAGAAATTACCGTGATTTAAGAACATGTTGGAGGTTGCATAGTTGAATTTGTTAGTGAACCAATTGTAGAAGAAGCTTCATCTATTGGCTCAGTGATTCGGGCTTTATAATAAATTTTTTGAGAAACTTCTACTTGGTTAACTTTTACATAATCATAATTAGAAGACGTAGAAGGCATGGAGTATGAAGATCGAGGAAGTGTAACATTTTCAGAAAACCTTGAAGAGGAATCTTTTTCTCGGCTTGAATTAAATTTTATTAATACTCGATTGTCGGGCACTTCTATTATTCGTTGAATATTCTTTTGAGCAATATTTCTTTGTGGCTAAGTATTTTGAAAAATGAATTCTTGAGGAATAGTGATTTCATTCCATTTTAATAACTTCAGAGTTAAAGTAGTAACATTATCTGATCCGGCAATTTGATTGCATTGTTTCGTCTAATCTAGATTTTAATATACATTTAGGATTAAGTTGTGATAATAATAATTTGAAATACAGCCTACAAGTAATAGTAGAACACCTTGAAAGCTCACGAAATTGGAACTTTAAGTTATTTCGAATATTAGGAAGATGAATATCTAATAATAAAGTATCTACAATCCAAGTGTCATTTAAGTCTATTGAATAATTTGGACAACAATTGAAATATATAGGACCATTACAAATGTTCATTTGAATCATAGCTACTAATGAATCTTTATGACGTATTAATCGATTGTCTCTAAAGGTCGTGAGTATAGGACAATCTAATCCTGATGTTGTTAAAAGTTGGAGTGCAACCTGATTCATACCAAAACAAATATAGCTATGTTACTTTATGTACATTTCAATAGAAATTTTAGAAAATAAGTTAATGGTTTGAAGTTCTTCACCTAAACTAAATGTTTCTTCATGATCCTTCATTGATAGAGCAACATGGAAATTAAACGTGCCAATTCTACCTTTTGTTTATGAATTTTTCAATTTTGAGAAATAATCTTAACAGCTAAGCCCCATGCTATTAACCATATTAGACTCCTTCATACTAGCTAAACTAAGACGATCGCTAAACCAAGAGATCATCTGAGTTACGTTTGAACACTTAGCCAAGAATCATGCACATTCTACCAGGACCACTGGAACTACTCCATCAGGACTACCTAACACACGGTTAATCAACAGACTTACCTGGGCTTGCCAATAGCTGACCAATGATAGCAACGGCTACCCGCTAACTAAATGTACAAACTCAACTCTGATACCAATCAAGGCCACGATCGACCTAGGCGCATATGGGTAATGGTCTATATGTGGGATTAATTCAAAAACAGTGGAGTGTCAAATTTATTTATGCAAAGTGTAATTTTGAATTAATAATTTAAACGAATAAACGAGTCAATAAAAACATACTTTTATTTGTATAAAACTTTGTCTAAGGATTGAATTAAGGCTCTTGGTAATATAGTACGAAGGAGTGGAGAAAGCTTAAGAGACCTTGTGGGGATGGAGGATTACAAGAGTGAGTGTGAGTGTGTGAATTAGGCTGTGTTCAATTTTTTACTCTGTGAATTTTGCAGTGTTTAATATAATGCTAAGGAGTACCTATTTATAGAATACAATATGCAAATAATTGTTGACAAGTGAATGGTAATGATTCAATGATAAAAATTGAATCTTGATCTTGATAATGTCTGCCGACAATCTTGGAGACAATCTTGAATTATTGCTGCTTTTTTCTAAACGTGGACTTCAACCACATCAAAAGTAAAATAGTGTTGTACAATAATGGACTCGGGAATGATCTTGAATTATTGTTCTGATGGGTCATGCTGATGCTGACTTGTAGAATAATTTGATTTGATGAATTATAATGACATCCTGATAAGCTGTCCTGAAAAGTGACCGTGCATTATTGCTCATGAAACGCAATTATGGTCAAGGGCATTATGTAGGTTCACTATTCAAGACAGCTCATCAGGATATCAACGTAACTCATCAAAACAAATTATTCAATGTATCAGCATCAGCACGACCCATCAGAAAAAGATTGCCCACTAATTGAAGAAAGGAGCATTAACTTTATGTCTTTGCATGAATGAATACCACTTGTGTCTTATGAATGATTGACCACGTAGATCAAAGTGTGAAAGAAACCATTCTCTTCTGACCTAATTCTCTATTGAATTGAAATTTTGCCTTGAATTATCTTTATGAATTTTAAATGGCTTAGAAATAACCGTGATTTAAGAAAATGTTGGAGGTTGCATAGTTGAATATGTTAGTGAACCAATTGAGGAAGAAGCTTCATCCATTGGCTCAGAGATTGGAACTTTATAATAGATTTTTTGAGAATCTTCTACTTGGTTATCTTTTAAATAATCATAATTAGAAGACTTAGAAGGCATGGAATATGAAGACTAAGGAAGTGTAACATTTTCAGAAAATCTTGAAGAGGAATCTTTTTCTCGGCTTGAAAGAAATTTTATTAATACTCGATTGTTGGGCTCTTCTATTATTTGTTGAATATTCTTTTGAGTAATATTTCTTTGTGGCCTAGCATTTTGAATAATGAATTCTTGAGGAATAGTGGTTTCATTCCATTTCAATAACTTCAGAGTTAAAGCAGTAACATTATCTGATTCGACAATTTAATTGCATTGTTTCATCTGAACTAGATTTTAATATACATTTAGGATTAAGTTGAGATGATAATAATTTGAAATACAGCCTATAAGTAATAGCAAAATATCTTGAAAGCTCATGAAATTGGACCTTTAAGTTATTTTGAATACTAGGAAGACGAATATCTAATAATAAAGTATCTACAATCTAAGGGTCATTTAAGTCTACTTAAAATATATGGGACCATTGCAATTGTTCGTTTGAATCATAGCTACTAACGAATCTTTATGACGTATTAATCGATTGTCTCTAAAGGTTGTGAGTAGAGGACAATCTAACCCAGATGCTGTTAAAGGTTGGGGTGCAACTTGATTCACACCAAAACAAATATAGTTATGTTACTTTATGTACATTTCAATAGCAATTTTAGAAAGTAAGTAAATGGTTTGAAGTTCTTCATCTAAACTAAATGTTTCTTCACGATCTTTCATTAATAGAGTAACATGGAAATTAAACATGCCAATTCCACCTTTTATTTATGAATTTTCCAATTTTGAGAAATGATCTTGACAACTAACTCCCTTGCCATTAACCATATTAGACTCCTTCACACTACCTAAACTAAGACGATCGCTAAACCAAGAGATCATCTGAGTTACGTTTGAAGACTTAGCTAAGAGTCATGCACATTTTGCCGGGACCACTGGGGCCACCCCATCGGGACCACCTAACACACGGTTAATCAACGGACTTACCTGGGCTTGCCAATAGCTGACCAATGATAGCAACGGCTAGACACTAACTAAATGTACAAACTCAGCTCTGATACCAATCTAGGTCAGGATCGACCTAGGTGGGTATGGGTAAGGGTCTAAATGTGGGATTAATTCAAAAGCGACAGAGTGTCAAATTTATTTATATAGAGTGTAATTTTGAATTGATAATTTAAACGAATAAATGAGTGAATAAAAACTTACTTTTATTTGAATAAAACTTTTTCTAAGGATTGAATTAAGGCTCTTGGCAATGGAGTACAAAGGAGTGGAGAAAGCTTGAGAGACCTTGTGAGGATGGAGGATTACAAGAGTAAGTGTGAGTGTGTGAATTAGGCGATATTCAATTTTTTGCCCTTTGAATTTTGCAGTGTTTAACATAATGCTAAGGAGTATCTATTTATAGAATACAATGCAGAAATAATTGTTGACACGTGAATGGTAAAGACTCAATGATAAAAGTTGAATCTTGATCTTGATAATGTCTGCCCGTAATCTTGGAGACAATCTTGAACTATTACTGCTTCTTTTTGAACTTGGACTTCAACCACATCAAAAGTGAAACATTATTATACAATAATGGACTTTGGACTGATCTTGAATTATTGTTCTGATGGGTCATGCTGATGCTGACCTGGAGAATAATTTGATTTGATGAATTATAGTGATATCTTGGTGAGCTACCTTGAATAGTGACCATGCATTATTGCCTATATGCTCATGAAAGGCAATTATGGTCAAGGGAATTATGTAGGTTCACCATTCAAAACAGCTCATTAGGATATCAACGTAACTCATCAAAACAAATTATTCAATGTGTCAGCATCAGCACGACCCATCAGAAAAAGATTGCCCACTAATTGAAGAACGGAACATTAGCTTTTTGTCTTTACATGAATGACTACCACCCGTGCCGTATGAATGATTGACCATTTAGATCAAAGTGTGAAAGAAACCATTCTCTTTTGACCTAATTCTCTATTGAATTGAAATTTTGCCTGGAATAATCTTTACGAATTTCAAATGGCTTAGAAAGAACTGTGATTTAAGACAATGTTGGAGGTTGCATAGTTGAATGTGTTAGTGAACCAGTTGAAGAAGAAGCTTCATCTATTGGCTCATCTATTGGAGCTTTATAATCAATTTTTTGAGAATCTTCTACTCGGTTATCTTTTAAATAATCATAACTAGAAGACTTAGAAGGCATGGAATATGAAGATCGAGGAAGTGTAACATTCTCAGAAAATCTTGAAGAGGCATCATTTTCTCGGTTTGAATTAAATTTTATTAACACTCGGTCGTCGGGCTCTTCTATTATTTATTGAATATTCTTTTGAGTAATATTTCTTTGTGGCCTAGAATTTCGAATAATGAATTCTGGAGGAACAGTGATTTCATTCCGTTTTAATAACTTCGGAGTTAAAGTAGTAACATTATCTGATTCGGCAATTTAATTGCATTGTTTCATCTTAACTAGATTTTAATATACATTTAGGATTAAGTTGAGATGATAATAATTTGAAATACAGCCTATAAGTAATAGCAAAATATCTTGAAAGCTCATGAAATTGGACTTTTAAGTTATTTTGAATACTAGGAAGACGAATATCTAATAATAAAGTATCTACAATCTAAGGGTCATTTAAGTCTACTTAAAATATATGGGACCATTGCAATTGTTCGTTTGAATCATAGCTACTAATGAATCTTTATGACGTATTAATCGATTGTCTCTAAAGGTTGTGAGTAGAGGACAATCTAACCCTGATGTTGTTAAAGATTGGGGTGCAACTTGATTCACACCAAAACAAATATAGTTATGTTACTTTATGTACATTTCAATAGCAATTTTAGAAAGTAAGTCAATGGTTTGAAGTTCTTCATCTAAACTAAATGTTTCTTCACGATCTTTCATTAATAGAGTAACATGGAAATTAAACATGCCAATTCCACCTTTTATTTATGAATTTTCCAATTTTGAGAAATGATCTTGACAACTAACTCCCTTGCCATTAACCATATTAGACTCCTTCACACTACCTAAACTAAGACGATCGCTAAACCAAGAGATCATCTGAGTTACGCTTGAACTCTTAGCTAAGAGTCATGCACATTTTGCCGGGACCACTGGGGCCACCCCATCGGGACCACCTAACACACGGTTAATCAACGGACTTACCTGGGCTTGCCAATAGCTGACCAATGATAGCAACGGCTAGACACTAACTAAATGTACAAACTCAGCTCTGATACCAATCTAGGCCAGGATCGACCTAGGCGGGTATGAGTAAGGGTCTGAACGTGGGATTAATTCAAAAGCGACAGAGTGTCAAATTTATTTATACAGAGTGTAATTTTGAATTGATAATTTAAACGAATAAATGAGTGAATAAAAACTTACTTTTATTTGAATAAAACTTTTTCTAAGGATTGAATTAAGGCTCTTGGTAATGGAGTACAAAGGAGTGGAGAAAGCTTGAGAGACCTTGTGGGGATGGAGGATTACAAGAGTAAGTGTGAGTGTGCGAATTAGGCGATATTCAATTTTTTGCCCTTTGAATTTTGCAGTGTTTAACATAATGCTAAGGAGTATCTATTTATAGAATACAATGAAGAAATAATTGTTGACACGTGAATGGTAAAGACTCAATGATAAAAGTTGAATCTTGATCTTGATAATGTCTGCCCGCAACCTTGGAGACAATCTTGAACTATTACTGCTTCTTTTTGAACTTGGACTTCAACCACATCAAAAGTGAAACATTATTATACAATAATGGACTTTGGACTGATCTTGAATTATTGTTCTGATGGGTCATGCTGATGCTGACCTGTAGAATAATTTGATTTGATGAATTATATGATATCCTGGTGAGCTGCCTTGAATAGTGACCATGCATTATTGCCTATATGCTCATGAAAGGCAATTATGGTCAAGGGAATTATGTAGGTTCACTATTCAAGACAGCTCATCAGGATATCAACATAACTCATCAAAACAAATTATTCAATGTGTCAGCATCAGCACGACCCATCAGAAAAAGATTGCCCACTAATTGAAGAACGGAACATTAGCTTTATGTCTTTACATGAATGAATACCACCCGTGTCGTATGAATGATTGACCATTTAGATCAAAGTGTGAAAGAAACCATTCTCTTTTGACCTAATTCTCTATTGAATTGAAATTTTGCCTAAATAATCTTTACGAATTTCAAATGGCTTAGAAAGAACTGTGATTTAAGACAATGTTGGAGGTTGCATAGTTGAATGTGTTAGTGAACCAGTTGAAGAAGAAGCTTCATCTATTGGCTCATCTATTGGAGCTTTATAATAAATTTTTCGAGAATCTTCTACTTGGTTATCTTTTAAATAATCATAACTAGAAGACTTAGAAGGCATGGAATATGAAGATCGAGGAAGTGTAACATTTTCAGAAAATCTTGAAGAGGCATCATTTTCTCGGTTTGAATTAAATTTTATTAACACTCGGTCGTCGGGCTCTTCTATTATTTATTGAATATTCTTTTGAGTAATATTTCTTTGTGGCCTAGAATTTCGAATAATGAATTCTGGAGGAACAGTGATTTCATTCCGTTTTAATAACTTCGGAGTTAAAGTAGTAACATTATCTGATTCGATAATTTAATTGCATTGTTTCATCTAAACTAGATTTTAATATACATTTAGGATTAAGTTGAGATGATAATAATTTGAAATACGGCCTATAAGTAATAGCAAAATCTTGAAAGCTCATCAAATTGCACCTTTAAGTTATTTTGAATATTAGAAAGATGAAAATCTAATGATAAAGTATCTACAATCCAAGGGTCATTTAAGTCTACTGAATAATTTGCAGAACAATTAATATATATGGGACCATTGCAAATGTTCGTTCGAGTCATAGCTACTAATGAATCTTTATGATGTATTAATCGATTGTCTCTAAAGGTCGTGAGTATAGGACAATCTAACCCTGATGTTGTTAAAGGTTGGAGTGCAACTTGATTCACACAAAAACAAGTATAGCTACGTTACTTTATGTATATTTCAATAGCAATTTTAGAAAGTAAGTCAATGGTTTGAAGTTCTTCAGCTAAACTAAATGTTTCTTTGCGATCTTTCATTGATAGAGCAACATGGAAATTAAACTTGCCAATTCTACCTTTTGTTTATGAATTTTCCAATTTTGAAAGATAATCTTGACAACTAACTTCCTTGCCATTAACCATATTAGACTCCTTCACACTACCTAAACTAAGATGATCGCTAAACCACGAGATCATCTGAGTTACGTTTGAACACATAGCTAAGAGTCATGCACATTCTACCGGGACCACTGGGACAACCCCAGTGGGACCACCTAACACACGGTTAATCAACGGACTTACCTGGGCTTGCCAATAGCTGACCAACGATAGGAACAGCTAGACACTAACTGAATGTACAAACTCAACTCTGATACCAATCAAGGCCAGGGTCGACCTAGGTGGGTATGTGTAAGGGTCTAAATGTGGGATTAATTCAAAAGCAGCAGAGTGTCAAATTTATTTATGCAAAGTATAATTTTGAATTGATAATTTAAACGAATAAACGAGTGAATAAAAACTTACTTTTATTTGAATAAAACTTTGTCTAAGGATTGAATTAAAGCTCTTGGTAATGGAGTACACAGGAGTGGAGAAAGCTCGAGAGACCTTGTGGGGATGGAGTATTACAAGAGTGAGTGTGAGTGTGTGAATTAGGCGGTATTCAATTTTTTGCCCTTTGAATTTTGCAGTGTTTAACATAATGCTAAGGAGTACCTATTTATAGAATACAATGTGGAAATAATTGTTGACACGTGAGTGGTAAAGATTCAATGATAAAAATTGAATCTTGATCTTGATAATGTCTGCCTACAATCTTGGAGACAATCTTGAATTATTGCTACTTCTTTTTGAACTTGGACTTCAACCACATCAAAAGTGATACATTATTATATAATAATGGACTTTGGACTGATCTTGAATTATTGTTCTGATGGGTCATGCTGATGCTGACCTGTAGAATAATTTGATTTGATGAATTATAGTGATATCCTGGTGAGCTGTCTTGAATGGTGACCGTGCATTATTGCCTATATGCTCATGAAAGGCAATTATGGTCAAGGGAATTATGTTGGTCCACTATTCAAGTCAGCTCAGCAGGATATCAACGTAACTCATCAAAATAAATTATTCAATGTGTCAGCATTAGCACGACCCATCAAAAAAAGATTGCCCACTAATTGAAGAAAGGAACATTAGCTTTATGTCTTTGCATGAATGAATACCACCCATGTCGTATGAATGATTGACCGTTTAGATCAAAGTGTGAAAGAAACCATTCTCTTTTGACCTAATTCTCTATTGAATTGAAATTTTGCCTTAAATAATCTTTATGAATTTCAAATGGCTTAGAAAAAACTGTGATTTAAGAAAACATTGGAGGTTGCATAGTTGAATATGTTAGTGAACCAGCTGAAGAAGAAGCTTCATCTATTGGCTCAGCGATTGGAGCTTTGTAATAGATTTCTTAAGAATCTTCTACTTGGTTATCTTTTAAATAATCATAATTAGATTACTTAGAAGGCATGGAATATGAAGATCGTGGAAGGGTAACATTTTCAGAAAATCTTGAACAGGAATCGTTTTCTCGGTTTGAATTAAATTTTATTAATACTCGACCGTCAGGCTCTTCTATTATTTGTTGAATATTCTTGTGAGTAATATTTCTTTATGGCCTAGAATTTTGAATAATAAATTCTGGAGGAACAGTGATTTCATTTCATTTCAATAACTTCAGAGTTAAAGTAGTAACATTATCTGATTCGGCAATTTAATTGCATTGTTTCATCTAAACTAGATTTTAATATACATTTAGGATTAAGTTGAGATGATAATAATTTGAAATACAGCCTATAAGTAATAGCAAAATCTTGAAAGCTCACGAAATTGGACCTTTAAGTTATTTTGAATATTAGGAAGATGAATATCTAATAATAAAGTATCTACAATCTAAGGGTCATTTAAGTCTACTGAATAATTTACAGAACAATTAAAATATATGGGACCATTGCAAATGTTCGTTTGAATCATAGCTACTAATGAATGTTTATGATGTACTAATCGATTGTCTCTAAAGGTCGTGAGCATAGGACAATCTAAACCTGATGTTGTTAAAGGTTAGAGTGCAACTTGATTCACACCAAAACAAATATAGCTATGTTACTTTATCTACATTTCAATAGCAATTTTAGAAAGTAAGCCAATGGTTCGAAGTTCTTCATCTAAACTAAATGTTTCTTCACTATCTTTCATTGATAGAGCAACATGGAAATTTAACTTGCCAATTCTACCTTTTGTTTATGAATTTTCCAATTTTGAAAAATAATCTTGACAACTAACTCCCTTGCTATTAACCATATTAGGCTCCTCCACACTACCTAAAGTAAGACGATCGCTAAACCAAGAGATCATCTGAGTTATATTTGAACACTTAGCTAAGAGTCATGCATTTTCTACCGGGACCACTGGGACCTAACACATGGTTAATCAACGGACTTACCTGGGCTTGCCAATAGCTGACCATCGATAGCAACTGCTAGACACTAACTAAACGTACAACCTCAGCTCTGATATTAATCAAGGCCAGGATTGACCTAGGCGGGAATGGGTAAGGGTCTAAATGTGGGATTAATTCAAAAGCGACAGAGTGCCAAATTTATTTATGCAAAGTGTAATTTTGAATTGATAATTTAAACGAATAAACGAGTGAATAAAAACTTACTTTTATTTGAATAAAACTTTTTCTAAGGATTGAATTAAGGCTCTTGGTAATGGAGCACAAAGGAGTGGAGAAAGCTTGAGAAACCTTGTGGGGATGGAGGATTACAAGAGTGAGTGTGAGTGTGCGAATTAGGCTGTATTCAAATTTTTGCCCTGTGAATTTTGCAGTGTTTAATATAATGCTAAGGAGTACGTATTTATAGAATACAATATGAAAATAATTTTTGACGCGTGAATGGCAAAGATTCAATGATAAAAATTGAATCTTGATCTTGATAATGTCTGCCGATAATCTTGGAGACAATCTTGAATTATTACTGCTTCTTTTGGAACTTGGACTTCAACCACATCAAAAATAAAACAGTATTGTACAATAGTGGACTTTGAACTGATCTTGAATTATTATTCTGATGGATCATGCTGATGCTGACCTATAGAATAATTTGATTTGACGAATTATAACGATATCCTGATAAGCTGTCTTGAATAGTGACCGTGCATTATTGCCTATATGTTCATGAAAGGCAATTATGGTCAAGGGAATTATGTAGGTTGAATATTCAAGACAGCTCATCAGGATATCAACGTAACTGATCAAAACAAATTATTCAACGTGTCAGCATCAGCACGACCCTTCAGAAAAAGATTGCCCACTAATTGAAGAAAGGAACATTAGCTTCATGTATTTGCATGGATGAACACCACCTGTGTCTTATGAAGGATTGACCATTTAGATCAAAGTGTGAAAGAAACCGTTCTCTTTTGGCCTAATTCTCTATTGAATTGAAATTTTACCTTAAATAATCTTTACGAATTTTAAATGGCTTAGAAATAACCGTGATTTAAGAAAATGTTGGAGGTTGCATTGTTGAATATGTTAGTGAACCAATTAAAGAAGAAGCTTCATCTATTGGCTCAGCGATTGGAGCTTTACAATAAATTTTTTGAGAATCTTCTTCTTGGTTATCTTTTAAATAATCATAATTAGATGACTTAGAAGGCATGGAATATCCAGATCAAGGAAGTGCAACATTTTTAGAAAATCTTGAAGAGGAATCTTTTTCTCGGCTTGAATTAAATTTTATTAATGCTCGATTGTTGGGCTCTTCTATTATTTGTTGAATATTCTTTTGTGCAATATTTCTTTGTGGCCAAGTATTTTGAATAATGAATTCTTGAGGAATAGTGATTTCATTTTATTTTAACAACTTCGGAGTTAAAGTAGTAACATTATCTGATTCGGCAATTTAATCGCATTGTTTCATCTAAACTAGATTTTAATATACATTTAGGATTAAGTTGAGATGATAATAATTTGGAATATAGCCTATAAGTTATGGCAATATATCTTGAAAGCTTACGAAATTGGACCTTTAAGTTATTTTGAATAGTAGGTAGATGAATATCTAATAATAAAGTATTCATAATCCAAGGGTCATTTAAGTCTACTGAATAATTTAAACAAAAATTAAAATATATGGGATCACTACAAATGTTCGTTTGAATCACAGCTACCAATGAATCTTTATGACGTATTAATCGATTGTCTCTAAAGGTTGTGAGTATAGGACAATCTAACCCTGATGTTGTTAAAGGTTGGAGTGCAACTTGATTCACACCAAAACAAATATGGCTATGTTACTTTATGTACATTTCAATAGCAATTTTAGAAAGTAAGTAAATGGTTTGAAGTTCTTCATCTAAACTAAATGTTTCTTCAGGATCTTTCATTGATAAAGCAACATGGGAATTAAACTTGCCAATTCCACCTTTTGTTTATGAATTTTCCAATTTTGAAAAATAAGCTTATCAACTAACTCCCTTGCTATTAACCATATTAGACTTCTTAACACTATCTAAACTAAGACGATCGCTAAATGAGGAGATCATCTGAGTTACATTTGAACACTTAGCTAAGAGTCATGCACATTCAACCGGGACACTGGGACCCACCCATCAGGACCACCTAACACACGGTTAATCAACGGACTTACCTGGGCTTGCCAATAGCTAACCAACGATAGCAACGGCTAAACACTAACTAAATATACAAACTCAGCTCTGATACCAATCAAGGCCAGGATCGATCTAGGCGGGTATGGGTAAGGGTCTAAATGTGGGATTAATTCAAAAGCGGCAGAGTACCAAATTTATTTATGCAAAGTGTAATTTTGAATTGATGATTTAAACGAATAAACGAGTGAATAAAAACTTACTTTTATTTGAATAAAACTTTGTCTAAGGATTGAATTAAGTCTTTTGGTAATGGAGTACAAAGGAGTGGAGAAAGCTTGAGAGACCTTGCAGGGATGGAGGATGACAAGAGCCAGTGTGAGTGTGTGGATTAGGCTGCATTCAATTTTTTACCCTGTGAATTTTACAGTGTTCAATATAATGCTAAGGAGTGCCTATTCGTAGAATACAATATGGAAATAATTGTTGACACGTGAATGTTAAAGATTTAATGATAAAAATTGAATCTTGATCATGATAATGTTTGCCGACAATCTTACAGACAATCTTGAATTATTACAGCTTCCTTTTAAACGTGGACTTCAACCACATCAAAAGTAAAACAGTATTGCACAATAATAGACTTTGGACTGATCTTGAATTATTGTTCTGATGGGTCATGCTGATGCTGACCTGTAGAATAATTTGATTTGATGAATTATAATGATATCCTGATGAGCTGTCTTGAATAGTGACCATGCATTATTGCCGATATGCTCATGAAAGGCAATTATGGTCAAGGAAATTATGTAGGTTCGCTATTCAAGACAGCTCATCAGGATATCAACGTAGCTCACCAAAACAAATTATTCAACGTGTCAACATCAGTACAACCCATCGGAAGAAGATTGCCCGCTAATTGAGGAGAGGAACATTAACTTTATGTCTTTGCATTAATGAATACCACTCGTGTCTCATGAATGATTGACCATTTAAATCAAAGTGTGAAAGAAACTATTCTATTCTGATCTAATTCTCTACTGAATTGAAATTTTGCCGTAAATAATCTTTACGAATTTTAAACGGCTTAGAAATAACCGTGATATAAGAAAATGTTGGAGGTTGCGTACTTGAATATGTTGGTGAACCACTTGAAGAAGAAGCTTCATCTATTGGCTCAGCGATTGGAGCTTTATAATAAATTTTTTGAGAATCTTCTACTTGGTTATCTTTTAAATAATCATAATTGGAAGACCTAGCAGGCGTGCAATATGAAGATCGAGGAAGTGTAACATTTTCAGAAAATCTTGAAGTGGAATCTTTTTCTTGGCTTGAATTAAATTTTATTAATACTCAATCGTCGGGCTCTTCTATTATTTGTTGAACATTCTTTTGAGCAATATTTCTTTGTGGCCTAGGATTTTGAGTAATGAATTCTTGAGGAATAGTGATTTCATCCCATTTTAATAATTTTAGGGTTAAAGTAGTAGCATTATCTAATTCGGCAATTTCATTGCATTGTTTCACCTAAACTAGATTTTCATGTACATTTACTATTAAGTTGAGATGATAACAATTTGAAATACAGCCTATAAGTAATAGCAAAATATCTTGAAAGCTCACGAAATTGGACCTTTAAGTTATTTTGAATATTACGAAGATGTATATCTAATAATAAAGTATCTACAATCCAAGGGTCATTTAAGTCTATTGAATAATTTGCAGAATAATTAAAATATACGGGACCATTGCAAATGTTCATTCGAATCATAGCTACTAATGAATCTTTACGACGCATTAATCGATTGTCTCTAAAGGTCGTGAGTATAGGACAATCTAACCCTGATCTTATTAAAGGTTGGAGTCCAACTTGATTCACACCAAAACAAATATAGCTATGTTATAATGTGCATTTAGCAATTTTAGAAAGTAAGTAAATGGTTTGAAGTTCTTGATGTAAACTAAATGTTTCTTCGCTGTCTTTCATTGATAGAGCAACATGGAAATTAAACTTGTCAATTCAACCTTTTGTTTATAAATTTTATAATTTTGAAAAATAATCTTGACCACTAACTCCCTTGCTATTAACCATATTAGACTCCTTCACACTACCTAAACTAAGACGATCGCTAAACCACGAGATCATCTGAGTTACGTTTGAACACTTAGCTAAGAGTCATGGACTTTCTACCGGGACCACTGGGACCACTCCAGCGGGACCGCCTAATACACGGTTAATCAACGGACTTACCTGGGCTTGCCAATAGCTGACCAACGTTAGCAATGGCTACACACTAACTAAATGTAGAAACTCAGCTCTGACGCCAATCAAGGCCAGGATCGACCTTGGTGGGTATGGGTAAGGGTCTAAATGTGGGATTAATTTAAAAGCAGCAGAGTGTCAAATTTGTTTATGCAAATTGTAATTTTGAATTGATCATTTAAACGAATAAACGAGTGAATAAAAACTTACTTTTATTTGAATAAAACTTTGTCTAAGGATTGAATTAAGGCCTTTGGTAATGGAGTACGACGGAGGGGAGAAAGCTTGAGAGACCTTGTGGGGATGGAGGATTACAAGAGCCGGTGTGAGTGTGTGAATTAGGCTGTATTCAATTTTTTGCCCTGTGAATTTTACAGTGTTCAATATAATGCTAAGGAGTGCCTATTCGTAGAATACAATATGGAAATAATTGTTGACACGTGAATGTTAAAGATTTAATGATAAAAATTGAGTCTTGATCATGATAATGTTTGCCGACAATCTTAGAGAAAATCTTGAATTATTACAGCTTCCTTTTGAATGTGGACTTCAACCACATCAAAAGTGAAATAGTATTGTACAATAATGGACTTTGGACTGATCTTAAATTATTATTCTGATGGGTCATGCTGATGCTGACCTACAGAATAATTTGCTTTGATGAACTATAATGATATCCTGATGAGCTGTCTTGAAGAGTGACCATGCATTGTTGCCGATATGCTCATGAAAGGCAATTATGGTTAAGAAAATCATGTAAGTTCACTGTTCAAGGCAGCTCATCAGGATATCAAGGTAACTGATCAAAATAAATTATTCAACGTGTTAGCATCAGCACGACCCATCAGAAAAAGATTACCCCCTAATTGAAGAAAGGAACACTAGCTTTATATCTTTGCATGAGTCAATACCACCCGTGTCTCATGAATGATTGACCATTTAGATCAATGTGTGAAAGAAACTATTCTATTCTGACCTAATTCTGTACTGAATTGAAATTTTGGCTTAAATAACCTTTACGAATTTTAAACGGCTTAGAAATAACCGTGATATAAGAAAATGTTGTACTTGAATATGCTAGTGAACCACTTGAAGAAGAAGCTTCATCAATTGGCTTAGCGATTGGAGCTTTATAATAAAATTTTTGAGAACCTTCTACTTGGTTATCTTTTAAATAATCATAATTAGAAGACTTAGAAGGCGTGGAATGTGAAGATCGAGGAAGTGTAACATTTTCAGAAAATCTTGAAGGGGAATCTTTTTCTCGGCTTGAATTAAATTTTATTAATACTCA
The DNA here is from genome assembly GCA_029747015.1 of Carnegiea gigantea. Lineage (NCBI taxonomy): Eukaryota > Viridiplantae > Streptophyta > Magnoliopsida > Caryophyllales > Cactaceae > Carnegiea > Carnegiea gigantea. The sequence goes on along the minus strand of JAKOGI010000046.1, from coordinate 160,522 downwards.
ATCGTCGGGCTCTTCTATTATTTGTTGAACATTCTTTTGAGAAATATTTCTTTGTGGCCAAGGATTTTGAGTAATGAATTCTTGAGGAATAGTGATTTCATTCCATTTTAATAATTTCAGAGTTAAAGTAGTAGCATTATCTGATTCAGCAATTTCATTGCATTGTTTCATCTAAACTAGATTTCAATGTACATTTACTATTAAGTTGAGATGATAACAATTTGATATACAGCCTATAAGTAATAGGAAAATATCTTGAAAGCTCATGAAATTGGACCTTTAAGTTATTTTGAATATTAGGAAGATGAATATCTAATAATAAAGTATCTACAATCCAAGGGTCATTTAAGTCTATTGAATAATTTGCAGAATAATTAAAATATACGGGACCATTGCAAATGTTCGTTCGAGTTATAGCTACTAATGAATCTTTATGACGCATTAATCGATTGTCTCTAAAGGTCGTGAGTATAGGACAATCTAACCCTGATGTTGTTAAAGGTTGGAGTGCAACTTGATTCACACCCAAACAAATATAGCTACGTTATTATGTGCATTTCAACAGCAATTTTAGAAAGTAAGTAAATGGTTTGAAGTTCTTGATCTAAACTAAATGTTTCTTCGCTATCTTTCATTGATAAAGCAACATGGAAATTAAACTTGTCAATTCTACCTTTTGTTTATGAATTTTCCAATTTTGAAAAATAATATTGACAACTAACTCCCTTGCCATTAACCAAATTAGACTCCTTCACACTACCTAAACTAAGACGATCACTAAACCACGAGATCATCTGAGATACGTTTGAACACTTAGCTAAGATTCATGCACATTCTACCGGGACCACTGGGGCCACCCCAGCGGGACCACCTAACACACGGTTAATCAACGGACTTACCTGGGCTTGCCAATAGCAGACCAGCGTTAGCAATGGCTAGACACTATCTAAATGTACAAACTCAGCTCTGACACCAATCAAGGCCAGGATCGACCGTGGCGGGTATGGGTAAGGGTCTAAATGTGGGATTAATTTAAAAGCAGCAGAGTGTCAAATTTATTTATGCAAAGTGTAATTTTGAATTGATCATTTAAACGAATAAACGAGTGAATAAAAACTTACTTTTATTTGAATAAAACTTTGTCTGAGGTTTGAATTAAGGCTCTTGGTAATGGAGTACAACGGAGGGGAGAAAGCTTGAGGGACCTTGTGGGGATGGAGGACTACTAGAGCCCGTGTGAGTGTGTGAATTAGGCTGTATTCAATTTTTTGCCCTGTGAATTTTACAGTGTTCAATATAATGCTAAGGAGTGCCTATTCGTAGAATACAATATGGAAATAATTGTTGACACGTGAATGTCAAAGATTTAATGATAAAAATTGAATCTTGATCATGATAATGTTTGCCGACAATCTTAGAGACAATCTTGAATTATTACAGCTTCCTTTTGAACGTGAACTTCAACCATATCAAAAGTGAAACAGTATTGTACAATAATGGACTTTGGACTGATCTTGTATTATTGTTCTGATGGGTCATGCTGATGCTGACCTACAGAATAATTTGATTTGATGAACTATAATGATGTCCTGATGAGCTATCTTGAATAGTGACCATGCATTGTTGCCGATATGCTCATGAAAGGCAATTATGGTCAAGGAAATTATGTAGGTTCACTGTTCAAGACAGCTCATCAGGATATCAACTTAACCGATCAAAATAAATTATTCAATGTGTTAGCATCAGCACGACCCATCAGAAAAAGATTACCCCCTAATTGAAGAAAGGAACATTAGCTTTATATCTTTGCATGAATGAATACCACCCGTGTCTCATGAATGATTGACCATTTAGATCAATGTGTGAAAGAAACTATTCTATTCTGACCTAATTCTCTACTAAATTGAAATTTTGCCTTAAATAATCTTTACGAATTTTAAATGGCTTAGAAATAACCGTGATGTAAAAAAATGTTAGAGGTTGCGTACTTGAATATGCTAGTGAACCACTTGAAGAAGAAGCTTCATCTATTGCCTCAGTGATTGGAGCTTTATAATAAATTTTTTGAGAATCTTCTACTTGGTTATCTTTTAAATAATCATAATTAGAAGACTTAGAAGACGTGGAATATGAAGATCGAGGAAGTGTAACATTTTCAGAAAATCTTGAAGTGGAATCTTTTTCTCGGCTTGAATTAAATTTTATTAATACTCAATCGTTGGGCTCTTCTATTATTTGTTGAACATTCTTTTGAGCAATATTTCTTTGTGGCCTAGGATTTTGAGTAATGAATTCTTGAGGAATAGTGATTTCATTCCATTTTAATAATTTCAGAGTTAAAGTAGTAGCATTATCTGATTCGGCAATTTCATTGCATTGTTTCATCTAAACTAGATTTTAATGTACATTTACTATTAAGTTGAGATGATAACAATTTGAAATACAGCCTATAAGTAGTAGCAAAAAATCTTGAAAGCTAACGAAATTGGACCTTTAAGTTATTTTGAATATTAGGAAGATGAATATCTAATAATAAAGTATCTACAATCCAAGGGTCATTTAAGTCTATTGAATAATTTGCAGAATAATTAAAATATACGGGACCATTGCAAATGTTCATTCGAATCATAGCTACTAATGAATCTTTATGACGCATTAATCGATTGTCTCCAAAGGTCGTGAGTATAGGACAATCTAACCCTGATGTTGTTAAAGGTTGGAGTGCAACTTGATTCACACCAAAACAAATATAGCTATGTTATTATGTGCATTTCAATAGCAATTTTAGAAAGTAAGTAAATGGCTTGAAGTTCTTGATCTAAACTAAATGTTTCTTCGCTATCTTTCATTGATAGAGCAACATGGAAATTAAACTTCTCAATTCTACCTTTGTTTATGAATTTTCCAATTTTGAAAAATAATCTTGATAACTGACTCCCTTGCTATTAACCATATTAGACTCCTTCACACTACCTAAACTAAGACGATCGCTAAACCACGAGATCATCTGAGTTATGTTTGAACACTTAGCTAAGAGTCATACATATTTTACCGGGACCACTGGGACCACCCCAGCGGGACCATCTAACTCACGGTTAATCAACAGACTTACCTGGGCTTGCCAATAGCTGACCAATGTTAGCAACGGCTAGACACTAAATAAATGTACAAACTCGGCTCTGACACCAATCAAGGCCAGGATCGACCTTGGCGGGTATGGGTAAGGGTCTAAATGTGGGATTAATTTAAAAGCAACAGTGTCAAATTTATTTATGCAAAGTGTAATTTTGAATTGATCATTTAAATGAATTAAGGCTCTTGGCAATGGAGTACAAAGGAGTGAAGAAAGCTCAAGAGACCTTGTGGGGATGGAGGATTACAAGAGTGAGTGTGAGTGTGTGAATTAGGCTGTATTCAATTCTTTGCCCTTTGAATTTTGCAGTGTTTAACATAATGCTAAGGAGTACCTATTTATAGAATACAATGTGAAAATAATTGTTGACACGTGAGTGGTAAAGATTCAATGATAAAAATTGAATCTTGATCTTGATAATGCCTGCCCACAATCCTGGAGACAATCTTGAATTATTACTGTTTCTTTTTGAACTTGGACTTTAACCACATCAAAAGTGAAACATTATTGTACAATAATGGACTTTGGACTGATCTTGAATCATTGTTGTGATGGGTCATGTTGATGCTGACCTGTAGAATAATTTGATTTGATGAATTATAGTGATATCCTGGTGAGCTGTCTTGAATAGTGAACGTGCGTTGTTGCCTATATGCTCATGAAAGGCAATTATGGCCTAGGGAATTATATAGGTTCACTATTCAAGATAGCTCATCAGGATATCAACGTAACTCATCAAAACAAATTATTCAATGTGTTAGCGTCAGCATGACCCATCAGAAAAAGATTGCCCACTAATTGAAGAAAGGAACATTAGCTTTTTGTCTTTGCATGAATGAATACCACCCATGTTGTATGAATGATTGACCATTTAGATCAAAGTGTGAAAGAAACCATTCTCTTTTGACCTAATTCTCTACTGAATTGAAATTTTGCCTTAAATAATCTTTACATATTTCAAATGGCTAAGAAAGAACTGTGATTTAAGAAAATGTTGGAGGTTGCATAGTTGAATATGTTAGTGAACCAGTTGAAGAAGAAGCTTCATCTATTGGCTCAGCGGTTGGAGCTTTACATTAAATTTTTTGAGAATATTCTACTTGGTTATCTTTTAAATAAACATAATTAGAAGACTTAGAAGGCATGGAATATCAAGATCGAGGAAGTGTAACATTTTCAGAAAACCTTGAAGAGGAATCTTTTTCTTGGCTTGAATTAAATTTTATTAATACTCGATTGTCGGGCTCTTTTATTATTTGTTGAATATTCTTTTGAGCAATATTTCTTTGTGGGCAAGTATTTTGAATAATGAATGCTTGAGGAATAGTGATTTCATTCCATTTTAATAACTTCAAAGTTAAAGTAGTAACGTTATCTTATTCTGCAATTTAATCGCATTATTTCATATTTTAATATACATTTAGGATTAAGTTGAGATGATAATAATTTGAAATACAGCCTACAAGTAATAGCAAAATATCTTGGAAGCTCACGAAATTGGACCTTTAAGTTATTTTGAATATTAGGAAGATGAATACCTGATAATAAAGTATTTACAATCCAAGGGTCATTTAAGTCTACTGAATAATTTGAACAACAATTAAAATATATGGGACCATTGCAAATGTTTGTATGAATCATAGCTCCTAATGAGTCTTTGTGACGTATTAATCGATTGTCTCTAAAAGTTGTAAGTTTAGGACAATCTAACCCTGATGTTGTTAAAAGTTGGAGTGCAACTTGATTCACACCAAAACAAATATAGCTATGTTACTTTATGTACATTTCAATAGCAATTTTAGAAAGTAAGTAAATGGTTTGAAGTTCTTCATCTAAACTAAATGTTTCTTCAGGATCTTTAATTGATAAAGCAACATTGGAAATCAAACTTGCCAATTCTACTTTTGTTTATGAATTTTCCAATTTTGAAAAATAATCTTATCAACTATCTCCCTTGCTATTAACCATATTAGACTCCTTCACACTGCCTAAACTAAGATGATCGCTAAACCAAGAGATCATCTGAGTTACATTTGAACACTTAGCTAAGAATCATGCACATTCAACCGGGACACTGGGACCACCCCATCGGGACCACCTAACACATGGTTAATCAACAAACTTACCTGGGCTTGCCAATAGCTAACCAATGATAGCAACGGCTGGACACTAACTAAATATACAAACTCAGCTCTGATACTAATCAAAGCAGGATCGATCTAGGCGGGTATGGGTAAGGGTCTAAATGTGGGATTAATTCAAAAGCGGCAGAGTGTCAAATTTATTTATGCAAAGTATAATTTTGAATTGATAATTCAAACGAATACACGAGTGAATAAAAACTTACTTTTATTTGAATAAAATTTTGTCTAAGGATTGAATCAAGGCTCTTGCTAATGGAGTACAAAGGAGTAGGGAAAGCTTGAGAGACCTTATGGGGATGGAGGATTACAAGAGCGAATATGAGTGTGTGAATTAGGCTGTATTCAATTTTTTGCCCTGCGAATTTTACAGTGTTCAATATAATGCTAAGGAGTACCTATTCATAGAATACAATATGGAAATAATTGTTGACACGTGAATGTTGAAGATTCAATGATAAAAATTGAATCTTGATCTGGATAATGTCTGCCGACAATCTTGGAGACAATCTTGAATTATTGCCGCGTCTTTTTGAACACGGACTTCAAAAGCGTCAAAAGTGAAATAGTATTGTACAATAATGGACTTTAGATTGATCTTGAATTATTGTTCTAATGGGTCATGCTGATGCTGACCTGTAGAATAATTTGATTTGATGAATTATAATGATATCCTGGTGAGCTGTCTTGAATAGTGACCGTGCATTATTGCCTATATGCTCATGAAAGGCAATTATGGTCAAGGGAATTATGTAGGTTCACTATTCAAGACAGCTCATCAGGATATCAACGTAACTGATCAAAATAAATTATTCAACATGTCAACATCAGCGCGACCCATCAGAAAAAGATTGCCCCCTAATTGAAGAAAGGAACATTAACTTTATGTCTTTGCGTGAATGAATACCACCCGTTTCTCATGAATGATTAACCATTTAGATGAAAGTGTGAAAGAAACTACTCTATTCTGACCTAATTGTCTATTCAATTGAAATTTTGCCTTAAATAATCTTTACGAATTTTAAACGGCTTAGAAATAACTGCGATTTAAAAAAATGTTAAAGGTTGCGTAGTTGAATATGTTGGTGAACCAATTGAAGAAGAAGCTTCATCTATTGGCTCAGCGATTGGAGCTTTATAATAAATTTTTTGAGAATCTTCCACTTGGTTATCTTTTAAATAATGATAATTAGAAGACTTAGAAGGCGTGGAATATGAAGATCGAGGAAGTGTAACATTTTCGGAAAATCTTGAAGTGGAATCTTTTTCTCGGCTTGAATTAAATTTTATTAATACTCAATCGTCGGGCTCTGCTATTATTTGTTGAACATTCTTTTGAGCAATATTTCTTTGTGGCCTAGGATTTTGGATAATGAATTCTTGAGGAACAGTGATTTCGTTCCATTTTAATAACTTCAGAGTTAAAGTAGCAGCATTATCTTATTCGGCAATTTAATTGCATTGTTTCGTCTAAATTAGATTTTAATATACATTTACGATTAAGTTGAGACGATAATAATTTGAAATACAGCCTACAGGAAATAGCAAAATATCTTTAAAGCTCACAAAATTGGACCTTTAAGTTATTTTGAATATTAGTAAGATGAATTTCTAATAATAAAGTATCTACAATCGAAGGGTCCTTTAAGTCTACTCAATAATTTGGACAACAATTAAAATATATGGGACCATTGTAAATGTTCGTTTGAATCATAGCTACCAATGAATCTTTACGACATATTAATCAATTGTCTCTAAAGGTCGTGAGTGTAGGACAATTTAACCCTGATGTTGTTAAAGGTTGGAGTGCAACTTGATTCACATCAAAACAAATATAGCTATGTTACTTTATGTACATTTCAATAGCAATTTTAGAAAGTAAGTCAATGGTTCGAAGTTCTTCATCTAAACTAAATGTTTCTTCACGATCTTTCGTTGATAGAGCAACATGGAAATTAAACTTACCAATTATGCCTTTTCTTTATGAATTTTCCAATTTTGAAAAATAATCTTGTCAACTAACTCCCTTGCTATTAACCATATTAGACTCCTTCATACTATCTAAACTAAGACGATCGCTAAAATAAGAGATCATCGGAGTTACGTTTGAACACTTTGCTAAGAGTCATGCGCATTCTACCGGGACCACTGGGACAGCCCCAGCGGGGCCACCTAACACGCAGTTAATCAACGGACTAACCTGGGCTTCCAAATAGCTGACCAACGATAGCAACGGCTAGACACTAACTAAATGTACAAACTCAGCTCTGATACCAATCAAGGCCAGGATCGACCTAGGCGGGTGTGGGTAAGGGTCTAAATGTGGGATTAATTCAAAAGCAGCAGAGTGTCAAATTTATTTATGCAAAGTGTAATTTTGAATTGATAATTCAAACGAATAAACGAGTGAATAAAACTTACTTTTATTTGAATAAAACTTTGTCTAAGGATTGAATTAAGGCTCTTGGTGATGGAGTACAAAGGAGTGGGGAAAGCTTGAGAGGCCTTGTGGGGATGGAGGATTGCAAGAGTGAGTGTGAGTGTGAGAATTAGGCAGTATTCAATTTTTTGCTCTTCGAATTTTGCAGTGTTTAACATAATGCTAAGGAGTACCTATTTATAAAATACAATGTGGAAATAATTGTTGACACATGAATGGTAAAGACTCAATGATAAAAATTGAATCTTGATCTTGATAATGTCTGCCCGCATTCTTGGAGACAATCTTGAATTATTACTGCTTCTTTTTGAACTTGGACTTCAACCACATCAAAAGTGAAACATTATTATACAATAATGAACTTTGGACTGATCTTGAATTATTGTTCTGATGGGTTATGCTAATGCTGACCTGTAGAATAATTTGATTTGATGAATTATAGTGATATCCTGGTGAGCTGTCTTGAATAGTGATCTTGAATAGTGACCATGCATTATTGCCTATATGCTCATGAAAGGCAATTATGATCAAGGGAATTATGTAGGTTCACTATTCAAGACAGCTCATCAGGATATCAACATAACTCATCAAAACAAATTATTCAATGTGTCAGCATCAGCACGACCCATCAGAAAAAGATTGCCCACTAATTGAAGAACGGAACTTTAGCTTTATATCTTTACATGAATGAATACCACCCGTGTCGTATGAATGATTGACCATTTAGATCAAAGCGTGAAAGAAACCATTCTCTTTTGACCTAATTCTCTATTGAATTGAAATTTTGCCTTAAATAATCTTTACGAATTTCAAATGGCTTAGAAAGAACTGTGATTCAAGACAATGTTGGAGGTTGCATAGTTGAATATGTTAGTGAACCAGTTGAAGAAGAAGCTTCATCTATTGGCTCAACCATTGGAGCTTTATAATAAATTTTTCGAGAATCTTCTACTTGGTTATCTTTTAAATAATCATAACTAGAAGACTTAGAAGGCATGGAATATGAAGATTGAGGGAGTGTAACATTTTCAGAAAATCTTGAAGAGGAATTGTTTTCTCGGTTGGAATTAAATTTTATTAATACTCGATTGTCGGGCTCTTCTATTATTTGTTGAATATTCTTTTGAGTTATATTTCTTTGTGGCTTAGAATTTTGAATAATGAATTCTGGAGGAACAGTGATTTCATTTCCTTTTAATAACTTCGGAGTTAAAGTAGTAACATTATCTGATTCGACAATTTAATTGCATTGTTTCATCTAAACTAGATATTAATATACATTTAGGATTAAGTTGAGATGATAATAATTTGAAATACAACCTATAAGTAATAGCCAAATCTTGAAAGCTCATGAAATTGGACCCTTAAGTTATTTTGAATATTAGGAAGATGAATATCTAATAATAAAGTATCTATAATCCCAGGGTCATTTAACTCTACTGAATAATTTGCATAACAATTAATATATATGGGACCATTGCAAATGTTCGTTCGAATCATAGCTACTAATGAATCTTTATGATGTACTAATCGATTGTCTCTAAAGGTCGTGAGTATAGGACAATCTAACCCTGATGTTGTTAAAGGTTGGAGTGCAACTTGATTCACACCAAAGCAAATATAGCTATGTTACTTTATGCACATTTCAATAGCAATTTTAGAAAGTAAGTCAATGGTTTGAAGTCTTCATCTAAACTAAATGTTTCTTCGCTATCTTTCATTGATAGAGCAACATGGAAATTAAACTTGCCAATTCTACCTTTTGTTTATGAATTTTCCAATTTTGAAAAATAATCTTGACAACCAACTCCCCTGCCATTAACCATATTAGACTCCTTCACACTATCTAAACTAAGACGATCGCTAAATCACAAGATCATCTGAGTTACATCTGAACTTTTAGCTAAGAGTCATGCACATTCTACCGGGACCACTGGGACAACCCCAGTGGGACCACCTAACACACGGTTAATCAACGGACTAGCCTGGGCTTGCCAATAGCTGATCAACGATAGCAACGGCTAGACCCCAACTAAATGTACAAACTCAGCTCTGATACCAATCAAGGCTAGGATCGACCTAGGTGGGTATGGGTAAGGGTCTAAATAAGGGATTAATTCAAAAGCAGCAGAGTGTCAAATTTATTTATGTAAAGTATAGTTTTGAATTGATACTTTAAACGAATAAACGAGTGAATAAAAACTTACTTTTATTTGAATAAAACTTTTCCTAAGGATTGAATTAAGGCTCTTGGTAATGGAGTACAAGGGAGTGGAGAAAGCTTGAGAGAACTTGTGGGGATGGAGGATTACAAGAGTGAGCGTGAGTGTGTGAATTAGGCTGTATTCAATTTTTTGCCCTGTGAATTTTGTAGTGTTTAATATAATGCTAAGGAGTACCTTTTTATAGAATACAATATGAAAATAATTGTTGACACATGAATGGTAAAGATTCAATGATAAAAATTGAATCTTGATCTTGATAATGTCTGCCGGCAATCTTGGAGACAATCTGGAATTATTACTGCTTCTTTTTGAACTTGGACTTCAACCACATCAAAAGTGAAACAGTATTGTATAATAATGGACTTTGGGCTGATCTTGAATTATTGTTTTGATGGGTGATGGTGATGCTGACCTGTAGAATAATTTGATTTGACGAATTATAACGATATCCTAATGAGCTATCTTGAATAGTGACCGTGCATTATTGCCTATACGCTCATGAAAGGCAATTATGGTCAAGGGAATTATATAGGTTCACTATTCAAGACAGCTCATCAGGATATCAACATAACTCATCAAAACAAATTATTCAACGTGTCAGCATCAGCACGACCCATCCGAAAAGGATTGCCCACTAATTGAAGAAAGGAACATTTGCTTTATGTCTTTGCATGAATGAATACCACCCGTGTCTTATGAAGGATTGGCCATTCAGATCAAAGTGTGAAAAAAACCATTCTCTTTTGGCCTAATTCTCTATTGAATTGAAATTTTGCCTTAAATAATCTTTACGAATTTTAAATGGCTTAGAAATAACCATGATTTAAGAAAATATTGGAGGTTGTATAGTTGAATATGTTAGTGAACCAGTTAAAGAAGAAGCTTCATCTATTGGCTCAGCAATTGGAGCTTTATAATAAATTTTTTGAGAATCTTCTACTTGGTGATCTTTCAAATAATCATAATTAGAAGGCTTAGAAGGCCTAGAATGTGAAGATCTAGGAAGTGTAATATTTTCAGAAAATCTTGAAGAGAAATCTTTTTCTCGGCTTGAATTAAATTTTATTAACACTGTAATAACCTGACCCTAACTCATATTTATTTATTTAAATCATATTTATTTATTTAATTAATCATATTTATTCATTTAATTTATCATGTTTATGGATTTAATCACTCATGGTTATTTGTTTAACCAAATCATGCTTATTAATTCAATTACACTCAATTTATATATTTAGCGAATTACCTTATGTCATTTAAATTTTTCGCATTCATTTATCGTATTTAATCATTCCTGTTGGGGGATATTTCATTTGAGTCCCATTTTGCAATTCAAGTTTCATTGATTATTAATTCAAGTTTCGTTGATTGATTAAATCTCAGGTAAATCGATATTAGGCCTCAATGATTATGATTGAGCATTAAATTCTTTTTTATAATGTCACAAAAATTTAATATTTAGCCATGCAAAAATGTTTGGGCTCAAATTCATTAAGTTCGGCCCAATTCATTTGGGCCCGATTTATTTTGGGTTAACATTTTGGCCCGAAAATTTTGGTATGATTAAATTAAGTTAATTACTATCATTTGTGCCTATTTTAATTAGCAAAAAGATATTTTGGAAGGTTAAAATTCAGTCAAGTATTTTTGGGATCATTCTAGCGAAGCAAACATAACAACACATACACACGCACTCTCCATCTCCTTTCTCCCTCTTCATGGCAGCAGCTGCTGGTAGCCCTTCATGGGTGTTTTCCGGCCATCTTTTCGGGCAGCCCTGGTGGTTTTCGACCTCCCCCAACATCCTAGTACCTCAAGCTATCATCCTCCTTTATCAAAACCCCTAAACCTCATCTCCATCTTAACTTATTTGCAATCAAAGTGAGTAATCTTGAAGCTTGATCTTATTGGTTTTGATTTTTATTTTAGTTTTGATTCTTGTTTTGATGTTTATGATCATTGATCATGATGTTTTGATAAGAAATAAGTGTTATTTTGGTGTTGATCATGGTGAAGTTGAGCTTGAATCATGCTAGGGTTTAGGGATGATCATGTTCATGCAAGCTTAAGTTAAAATCATGTTTATGGATTGATTATGATGATTATAATGATTATTTTGTATTTGATTTTATAATGTTTAGTTTTATTGATGATTATGATGATGTTTTTGGTGAATTGGAATGATTTCAAGTGAGGATTTATGTGAAAAAGGAAGAGAAAACTAAACCAATGAGGGCTGAAAATTTCAAGAGAACAGTGCAGACTTTGGCAATAAACTGGTAATGCACGGCTTAACCAAAAATTATGATTTTTGGTGGGTAGATATTTTGGTGTGTTAGATTTCAAAGGGCTCTTAAATCGCCTTAATCTGAGGTCTGTGGAAAACGTTATCATCGTTTTACCAAAACTGTGTAGATTAGACCAAAAACTGGTACACTTGTGTTTTAGCCCCATTTTGGAAACACTATTGTGGGAATCACATTTTTTGTTGTACATAAAATTTTTTGGGACTTCTTAATCTTTTCATATTGGGGTCTTAGGTCTCCATTGGAGGCCTAGAGTGAAAGTTATGAATTTTTGAAGTGAAATAACGCAAATTGGGCTATTATTGTAATTTTTATGCAGCATATACTTGGAGGAAAATTGAGAAAATTTTACTGTAGATTGTCCATATTATTTTCAAATTTTCTATAAGATTTCATGAATGTTGGTTGAGTATTTTGAGTTAGGAGATTTTTAGAAGCATTTTGAGTAATTATATAAAGAGTAATAATAAAGATTGAGTGAGATTAATAATGGATTCATTTTGTGTATTTTAGGCCAAGGTCATTTAAGGGGGAAATGAATATTTATGGACTTTCATGGAGCTTTTGGGTTGATTAATGAGAAAGAAGAAGACAAGTATATAATTTGGGAGCTTGTTTATGAGGTTTCAATCATTTATAGATTTTTCAAAGAAAATGCCAAGTTTAGTGAGCTTGTTAGCTTCCATTGAGTTCAATGATTCATTTGGGTTAGAATTCTATATTTAATGGATTTATGAATGAATTATGAGAAGTGGGACGATTCGTGACTCAGAAATCATATTTATCAGATCAAGTTATTGCAGTTTATGCTATTTTTGAACCAAGATATATATCTCTTGGCCTCAAACCTTTATTACTTACTCACTTCAGAATATATCAAATGTATTTATCAAGCCAATCTAGTGTACTCGCTTTTATCTTGAACCAAGTTATACATTAGCAAGCCTTAACCTGTATCAGTAACCTATTTCAGAAAAGGCCACAACCACTCTCTTAATTATCACCATCAAGGCCTTTTCCCTTGTAATTTCATTTATCTCATTGTGGACTATTTTACTTTCATTTACTTTATATCAAATTTAATTACTTTCATCAATTTAATTTGAAGTTATGTTGAAATACACAAGTTATGTATACCATTTAATTACTCAATTTCTGTTACACATATTTTTACTTACCCAATTATGCGAGTAAGGATCATTTACTGACTACACATACTTACAATGACATTTATGAAACAGAGTTAAGGCCTAGTTATCATTCCCTATTATGCATAAGTGTTATGAAGTCAGAACATATATATCATGTCAGATGACATTTATGAAACAGCTGACTTATATCAAGTCAGATGACATTTTTAAAGACTCAAGATACGTCCATTGCCTGTATCTTCAAAAAGCAGATCATGTTTATCAAGTTACAACTCTTAATGAGTTTATCAATGAATTAGTTTATACAGTGATTTGCCATTTAGCTTGTGACCCCATCAGTTATCATCTATAGGACGTCATCCCATCATTTACCCGCGCGACTTCAGGCAAACTCTTGATCGGATTGACAGGTGTACACCTATGTATAGATCATATCATTGCAAGGGATTCACGTCCAGATAATAATGAGCAATTCAGTTTCATATTACTTTCATTTTCATTGTTATTGCGAACTAAATGACTTAGAAAGACGGGTACCCGCCAATAGTATTTCTATGCTCATTTTACAATACAGGAATGTATGTATTGAGTTTTTGCTCACATTTTCAAATTGTTTTCATGTTTTCCATTTTAGGTGAAGAAGTATCACATGTTTCTCCTTTTAGCAAGCCCTTTTGAAAGTCATCAGATGCTCGTAGTGGATTCAGCATAGCATGAATGTTGGGATCAACTTCAGGGTCAAGTTGGGTCTATATTCAACATACTTGTGTAGTGTGGAGTGCGAGTTAGCAAGTGGTATGATTAAGTCGATCGTATTAAAGTTGAACTATTATGGACGTTGGTCTTGGAGTGTTTCACTTTAATAGATATTGTGATTTGAACATGAGTTGCAAGATCAAACGGATTTAGTAAGCCTTGTCCTTATCAGGACGACAGTATGCCTTCTATTATTAAGTCTTCTGATGCTGTTTTCCATAAATCATGTCATTAGCATTTTGGAGGCATTACAGATTTGGTATCAGAGCTAAGGTTTTAGACGCCACTGTGAGCTATCAACTGTTTATGAGTTAGCTATAAAGGTGTGCATGAGTTATGTTGGATCAGTTAAATGAGCTATTGACTATAAGTTCATATGTATGGGCATATATGGGGGAAGCATTTTCATTTGGGTGACTCAATCATTTGGTAATATCCTGAATCCCTGAGATTCAAGCATTAGCAAAGTGGACTGGAACCATTTGGGTCACCTGTTGGTAAGGCATGCTCTTATTTATCTAGGAGTTGTGTTGTATGTTTCATTTCTCTCATTTGTTTAAATTTTTGCAATCGTACAATCCGGGTGTGTGACCCGTTGAGTTATGAACTCCGACGTGTGGCCGTTGAGCTATTGAAGTGTTTCTCTCCATTTCCGGTATCTATTGTAAGGCTTTAAGCCTGGGTTTTAGCCAGTCTTTAGGCGGAGCTCTATCCGTTTCACCCTAGAATTTGAGAGTTTCATTGAGGTGTATTAATATACCTGACCTTGAGTACAGTTATGGTTGAAGCCGATGTGGGGATGCCATTTTAACTTCTTAAGGGATTTATATAGTGTCAAGTTAGATGTAAACCTCTAAATGAGGAAATGCCTTGCGGGGCAGTATCTTTGAGGTGAACCAGTATGAGATGAACATTACAATGAGTGCTTATGTATGGTGATAATAATTAGTAGCTTATGGTGTGCTGTTTGGCATTATATGTGTGGGACAAGTAAGATCAAGCTGTCATATATAGGAATCATCTGGTCTTGACACTAAGACCTTACATTAGCAATGCTCCTATTACTTCCTGTCATTGACTTGTTTCTTCCCTAATTATCTTGAATTGTTCAGATGCATCATTTCTTTGTTGCTAACACTCTCTTGAGTTGTAATGGAGTGTTTATGAAAAATTTCATGTGTCGTCTGTGGGAAGTTCTTTAAACACATTTGAGCAACCTTTCTTATAGGCGATTCAAACCCTGACAATCACAGTTGTTTAATTTTCTATTTTCATAATGGAGCCTATAATGACCCCCGGTGTGCATTATTGTGTGATTTGCAGTTCTTCATAAGCATATTGGCTCATGCTACTTACAGCTCAGTCACCACTATATCCATATTTTTACTGTCACCTACTTGAACTCCTTACTTCTATTTAGGCACTATTCAGTTTTTGCTTGCAAAGTCTTTGGTTGCTTTAGACCCAGTCATTGAGTGCCCTTTCAGCAATTAAATGTATCCATGTTGTTCGTGTTTCTATAGCACCGTAACGTCAAGCTGGCATACTACTCTATGGCCGTGACTGCATATCATTATTCAAGTGATTTTGGTAATCCTTTCTTTTCTAGTATAGCCTAACTTGGTAATGATGAACAACAATTTGTGTTATTTCCATCTGCCAGCAGTTTTGAAATTTATATGCCCACCCAAGACTTCCATTTACTACAAAACATATTATTGATGGATGTCTTCATGTTCAGTCATAAGATTGACTCCTTCATCTTGACATATTGTCCTTTCAAACATCAAATGAATAAAATTTCCCTTCTGTAAGTTTTGACACTTATCTTCATCATTTTACGCACATATGGATAATGTATGACTTTTCAAAAGCCGCTTTGGTAACCTGTTACATTTCTTCACCTTCATTACTTAATATTCCCTCTCAACTTCATAACATCGATAATTTACTTTACTATTATGACCATCATGAATAAACTGCATGTCTTGTATATGCAGGACATTTATATGCCATACCCCTTTCATTACGAATCTTCGTCCTTTCATTCATTCAGCTTACATGCCAGTCTTTTTAACCAATAAAGAAATATCTTTGCAAGAGTTTATGGTGTGGTTGTAGCTCTTTACACTTTAGATCGTCCCTCTTCCTTTTAAATTTACTGAGATCAGTAGGCAGTTGAATGTGTCATTTTGTATAAATATGCCTCTATTAGTATTGCTGGAACTATATTTATTGGGCATTCAATCCAATTTGATTGGCATACCTTATTATCATTATGGGGATGAACTGATTGTGTACTTATAGAAGATGACTTGTAAAGATCTTAAGACTAGTTTGAGAAATGTGGAAAGACTAGACGTGTGTTTCTATGGACTGAGAGAAGAAAAACCCTATTTCTGCCCTAATTTCACTGTGCAAGCAAGTGGGTTATCATGTCAGTAATGCGTTGAATATTAGTGATATCCCAATCCACACTCGGTATGTACATATCCATAATTACAGTTTATAAATTTGGAGATGTTTCATATGAGGACTATTAGGACTGTTTCTCCCTAAGAAGCATTGATTTGCCTATCGACCTAACTCTTGATTGTTCAACCCATTTTCAGAGCCCCTATCACATGGCCCCTAGTGTAGTTCAAGGAACTATAGATTTAGTAAAGTGAGTTGTTACCAAAGGGAGTTATTTAACCAAGTGTGCCATCATGGGAAACCTTAGTTTTATATGTGTGACGAAGGAAGGTAGAACCTTATGGTTGTGTATTGCGTAGAGAGAGTTAAACAAGATCACTATCAAAATAAATGCCCTATACCTTGAACAAATGATTTATGGGATTAACTGCCAACAACAGATGTCTTTTCCAGGAATGATTTGAGGTCCGGAGATCACACCTAAACCATGCAAGCACAGTTTAGTTTATCTTTTGTAAGAATACCCATTTATAGTAATTCTTATTTGCTTGTCTCATCTTCAAAACTTAATACTATCCAATATTGTTTAATCTCCCTTGCATTTCAACCCGATGTTTATTATTAGCGTGATCTTCCATGTCTTTACAAACCCATTGTTAAATGTGCAATACATTTTGTTCAACCTTATATGGTTGTCAACATTCCCGTGCTCTCGACCTTTACCATCTCTATTTCATGATCTTAAGTTGTAGTTCATTTCGTTGAGAGTTGATTCCCACATCTGCCTTACATCTCATTTATTCATAATAATACGCTCGTATAATTTGTTCTGAATTTATAATGTAATTCAAGTCTCATTGGTGTGGGTGATTGCGATTGTCACAATCGCCTTACTCTCCTTATTTTGAACTTCAACTCCCACACATATACCTTACATGCTCATAAGTAAACTCTAGCTTTTTTTGTTCAATCTTATTACTGGACTTGAATTGGTTTTATATGAGCAGAGGCACGTTTCTCATGTCACTTGTTCAATCTATTTACTTATCCATTGGTACTTTGCTCGTTTAATCTATTGATCTATCCATTGTATTTTACCGGTTCAATCTATTGATCTATTTATGGCACTTGCAATTCTCACACCTATATCTTATATCCTCATAAGTGAACTTCAGTAATCCTTATTTAATCTTATTGTCGTACTTGACTTGGCTCCATATGAGCAAATGCATGTTTCCACTGCAGCCTATTCAATCCATTCATCTATTCATTAGACCTTACTTGTTCAAGCTATTTATTTATCTATTGTATCTTGTTTATCCAATCTATTTATCTATCCATTAACACTTTGCTTGTCTAGTCCATTTATCTATCCATTACACTTTTCTTATCCAATCTAGTTGTCTATCTATTGCACTGTGCTTATCCAATCTATGTATCTACTTATTGCACATTGCTTGTCCTATCTATCTATTGCACTTATCTTATTCCTTGCAGCTATAAAGTCACCTAGTTGAAGCTCAGTTGCTTGTCGTCTTATTTCCAATTCGTCAGTTAAACCCGAGTATAACCATGCCATTTTCTCCTTGGTTAATTATTTATTGGACCCTTTATGATCCATATTTATAAACCACAATTCTTATGGCATTATATTTCAGAATTTATGACACACTTATGTTTATTTTTATTCTAACCCCCCATGTTAATCCCTCTGTTATAAATCTTTTCTAGTCTCATTGTTCATTTCTTTTGTGTGCAATGATTCACTTGGCTAAGAATTTCATCATTCTCATCCCTAACCATGGTCATTTCATTGCCCATTATCGACCGGGAGCATATCCTTGAGTAGTTTGATGAGGGGAGATCATGTGAGGTATTAGGAATATCAGATGAGGACATTTTGATAAGGGCATAATCTCAAACACTGTCTAATTATATTAGAGTGAGCCAGAAGAAACATTGAGTACAAGGTCAGAGCTAACCCAAGCAAGCATTAAATTCAAGTACATGTTGAGGTGATACAAGGTTGATAAAAGAGTTGAGCCGGCTAAACAAAAAAATAACCAAAGTCTCACATGGGTTATAAAGTTTTTCAAAAGGCTTTTCTAATAAAGTAGTAAGAGACCAACTATCTAAGGACAATTAGGGACTAGTTGCATGGAGCCTTATGATTCATTGAAAAGTTAAATCCTGTAGCTTGTTGGCTGCACCTACCTGTTGAACCCGAACATATATATGACGTGTTTATAGCTCATAATAGTATTAGAGTACTTATCAGGGTATACATAAGTTTTCAATAGTGGACAAGGTGATGAACCAGTAGTGAGCACCTCCTCACTAGTAACAAGGTTCTTTTCTTTCGAAGAGAATATCAATTTTGAATCATAGTAATTGAGTTCATTGAGGCTATTGTGTGAGAAGTATCCGGATCTACTACTGAAATAAGGGATTAAGCAGTTATACAATACTTAGACGCCCTTAGTCAGAGTACATTGGGCAAATTATACCTCTTCAGAGGGAAGCAATAGGAACCAATGACCCATGTGTTTTTAAAGCAGCATTGCATACATTTGGCAAGCGTCATAAGTTTTGAGGACGAAACTCTTTAAGAGGGAAAGACTGTAATAACCCGATCCTAACCCATATTTAATTATTTAAATCATATTTATTTATTTATTTAATCATATTTATTCATTTAATTTATCATGTTTATGGAATTAATCACTCATGGTTATTTGTTTAACCAAATCATATTTATTAATTCAATTACAGCCAATTTATATATTTACCGAATTACCTTATGTCATTTAAATTTTTCGCATTCATTTATCGTATTTAATCATCCCGGCTGGGGGATATTTCATTTGAGTCCCATTTTGCAATTCAAGTTTCATTGATTATTAATTCAAGTTTCGTTGATTGATTGAATCTCAGGTGAATCGATATTAGGCCTCAATGATTATGATTGAGTATTAAATTATTTTTCATAATGTCACAAAAATTTAATATTTAGTCATGCAAAAATATTTGGGCTCAAATTCATTAAGTTCAGCCCAATTCATTTGGGCCCGATTTGCGGCCCGATTCATTTTGGGTTAACATTTTGGCCTGAAAATTTTGGTGTGATTAAATTAAGTTAATTACTATCATTTGTGCCTATTTTAATTAGCAAAAAGATATTTTGGAAGGTTAAAATTCAGCCAAGCATTTTTGGGATCATTCTAGCCAAGCAAACATAACAACACATACACACTCTCTCTCTCCTTTCTCCCTGTTCATGGCAGCAGCTGCTGGCAGCCCTTCATGGGTGTTTTCTGGCCATCTTTCCCGCTAGCCCTGGTGGTTTTCAACCTCCCCGAACATCCTAATACTTCAAGCTATCATCCTCCATCGTCAAAACCCCTAAACCTCATCCCCATCTCAACTTACTCGCAATCAAAATGAGTAATCTTGAAGTTTGATCTTGTTAGTTTTGATTTTTATTTTAGTTTTGATTCTTATTTTGATGTTTATGATCATTGATCATGATGTTTTGATAAGAAATAAGAGTTATTTTGGTGTTGATCATGGTGAAGTTAAGCTTGAATCATGCTAGGGTTTAGGGATGATCATGTTCATGCAAGCTTAAGTGAAAATCATGTTTATGGATTGATTATGATGATTATGATGATTATTTTGTATTTAATTTTATAATGTTTAGTTTTATTGATGATTATGATGATGTTTGTGGTGATTTGGAATTATTTCAAGTGAGGATTTATGTGAAAAAGGAAGAGAAAACTAAACCAGTTAGGGCTGAAAATTTCAAGAAAATAGGGCAGATTTTGGCAATAAACTGGTACTGCACAGCCCAACCGAAAATTAAGATTTTTGGTGGGTAGATAGTTCAGTGTGTTAGCTTTCAAAGGGCTCTTGAATCGCCTTAATCCGAGGTCTGTGGAAAACGTTATGATCGTTTTACCAAAACTGTGCAGATTGGATCAAAAACTGATATACTTGTGTTCTGGCCCCATTTTGGAAATCCTATTGTAGGAATCACATTTTGTGTTGTACATGAAAGTTTTTTAGGACTTCTTAATCTTTCCATATTGTTGTCTTAAGTCTCCATTTGAGATCTAGAGTGAAAGTTATGAATTTTTGAAGTGAACTGACCTACTTTGGTGCAAATTGGCCTGTTATTGCAATTTTTATGCAGCATATACTTGGAGGAAAATTTAGAACATTTTCCTGTAGATTTTTCATGTTATTTTCAAATTTTCTATAAGATTTCATGAATTTTGGTTGAGTATTTTGAGTTGGGTGTTTTTTGGAAGCATTTTGAGTAATTGTGTAAAGAGCAATAATAAAGATTGACTGAGATTGATAATGCATTCATTTGTGTATTTTGAGCCAAGGTCATTCAAGGGGGAAATGAATATTTATGGACTTTCATGGAGCTTTTGGCTTGATTAATGAGAAAGAAGAAGACGAGTATACAATTTGGGAGTTTGTTTATGAGCTTTCAATCATTTATGGATTTTTCAAAGAAAATACCAAGTTTAGTGAGCTTATTAGCTTCTATTGAGTTCAATGATTCATTTGGGGCGGAATTCTATGTTTAATGGATTTATGAATGAATTATGAGAAGTGGGAAGAGTTGTGACTCAGAAACCATATTTATCAGACCAAGTTATTGCAGTTTATGCTATTTTTGAACCAAGATATATCTCTCTTGACCTCAAAACTTTATTACTTACTCACTTTAGAATATATCAAATGTATTTATCAAGCCAATCTAGTGTACTCACTGTTATCTTGAACCAAGTTATACATCAACAAGTCTTAAACCCGTATCAGTAACCTATTTCAGAAAAGGCCACAACCACTCTCTCAATTGTCACCATCAAGGCCTTTTTCCTTGTACTTTCATTTATCTCATTGTAGACTATTTTACTTTCATTTACTTTATATCAAATTTAATTACTTTCATCAATTCAATTTTGAAGTTATATTGAAATACACAAGTTATGTATACCATTTAATTTTTCAATTTCTGTTACACATACTTTTACTTACTCAATTATGCGAGTAAGTATCATTTACTGACTACACATACTTACAATGACATTTACAAAACAGAGTTGAGGCCTAGTTATCGTTCCCCATTATGCATAAGTATTATGAAGTCAGAAAATATATATCAAGTCAGATGACATTTTTAAAGACTCAAGGTATGTCCATTGCCTGTATCTTCAGAAAGCAGATCATGTTTATCAAGTTACAACTCTTAATGAGTTTATCAATGAATCAGTTTATACAGTGATTTGCCATTTAACTTGTGACCCCGTCGGTTATCATCTATAGGGCGTCAGCCCATCATTTATCCGCGCGGCTTCAGGCTAACTCTTGATTGGATTGGCATGTGTACACCTACATATAGATCATATCACTGTAAGGGGTCCACATCCAGATAATAATGAGCAATTCAGTTTCATATTACTTTCATTTTCATTGTTATTGCGAACTAAATGAATTGCAAAAGCGGGTACCCATCAACAGGGTTTCTATGCTCATTTCACAGTACAAGAATTCATGTACTGAGTTTTAGCTCACATTTTCAAATTGTTTTCATATTTTCCATTTTAAGTGATGAAGTATCACATGTTTCTCCATTTAGCAAACCCTTTTGAAAGTCATCAGATGCTCACAGTGGATTCAGCATAGCATGAATGTTGGGATCAACCTCACGGTCAAGTTGGGTCTATATTCAACATACTTATGTAGTGTGGAGTACGAGTTAGAAAATGGTATGATTAAGTCGATTGCATTGAAGTTGAACTATTATGGACGTCGGTCTTGGAGTGTTTCAGTTTAATAGATATTGTGATTTAAACATGAGTTGTAAGATCAAAGGGATTCAGTGAGCCTTATCCTTATCAGGACGGCGGTAGTGCCTTCTATTATTTAGTCTCCTACTGCAGTTTTCCGTAAATCATGTCATTAGCATTTTAGAGGCGTTATAATACTCGATCGTTGGGCTCCTCTATTATTTGTTGAATATTCTTTGGAGCAATATATCTTTGTGTCCTAGTATTTTGAATAATGAATTCTTGAGGAATAGCGATTTCATTCCACTTTAATAACTTCGGAGTTAAAGTAGTAACGTTATCTGATTCGGCAATTTAATTGCATTGTTTCATCTAAACTAGATTTTAATATACATTTAGGATGAAGTTGAGATGATAATAATTTGAAATACAGCCTATAAGTAATAGCAAAATATCTTGAAAGCTCACGAAATTGGACTTTTAAGTTATTTTGAATATTAAGAAGATGAATATCTAATAACAAAGTATCTACAATGCAAGGGTCATTTAAGTCTACTGAATAATTTAGATAACAATTAAAATATATGGGACCATTGCAAATGTTCGTTTGAATCATAGCTACTAACGAATCTTTATGACGTATTAATCGATTGTCTCTAAAGGTCGTGAGTATAGGATAATCTAACCCTGATATTGTTAAAGGTTGGAGTGCAACTTGATTCACACCAAAACAAATATAGCTATGTTACTTTATGTACATTTCAATAGCAATTTTAGAAAGCAAGTCAATGGTTTGAAGTTCTTCATCTAAACTAAATGTTTCTTCACGATCTTTCACTGATAGACCAACATAGAAATTAAACTTGCCAATTCTACCTTTTGTTTATGAATTTTCCAATTGTGAAAAATGATCTTGCCAATTAACTCCCTTGCTATAAACCATATTAGACTCCTTCACACTACCTAAACTAAGATGATCGCTAAACCAAGAGATCATCTGAGTTACAATTGAACACTTAGCTAAGAGTGATGCACATTCTATCGGGACCATCGGGACCACCCCATCGGGACTACCTAACACACGGTTAATCAACAGACTTACCTGAGCTTGCCAATAGCTAACCAACGATAGCAACGGCTAAACACTAATTAAATGTTCAAACTGAGCTCTGATACCAATCAAGGCTAGGATCGACCAAGGCGGGTATGGGTAAGGGTCTAAATGTGGGATTAATTCAAAAGCGGCCGAGTGTCAAATTTATTTATACAAGTGTAATTTTGAATTGATAATTTATACGAATAAACGAGTGAATAAAAACTTACTTTTATTTGAATAAAACCTTGCCTAAGGATTGAATTAAGGCTCTTGGCAATAGAGTACAAAGGAGTGGAGAAAGCTTGAGAGACCTTGTGGAGATGGAGGATTACAAGAGTGAGTGTGAGTGTGTGAATTAGGCTGTATTCAATTTGTTACCCTATGAATTTTGCGATGTTTAATATAATGCTAAAGAGTACCTATTCATAGAATACAACATGAAAATAATTGATGACACGTGAATGGTAAAGATTCAATGATAAAAATTGAATCTTGATCTTGATAATGTCTGTCGACAATCTTGGAGACAATCTTGAATTATTACTGCATTTTTTTGAACTTCGACTTTAACCGCATCAAAAGTGAAATAATTGCACAATAATAGACTTTGCACTGATCTTGAATTATTGTTCTGAAGGGTCATGCTGATGCTCACCTGTAGAATAATTTGATTTGATGAATTACAGTGATATCCTTCTGAGCTATCTTGAATAGTGACCGTGCATTATTGCCTATATGCTCATGAAAGGCAATTATGGTCAAGGGAATTATGTAGGTTCACCATTCAAAACAGCTCATTAGGATATCAACGTAACTCATCAAAATAAATTATTCAATGTGTCAGCATCAGTACGACCCATCAGAAAACGATTGCCCACTAATTAAAGAAAGGAACATTAGCTTTCTACCCTCGCATGAATGAATACCACCCGTGTCTTATGAATGATTGACCATTTAAATCAAAGCGGGAAAGAAACCATTCTCTTTTGACCTAATTCTCTATTGAATTGAAATTTTGCCTCAAATAATCTTTACGAATTTTAAATGGCTTAGAAATAACTGTGATTTAAGAAAATGTTGGAGGTTGCATAGTTGAATATGTTAGTGAACCAATTGAAGAAGAAGTTTCATCTATTGGCTCAGCGATTGGAGCTTTATAATAAATTTTTTGAGAATCTTCTACTTGGTTATCTTTTAAATAATCATAATTAGAAGACTTAGAAGGCATGGAATATGAAGATTGAGGAAGTATAACATTTTCAGAAAATCTTGAAGAGGAATCTTTTTCTCGGCTTGAATTAAACTTCATTAATACTCGATCATTCGGCTCTTCCATTATTTGTTGAATATTCTTTTGAGCAATATTTCTTTGTGGCCTAGCATCTTGAATAACGTATTCTTAGGGAATATTGATTTTATTCCATTTTAATAACTTCGGAGTTAAAGTAGTAACATTATCTAATTCGGCAATTTAATTGCATTGTTTCATCTAAACTTGATTTTAATATACACTTAGGATTAAGTTGAGATGATAATAATTTGAAATACAGCCTATATGGAATAGCAAAATATCTTTAAAGCTCCCGAAATTTGACCGTCAAATTATTTTGAATATTAGGAAGATGAATATCTAATAATAAAGTATCTATAATCCAAGGGTCATTTAAGTCTACCGAATAATTGGGACAACAATAAAAATATACGGACCATTGCAAATGTTCGCTTGAATCATAGCTACTAATGAATCTTTATGACGTATTAATCGATTGTCTCTAAAGGCCGTGAGTGTAGGACAATCTAACCCCGATGTTGTTAAAAGTTGGACTGCAACTTGATTCACACCGAAACAAATATAGGTATGTTACTTTATGTAGTTTTCAATAGCAATTTTAGAAAGTAAGTCAATGGTTTAAAGTTCTTCATCTAAACTAAATGTTTCTTCACGATCTTTTACTGATAAAGCAACATGGAAATTATACTTGCCAATTCTGCCGTTTGTTTATGAATTTTTCAATTTTGAAAAATGATCTTGCCAACTAACTCCCTTGCTATTAAGCATATTAGACTCCTTCACACTACCTAAACTAAGACAATTGCTAAACAAAGAGATCATCTGAGTTACGTTTGAACACTTAGCTAAGAGTCATGCACATTCTACCGGGACCACTGGGACCACCCCATCGGGACCACCTAACACACGGTTAATCAACGAACTTAACTGAGCTTGCCAATAGCTGACCAACGATAGCAATGGCTAGACACTAACTAAATGTACAAACCCAGCTCTGATACCAATCAAGGCCAGAATCGACCTAGGCGGGCATGGGTAAGCGTCTAAATGGAGGATTAATTCAAAAGTGGCAGAGTGTCAAATTTATTTATGCAAAGTGTAATTTTGAATTGATAATTTAAACGAATAAACAAGTGAATAAAAACTTACTTTTATTTGAATAAAACTTTGCCTAAAGATTGAATTAAGGCTCTTGGCAATGGAGTACAATGGACAAGAGAAAGCTTAAGAGACCTTGTGGGGACGGAGGATTGCAAGAGTGAGTGTGAGTGTGTGAATTAGGCTATATTTAATTTTTTGCCCTGTGAATTTTGCAGTGTTTCATATAATGCTAAGGAGTACCTATTCATAGAACACAATATGGAAATAATTGTTGACACGTGAATGGTAAAGATTCAATGATAAAAATTGAATCTTGATCTTGATAATATCTGCCGACAATCTTGGAGACAATCTTTAATTATTACTGCTTCTTTTTGAACTTGGACTTCAACCACATCAAAAGTGAAACATTATTGTACAATAATGGACTTTGGACTGATCTTAAATTATTGTTCTGATGGGTTGTGCTGATGCTCACTTGTAGAATAATTTGATTTGATGAATTATAGTGATATCCTGATGAGCTGTCTTGAATAATGACCGTGCATTATTGCCTATATGCTCATGAAAGGCAATTATGGTCAAGGGAATTATGTAGGTTCACTATTCAAGACGGCTCATTAGGATATCAACGTAACTCATAAAAATAAATTATTCAATGTGTCAGCATCAGTACGACCTATCAGAAAAAGATTGCCCACTAATCGAAGAAAGGAACGTTAGCTTTATGCCCTCGCATGAATGAATACCACCTGTGTCTTATGAATGATTGACCATTTAAATCAAAGTGTGAAAGAAACCATTCTCTTTTGACTTAATTCTCTATTGAATTGAAATTTTGCCTCAAATAATCTTTACGAATTTTAAATGGCTTAGAAATAACTGTGATTTAAGAAAATGTTGGAGGCTGCATAGTTGAATATGTTAGTGAACCAATTGAAGAAGAAGTTTCATCTATTGGCTTAGCGATTGAAGTTTTATAATAAATTTTTTGAGGATCTTCTACTTCGTTATCGTTTAAATAATCATAATTAGAAGACTTAGATTGCATGGAATATGAAGATCGAGGAAGTGTAACATTTTCAGAAAATCTTGAAGAGGAATCTTTTTCTCGGCCTGAATTAAATTTTATTAATACTCGATCATTCAGCTCTTCCATTATTTGTTGAATATTCTTTTGAGTAAGATATCTTTGTGGCCTAGCATTTTGAATAATGAATTCTTGAGGAATAGTGATTTCATTCTATTTTAATAATTTCGGAGTTAAAGTAGTAACATTATCTGATTCGGCAATTTAATTGCATTGTTTCATCTAGAATTGATTTTAATATACACTTCGGATGAAGTTGAGATGATAATAATTTGAAATACAGCCTATAAGTAATAGCAAAATATCTTTAAAGCTTACGAAATTGGACCGTCAAGTTATTTTGAATATTTGGAAGATGAATATCTAATAGTAAAGTATCTATAATCTAAGGGTCATTTAAGTCTACCGAATAATTTGGACAACAATTAAGATATATGGGACCATTGCAAATGTTCATTTGAATCATAGCTACTAATGAATCTTTATGACGTATTAATCGATTGTCTCCAAAGGTCGTGAGTGTAGGACAATCTAACCCTGATGTTGTTAAAGGTTGGAGTGTAACTTGATTCACACCAAAACAATTATAGCTATGTTACTTTATGTATTTTTCAATAGCAATTTTAGAACTTTAGTCAATGGTTTGAAGTTCTTCCTCTAAACTAAATGTTTCTTCACGATCTTTCATTGATAGAGCAACATGGAAATTAAACCTACCAATTCTACGTTTTGTTTATGAATTTTCCAATCTTGAAAAATGATCTTGCCAGCTAACTCCCTTGTTATTAACCATGTTAGACTCCTTCACACTATCTAAACTAAGACGATCGCTAAACCAAGAGATCATCTGAGTTACGTTTGAACACTTAGCTAAAGTCATGCGCATTCTACTGGGACCACTAGGACCACCCCATCGGGACCATCTAACACACGGTTAATCAACGGACTTACCTGAGCTTGCCAACAGCTGACCAACGGTAGCAACGGCTAGACACTAACTAAATGTACGAACTCAGCTCCGATACCAATTAAGGGCAGGATCGACCTAGGCGGGTATGGGTAAGGGTCTAAATGTGGGATTAATTCAAAAGCGGCAGAGTGTCAAGTTTATTTATGCAAAGTGTAATTTTGAATTGATAATTTAAACGAATAAACGAGTGAATAAAAACTTACTTTTATTTGAATAAAACTTTGTCTAAGCATTGAATTAAGGCTCTTGGCAATGGAGTACAAACGAGCGGAGAAAGCTTGAGAGACCTTGTGGGGATGGAGGATTACAAGAGCGAGTGAGAATGTGTGAATTACGCTGTATTCAATTTTTTGCCCTGTGAATTTTACAGTGTTTAATATAATGCTAAGGAGCACCTATTCATAGAATACAATATGGAAATAATTGTTGACACGTGAATGGTAAAGATTCAATGATGAAAATTGAATCTTGATCTTGATAATGTCGGCCGACAATCTTGGACACAATCTTTAATTATTACTGCTTCTTTTTTAACTTGGACATCAACCACATAAAAAGTGAAACAGCATTGTACAATAATGGACTTTAGACTTATCTTCAATTATTGTTCTGATGGGTCATGCTGATGCTGACCTGTAAAATAATTTGATTTGATGAATTATAGTGATATCCGGATGAGCTGTCTTGAATAGCAACCGTGCATTATTGCCTATATGCTGATGAAAGGCAATTATGGTCAAGGGAATTATGTAGGTTCACTATTTAAGACAGCTCATTAGGATATCAACGTAAGTCATAAAAACAAATTATTCAATGTGTCAGCATCTGTACGACCCATCAGAAAAAGATTGCCCACTAATTGAAGAAAGGAACATTAGCTTTATGCCCTCGCATGAATGAATACAACCCGTGTCTTATGAATGATTGACCATTTAAATCAAAGTGTGAAAGAAGCCATTCTCTTTTGACCTAATTCTCTATTGAATTGAAATTTTGCCTCAAATAATCTTTACGAATCTTAAATGGCATAGAAATAACTGTGATTTAAGAAAATGTTGAAGGTTGCACAGTTGAATATGTTAGTGAACCAATTGAAGAAGAAGTTTCATCTATTGGCTCAGCAATTGGAGCTTTATAATAATTTTTTTAAGAATCTTCTACTTGGTTATCTTTTAAATAATCATAATTAGAAGACTTAGAAGGCATGGAATATGAAGATCGAGGAAGTGTAACATTTTCAGAAAATCTTGAGGATGAATCTTTTTCTCGACTTAAATTAAATTTTATTAATACTCGATCATTCGGCTCTTCCATTATTTGTTGAATATTCTTTTGAGCAATATTTCTTTGTGGCCTAGCATTTTGAATAATGAATTCTTAAGGAATAGTGATTTCATTCTATTTTAATAACTTCGGAGTTAAAGTAGTAACATTATCTGATTCGGCAATTTAATTGCATTGTCTCATCTAGACTTGATTTTAATATACACTTAGGATTAAGTTGAGATGATAATAATTTGAAATACAGCCTATAAGTAATAGCAAAATATCTTTAAAGCTTACGAAATTGGACCGTCAAGTTATTTTGAATATTAGGAAGATGAATATCTAATAGTAAAGTATCTATAATCCAAGGGTCATTTGAGTTTACCGAATAATTTGGACAACAATTAAAATATATAGGACCATTGCAAGTGTTCATTTGAATCATAGCTACTAATGAATCTTTATGACGTATTAATCGATTGTCTCTAAAGATCGTGAGTGTAGGACAATCTAACCCTGATGTTGTTAAAGGTTGGAGTGCACCTTGATTCACACCAAAACAAATATAGCTATGTTACTTTATGTATTTTTCAATAGCAATTTTAGAAATTAAGTCAATGGTTTGAAGTTCTTCATCTGAACTAAATGTTTCTTCATGATCTTTTATTGATAGAGCAACATGGAAATTAAACTTGCCAATTTTACCTTTTACTTATGAATTTTTCAATTTTGAAAAATGATCTTGCCAACTAACCCCCTTGCTATTAACCACTGAACACTTAGCTAAGAGTCATGCACATTCTACCGGGACCACTGGGACCACCTCATGAGGACCACCTCACGCATGGTTAATCAATGGACTTACCTGAGCTTGCTAATAGCTGACCAACGATAGCAACGACTAGACACTAACTAAATGTACAAACTCAGCTCTGATACCAATCAAGGCCAAGATCGACCTAGGCGGGTAGGGGTAAGGGTCTAAATGTGGGGTTAATTCAAAAGCGGCAGAGTGTCAAATTTATTTATGCAAAGTGTAATTTTGAATTGATAATTTAAACAAATAAACGAGTGAATAAAAACTTACTTTTATTTGAATAAAACTTTGCCTGAGGATTGAATTAAGGCTCTTGGCAATGGAGTACAAAGGAGTGGAGAAAGCTTGAGAGACCTTGTGGGGATGAAGGATTACAAGAGTGAGTGAGAATGTGTGAATTATGCTGTATTCAATTTTTTGCCCTGTGAATTTTGCAGTGTTTAATATAATGCTAAGGAGTACCTATTCATAGAATGCAATATGAAAATAATTGTTGACATGTGAATAGTAAAGATTCAATGACAAAAATTGGATCTTGATCTGGATAATGTCTGCCGACAATCTTGGAGACAATCTTGAATTATTACTGCTTCTTTTTGAGCTTGGACTTCAACCACATCAAAAGTGAAACAGTATTGTACAATAATAGACTTTGGACTAATCTTGAATTATTATTCTAATGGGTTATGCTGATGCTGACCTGTAGAATAATTTGATTTGATGAATTATAGTGATATCCTGATGAGCTATCTTGAATAGTGACCGTGCATTATTGCCTATATGCTCATGAAAGGCAATTATGGTCAAGGAAATTATGTAGGTTCACTATTCAAGACACCTCATTAGGATATCAACGTAAGTCATCGAAACCAATTATTCAATGTGTCAGCATCAGTACGACCCATCAGAAAAAGATTGCCTACTAACTGAAGAAGGGAACATTAGCTTTATGCCCTTGCATGAATGAATGCCACCTGTGTCTTATGAATGATTGACCATTTAAATCAAAGTGTGAAAAAAACCATTCTCTTTTGACCTGATTCTCTATTGACTTGAAATTTTGCCTCAAATAATCTTTAAGAATTTTAAATGGCTTAGAAATAACTGTGATTTAAGAAAATGTTGGAGGTTGCATAGTTGAATATGTTAGTGAACCATTTGAAGAAGAAGTTTCATCTATTGGCTCAGCGATTGGAGCTTTATAATAAATTTTTTGAGAATCTTCTACATGATTATCTTTCAAATAATCATGATTGGAAGACTTAGAAGGAATGGAATATGAATATCGAGGAAGTGCAACATTTTCAGAAAATCTTGAAGAGGAATCTTTTTCTCGACTTGAATTAAATTTTATTAATACTCGATCATTCAGCTCTTCCATTATTTGTTGAATATTTTTTTGAGCAATATTTCTTTGTAGCCTAGCATTTTAAATAATGAATTCTTGAGGAATAGTGATTTCATTCTATTTTAATAACTTCGGAGTTAAAGTGGTAACATTATCTGATTCGGCAATTTAATTGCATTGTTTCATCTAAACTAGATTTTAATATACAATTAGGATTAAGTTGAGATGATAATAATTTGAAATACAGCCTATAAGTAATAGTAAAATGTCTTGAAAGCTCACGATATTGGACCGTTAAGTTATTTTGAATATTAGGAAGATGAATATCTAATAATAAAGTATCTATAATCCAAGGGTCATTTAAGTCTACCGAATGATTTGGACAACAATTAAAATATATGGGACCATTGCAAATGTTCGTTTGAATCATAACAACTAAATGAATCTTTGTGACGTATTAAACGGTTGTCTTTAAAGGTCGTGAGTGTAGGATAACCTAACCCTGATGTTGTTAAAGGATGGAGTGCAACTTGATTCACACCAAAACAAATATAGCTATGTTACTTTATGTACTTTTCAATAGCAATTTTTGAAAGTAAGTCAATGGTTTGAAGTTCTTCATATAAACTAAATGTTTCTTCATGATCTTTCATTGATAGAGCAACATGGAAATTAAACTTGCCAATTCTACCTTTTGTTTAAGAATTTTCCAATTTTGAAAAGTGATCTTGTCAACTAACTCCCTTGCTATTAACCATATTAGACTCCTTCATACTACCTAAACTAAGACTATCGCTAAACCAAGAGATCATCTAAGTTACGTTTGAGTACTTAGCTAAGAGTCATGAACATTCTATCGGGACCACTGGGACCACCCCATCGGGACCACCTAACACACGGTTAATCAACGGACTTGCCTGAGCTTGCCAATAGCTGGCCAAAGATAGCAACGGCTAGACACTAACTAAATGTACAAACTCAGCTCTGATATCAATCAAGGCTGGGATCGACCTAGGCGGGTATGGGTAAGGGTCTAAATGTGGGATTAATTCAAAAGCGGCAAAGTGCCAAATTTATTTATGCAAAGTGTTATTTTGAATTGATAATTTAAACGAATAAACGAGTGAATAAAAACTTACTTCTATTTGAATAAAACTTTGCCAAAGGATTGAATTAAGACTCTTGGCAATGGAGTACAAAGGAGTTGAGAAAGCTTGAGAGACCTTGTGGGGATGGAGGATTACAACAGTGAGTGTGAGTGTGTGAATTAGGCCGTATTCAATTTTTTGCCCTTTGAATTTTGCAGTGTTTAATATAATGCTAACGAGTACCTATTCATAGAATACAATATGGAAATAATTATTGACACGTGAATGGTACAGATTCAATGATAAAAATTGAATCTTGATCTTGATAATGTCTACCGACAATCTTGGAGACAATATTTAATTATTACTGCTTTTTTTTGAACTTGGATTTCAACCACATCAAAAGTGAAACAGTATTGCGCAATAATGGGCTTTGGACTGATCTTGAATTATTGTTCTGATGGGTCATGCTGATGCTGACTTGTAGAATAATTTGATTTGATGAATTATAGTGATATCTTGATGAGCTGTATAGAATAGTGACTGTGCATTATTGCCTATATGCTCATGAAAGGCAATTATGGTCAAGGGAATTATGTAGGTTCACTATTCAAGACAGCTCATTAGGAAATCAACGTTAACTTATCAAAACAAATTATTCAATGTGTCAGCATCAGTACGACCCATCAGAAAAAGATTGCCCACTAACGAAGAAAGGAACATTAGCTTTATACCCTCGCATGAATGAATACCACCTGTGCCTTATGAATGATTGACCATTTAAATCAAAGTGTGAAAGAAACCATTCTCTTTTGACCTAATTCTCTATTGAATTGAAATTTTACCTCACATAATCTTTACGAATTTTAAATGGCTTAGAAATAACTGTGATTTAAGAAAATGTTGGAGGTTGTATAGTTGAATATGTTAGTGAACCAATTGAAGCAGAAGTTTCATCTATTAGCTAAGCGATTAGAGCTTTATAATAAATTATTTGAGAATCTTCTACGTGATTATCTTTTAAATAATCATAATTAGAAGACTTAGAAGGCATGGAATATGAAGATCGAGGAGGTGTAACATTTTCAGAAAATCTTGAAGAGGAATCTTTTTCTCGGCTTGAATTAAATTTTAATAATACTCGATCATTCGGCTCTTCCATTATTTGTTGAATATTCTTTTGAGTAATATTTCTTCGTGGCCTAGCATTTTGAATAATGAATTCTTGAGGAATAGTGATTTCATTCTATTTTAATAACTTCGGAGTTAAAGTAGTAACATTATCTGATTCGGCAATTTAATTGCATTGTTTCATCTAGACTTGATTTTAATATACACTTAGGATTAAGTTGAGATGATAATAATTTGAAATACAGCCAATAAGTAATAGCAAAATATCTTTAAAGCTCATGAAATTGGCCCGTTAAGTCATTTTGACTATTAGGAAGATGAATATCTAATAATAAAGTATCTATAATCCAAGGGTCATTTAAGTCTACCGAATAATTTAGACAACAATTAAAATATATGGGACCATTGCAAATGTTCGTTTGAATCATAGCTACTAATGACTCTTTATGACGTATTAATGGATTCTCTCTAAAGGTCATGAGTGTAGGACAATCAATCCCTGATGTTGTTAAAGGTTGGAGTGCAACTTGATTCACACCAAACCAAATATAGCTATGTTACTTTATGTACTTTTCAATAGCAATTTTAGAAAGTAAGTCAATGGTTTGAAGTTCTTCGTCTAAACTAAATGTTTCTTCACGATCTTTCATTGATAGAGCAACATGGAAATTAAACTTGCCAATTCTACCTTTTGTTTATGAATTTTCCAATTTTGAAAAATGATCTTGCCAGCTAACTCCTTTGCTGTTAACCATATTAGACTCCTTTACACTACCTAAACTAAGACGATCGCTAAATCAAGAGATCAGCTAAGTTACGTTTGAACGCTTAGCTAAGACGCATGCACATTCTACCGGGACCACTGGGACCACCCCATCGGGACCACCTAACATACGGTTAATCAATGGACTTACCTGGGCTTGCCAATAGCTGACCAACGATAGCAACAGCTAGACACTAACTAAAGGGACAAACTCAGCTATGATACCAATCAAGGCTAGGATTGACCTAGGCGAGTGTGGGTAAAGGTCTAAATGTGGGATTAATTCAAAAGCAGCGGAGTGTTAAATTTATTTATGCAAAGTGTCATTTTGAATTGATAATTTAAACGAATAAACAAGTGAATAAAAACTTACTTTTATTCGAATAAAACTTTGCTTAAGGATTGAATTAAGGCTCTTGGTAATGAAGTACGAAGGAGTAGAGAAAGCTTGAGAGACCTTGTGGGGATTGAGGAATACAAGAGTGAGTGTGAGTGTGTAAATTAGGCTGCATTCAAATTTTTACCCTGTGAATTTTGCAGCATTTAATATAATGCTAAGGAACACCTGTTTATAGAATACAATATGGAAATAAGTGCTAACACGTGAATGGTAAAGATTTAATAATAAAAATTGAATCTTGATCTTGATAATATCTGCCGACAATCTTGGAGACAATCTTGAATTATTACTGCTTCTTTTTGAACTTGGACTACAACCACATCAAAAGTGCAACAGTATTGTACAAAAATGGACTTTTGACTGATCTTGAATTATTATTCTGATGGGTCATGCTGATGTTGACCTGTAGAATAATTTGATTTGATGTATTATAGTGATATCCTGATGAGCTATCTTGAACAGTGACCGTGCATTATTGCCTATATGCTCATGAAAGGCAATTATGGTCAAGGGAATTATGTAGCCTCACTATTCATGACAGCTCATTAAGATATCAACGTAACTCATCAAAACAAATTATTCAATGTGTCAGCATCAGCACGAACCATCAGAAGAAGATTGCCCACTAATTGAAGAAAGGAACAATAACTTTATATCTTTGCATGAATGAATGCCACTCATGTCTTATGAATGATTGACCATTTAAATCAAAGTGTGAAAGAAACCATTCTGTTTTGACCTAATTCTCTATTGAATTGAAATTTTGCCTCAAATAATCTTTACGAATTTTGAATGGCTTAGAAATAACCGTGCAACATTTTCAGAAAATCTTGAAGAGGAATCTTTTTCACGGCTTGAATTAAATTTTGCTAATACTCGATCATTGGGCTCTTCTATTATTTGTTGAATATTCTTTTGTGCAATATTTCTTTGTGGTCTAATATTTTGAATAATGAATTCTTGAGGAATTGTGATTTCATTCCATTTTAATAACTTCGGAGTTAAAGTAGTAACATTATCTGTTTCGGCAATTTAATTGCATTATTTCATCTAAACTAGATTTTAATATGCATCTAGGATTAACTTAAGATGATAATAATTTGAATACACTCCATAAGTAATAGCAAAATATCTTGAAAACTCACGAAATTGGTCCTTTAAGTTATTTTGAATATTAGGAAGATGAATATCTAATAATAAAGTATCTACAATCCAAGGGTCATTTAAGTTTACTGAACAACCTGGACAACAATTAAAATATACGGGACCATTGCAAATGTTTGTTTGAATCATTGCTAATAATGAATCTTTATGACGTATTAATCGATTGTCACTAAAGGTCGTGAGTATAGGACAATCTAACCCTGATGTTGTTAAAGGTTGGAGTGCAACTTGGTTCACACCAAAACAAATATAGCTATTTTACTTTATGTACTTTTCAATACCAATTTTAGAAAGTAAGTCAATGGTTTACAGTTCTTCATCTAAACTAAATGTTTCTTCACGATCTTTCATTGATAGAGTAACATGGAAATTAAACTTGCCAATTCTACCTTTCGTTTGTGAATTTTCCAATTTTGAGAAATAATCTTGGCAACTAAATCCTTTGCTATTAACCACATTAGACTCCTTCGCACTACCTAAACTAAGACAATCGCTAAACCAAGTGATCATCTGAGTTACATTTGAGCACATAGCTATGAGTCATGCACATTCTACCGGGACCACTGGGACCACCCCATCGGGACCACCTAACGCGGTTAATCAACGGACTTACTTGGGCTTACCAATAGCTGACCAATAATAGCAACGGCTAGACACTAACTAAATATACAAACTCAGCTCTAATCCAATCAAGGTCAGGATCGACCTAGGAGGGTATGGGTAAGGGTTTAAATGTGGGATTAATTCAAAAGCAGCAGAGTGCCAAATTTATTTATGCAAAGTGTAATTTTGAATTGATAATGTAAACGAATAAACGAGTGAATAAAAACTTACTTTTATTCGAATAAAGCTTTGTCTAAGGATTGAATTAAGGCTCTTGGTAATGGAGTACGAAGAAGTGGAGAAAGCTTGAGAGACCTTGTGGGGATGGAGGATTACAAGAGTGAGTGTGAGTGTGTAAATTAGGCTGTATTCAATTTTTTGCCTTGTGAATTTTGCAGCATTTAATATAATGCTAAGGAATACCTGCTCATAGAATACAATATGAAAATAATTGTTGACACATGAATGGCAAAGATTCAATGATAAAAATTGAATCTTGATCTTGATAATATCTGCTGATAATCTTGGAGACAATCTCAAATTATTACCGCTTCTTTTTGAACTTGGACTTCAACCACATCAAAAGTGAAAGAATATCGTACAATAATGGACTATGGACTGATCTTGAATTATTGTTCTAATAGGTCATGTAGATGTTGACCTATAGAATAATTTGATTTGATGAATTAGGGCTCTCGGTAATGGAGTATAAAGGAGTGGACAAAACTTGAGAGACCTTATGGGGATGGAGGATTACAAGAGTGAGTGTGAGTGTGTGAATTAGGCTGTATTCAATTTTAGAAAGTAAGTCAATGCTTTGAACTTCTTCCCCTAACCTAAATGTTTCTTCTCGATCTTTCCTTGATAAAGCAACATGGAAATTAAACTTGCTAATTCTACCTTTTGTTTATGAATTTTCCAATTTTAAAAAATAATCTTGACAACTAACTCTCTTGCTATTAACCACATTAGACTCCTTCATACTACCTAAACTAAGACGATTGCTAAACCAAGAGATCATCTGATTTACATTTGAACACTTAGCTAAGGGTCATGCACATTCTACCGGGATCACTGAGACCACCCCCTCGAGACCTCCTAATACACGTTTAATCAACGGACTTATCTGGGCTTACCAATAGCTGACCAATGATAGCAACGGCTAGACACTAACTAAATATACAAACTCAACTCTGATAAGAATCGAGACCAAGATCAACCTAGGTGGGTATGGGTAAGGGTGTAAATGTGGGATTAATTCAAAAGCAGCTGAGTGACAAATTTATTTATGTAAAGTGTAATTTTGAATTGATAATTTAAACGAATAAACGAGTGAATAAAAACTTGCTTTTATTTGAATAAAACATTGTCTAAAGATTGAATTAAGGCTCTTGGTAATAGAGTACAAAGGAGTGGAGAAAGCTTGAGAGACCTTGTGGGGATGGAGGATTACAAGAGTGAGTGTAAGTGTGTGAATTAGGCTGTATTCAATTTTTTGCCTGGTGACTTTTGCAATGGTTGATATAATGCTAAGGAGTACCTATTTATAGAATACAATATGGAAATAATCGTTGACACGTGAATGGTAAAGATTCAATGATAAAAATTGACTCTGGATCTTAATAATGTCTACCGACAATCTTGGAGATAATCATGAATTATTGCTGCTTCATTTTGGACTTGGACTTTAACCACATGAAAAGTGAAACAGTATTGTACAATAATGGACTTTGGATTGATCTTGAATTATTGTTCTGATGAGTCATGCTGATGTTGACCTGTAGAATAATTTGTTTTGATGAATTATAGTGATATCCTGATGAGCTGTCTTAAATAGTGACCATGCACTATTGCCTATATGGTCATGAAAGGCAATTATGGTCAACGGAATTATGTTGGTTCACTATTCAAGACATCTCATCAGGATATCGACATAACTCATCAAAACTAATTATTCAACATGTCAGCATCAGCACGACCCACCAGTAGAAGATTTCTCACTAATTGAAGAAAGCAACATTAACTTATGTCTTTGCATGAATTAATACCACTCGTGTCTTACAAATGATTGACCATTTAAATCAAAGTGTGAAAGAAACCATTCTCTTTTGACCTAATTGTCTATTGAATTGAAATTTTGCCTTAAATAATCTTTACGAATTTTAAATGGCTTTCAAATAACCATGATTTAGGAAAATATTGGAGGTTGCGTAGTTGAATATGTTAGTGAACCAGTTGAAGAAGAAGCTTCATCTATTAGCTCAGCGATTGAAGCTTTATAATAAATTTTTTGAGAATCTTCTAGTTGGTTATCTTTTAAATAATCATAATTAGAAGACTTAGAAGGCATGGAAAATGAAGATCGAGGAAATGTAACATTTTCAGAAAATCTTGAAGAGGAATCTTTTTCTCGGTTTGAATTAAGTTTTATTAATACTCGATCATTGGGCTCTTCTATTATTTATTGAATATTCTTTTGAGCAATATTTCTTTGTGGCCTAGTATTTTGAATAATGAATTCTTAACTAATAGTGATTTCATTCCATTTGAATAACTTCGGAGTTAAAGCAGTAACATTATCTGATTCGGCAATTTAATTGCATTGTTTCATCTAAACTAGATTTTAATATACATTTAGGATTAAGTAGAAATGATGATAATTTGAAATGCAGTCTATAAGTAACTGCAAAATATGTTGAAAGCTCATGAAATTGGACCTTTAAGTTATTTTGAATATTAGGAAGATGAATATCTGATAATAAAGTAGCTACAATCCAAGGGTCATTTAAGTCTACAGAATAATTTGGACAACAATTAAAATATATCAGACCATTGCAAATGTTCGTTTGAATCATAGCTATTAATGAATCTTTATAACGTACTAATCGATCGTCTCCAAAGGTCGTGAGTATAGGACAATCTAACCCCGATTTTGTTAAAGGTTGGAGTGCAACTTGATTCACTCCAAAACAAATATAGCTATGTTCCTTATGTACTTTTCAATAGCAATTTCAGAAAGTAAGTCAATGCTTTGAAGCTCTTCATCTAAACTAAATGTTTCTCCACGATCTTGCATTGATAGAGCAACACGAAAATTTTGCCAATTGTACCTTTTGTTTATGAATTTTCCAATTTGAAAAAATAATCTTGACAACCAACTCCCTAGCTGTTAACCACATTAGACTCCTTCACACTACCCAAACTAAGACGATCGCTAAACCAAGAGATCATCTGAGTTATGTTTGAACACTTAGCTAAGAGTCATGCAC
Organism: Carnegiea gigantea; assembly: GCA_029747015.1. Taxonomy (NCBI): domain Eukaryota; kingdom Viridiplantae; phylum Streptophyta; class Magnoliopsida; order Caryophyllales; family Cactaceae; genus Carnegiea; species Carnegiea gigantea. Next base: position 120,748 of record JAKOGI010000046.1, on the reverse strand, counting down.
ATTCTACCGGGACCGCCGGGACCACCCCATCGGGACCGCCTAACACATGGTTAATCAACGGACTTACCTGAGCTTGCCAATTGCTGACCAACGATAGTAACGGCTAGACACTAACTAAATGTATAAACTCTGCTCTGATACCAATCAAGGCCAGGATCGACCTAGGTGGGAATGGGTAAGGGTCTTAATGTAAGATTAATTCAAAAGCAACAGAGCGTCAAATTTATTTATGTAAAGTGCAATTTTGAATTGATAATTTAAATGAATAAACGAGTGAATAAGAACTTGCTTTTATTTGAATAAAACTTTGCCCAAGGATTGAATTAAGGCTCTTGGTAACAGAGTACAAAGGAGTGGAGCAAGCTTCAGAGACCATTTAGGAATGGAGGATTACAAGAGTGAGTGTGAGTGTGTGAATTAGGCTGTATCCAATTTTTTACCTTGTGAATTTTGCAGTGCTTGATATAATGCTAAGGAGTGCCTATTTATAGAATAAAGTATGGAAATAATTGTTGACACGTGAATGGTAAAAATTCAATGGTAAAAATTGAATCTTGATCTTGATAATGTCTGCCGATAATCTTGGAGACAATCCATAATTACTGCTGCTTCTTCTTGAATTGGTCTTCAACTACATCAAAAGTTTAGCAGTATTGTAAAATAATAGACTTTGGACTAAGCTTGAATTATTGTTTTGATGGGTCATGCTGATGCTGACCTATAGAATAATTTGTTTTAATGAATTATAGTGTTATCTTGATGAGCTGTCTTGAATAGTGACCGTGCATTATTGCCTATATGCTCATGAAAGGCAATTATGGTCAAGGGAGTTATGTAGGTTCACTATTTAAGATAGCTCATCAGGAAATCAATGTAACTCATCAAAACAAATTATTCAACATGTCAGCATCAGCACGACCCATCAGAAGAAGATTGCCCACTAATTGATGAAAGGAATAATAATTTTATTTCTTTACATGAATGAATACCACTCGTGTCTTATGAATGATTGACCATTTAAATCAAAGTGTGAAAGAAACCATTCTCTTCTGACCTAATTCTCTATTGAGTTGAAATTTTGCCTTAAACAATCTTTATGAATTTTAAATGGCTTAGAAATAACCATGATTTAAGAAAATGCTTGAGGTTGCATAGTTGAATATGTTAGTGAACCAATTGAAGAAGAAGCTTCACCTATTGGCTCAGCGATTGGAGCTTTATAATAAATATTTTGAGAATCTTCTACTTGGTTATCTTTTAAATAATCATAATTAGAAAACTTAGAGGGCATGGAATATGAAGATCGAGGAAGTGTAACATTTTCAGAAAATCTTGAAGAGGAATCTTTTTCTCGGCCTCAATTAAATTTTATCAATACTCAATCATTGGGCTCTTCTATTATTTGTTGAATATTCTTTTGGGCAATATTCCTTTGTGGCCTAGTATTCTGAATAATGAATTCTTGAGGAATAGTGATTTCATTCCATTTTAATAACTTCGGAGTTAAAGTAGTACCATTATCCGATTCGGCAATTTAATTGCATTGTTTCACCTAAACTAAATTTTAATATACATTTAGGATTAAGTTGAGATGATAATAATTTGAAATCCAGTCTATAAGTAATAGCAAAATATCTTGAAAGCTCACGAAATTGGACCTTTAAGTTATTTTGAATATTAGGAAGATGAATATCTAATAATAAAGTATCTACAATTCAATGGTTTTTTAAGTCTACTGAATAATTTAGACAACAATTAAAATATATGGGACCATTGTAAATGTTCATTTGAATCATAGCTACTAATGAATCTTTATGACGTATTAATCGATTGTCTCTAAAGGTCGTGAGTATAGGACAATCCAACCCTGATGTTGTTAAAGGTTGGAGTGCAACTTGATTCACATCAAAACAAATATAGCTATGTTACTTTATGCACTTTTCAATAGCAATTTTAGAAAGTAAGTCAATGCTTTGAAGTTCTTTATCTAAACTAAATGTTTCTTCACAATCTTTCATTGATAGAGCAACATGGAAATTAAACTTGCCAATTCTACCATTTGTTTATGAATTTTCCAATTTCGAAAAATAATCTTGACAACTAACTCCCTTGCTATTAACCACATTAGACTCCTTCACACTACCTAAACTAAGACAATCGCTAAACCAAGAGATCGTCTGAGTTATGTTTGAACACTTGGCTAAGAGTCATGCACATTCTATCGAGACCACTGGGACCACCCCATCGGGGCCGCCTAACACACAATTAATCAACGGACTTACCTGGGCTTGCCAATAGTTGACCAACGATTGCAATGGCTAGACACTAACTAAATATACAAACTCAACTCTGGTACCAATCAAGGCCAGGATCGACCGAGCCGGGTATGGGTAAGGGTCCAAATGTGGGATTAATTCAAAAGCACCAGAGTGTCAAATTTATTTATGTAAATATAATTTTGAATTGATAATTTAAATGAATAAACGAGTGAATAAAAACTTACTTTTATTTGAATAAAACTTTGTCTAAGGATTGAATTAAAGCTATTAGTAATGGAGTACAAAGGAGTGGAGAAAGTTTGGGAGACCTTGTGGGAATGGAGGATTACAAGAGTGAGTGTGAGTGTTTGAATTAGGCTGTAGTTAATTTTTTGCGTTGTGAATTTTGCCGTGCTCGATATAATGCTAAGGAGTACCTATTTATAGGATATAATAGTAAAGATTCAATGATAAAAATCGAATCTTGATCTTGATAATGTCTGCCGACAACCTTGGAGACAATCTTGAATTATTGCTGCTTCTTTTGGAACTTGGACTTCAACCACATCAAAAGTGAAACAGTATTGTACAATAATGGACTTCGGACTGATCTTGAATTATTGTTCTGATCGGTCATGCTAATGCTAACCTGTAGAATAATTTGTTTTGATGAATTATAGTGATCTCTTGATGAGCTGTCTTGAATAGTGACCGTGCATTATTGCCTACATGCCCATGAAAGGCAATTATGGTCAAGGCAATTATGTAGGTTCACTATTCATGACAGCTCATCAGGATATCAACATAACTCATCAAAGCAAATTATTCAACGTGTCACCATCAGCACGATCCATTAGAAGAAGGTTGTCCACTAATTGAAGAAAGGAACATTAACTTATGTCTTTGCATGAACGAATACTACTCGTGTCTTATGAATGATTGACCATTTAAATCAAAGTGTGAAAGGAATCATTCTCTTTTGACCTAATTCTCTATTGAATTGAAATTTTGCCCTAAATAATCTTTACGAATTTTAGATGGGTTAGAAATAACTGTGATTTAAGAAAATGTTGGAGGTTACATAGTTGAATATGTTAGTAAACCAATTGAAGAAGAAGCTTCATCTATTGGCTCAGCGATTGGAGCTTTATAATAAATTTTTTGAGAATCTTCTACTTGGTTAACCTTTAAATAATCATAGTTAGAAGACTCAGAAGGCATGGAATATGAAGATCGAGGAGGTGTGACATTTTCAGAAAATCTTGAAGATGAATCTTTTTCTCGGCTTGAATTAAATTTTATTAATACTCGATCATTGGGCTCCTCGATTATTTGTTGAATATTCTTTTGAGCAATATTTCTTTGTGGCCTAGTATTTTGAATAATGAATTCTTGAGGAATAGTGATTTCATTCCATTTTAATAACTTTGGAGTTAAAGTAGTAACATTATCTGATTCGGCAATTTAATTGCATCATTTCATCTAAACTATATTTTAATATACATTTAGGATTAAGTTGAGATGACATTAATTTGAAATACTCGCTGTAAGTAATAGCAAAATATCTTCAAAGCTCACGATATTGGACTTTAAGTTATTTTGAGTATTAGGAAGTTGAATACCTAATAATAAAGTATTTATAATCCAAGGGTCATTTAAGTCTACTGAATAATTTGGACAACAATTAAAATATATGGACCATTGCAAATGTTCATTTGAACCATTGCTAATAATGAATCTTTATGACGTATTAATCGATTGTCTCTAAAGGTCGTGAGTATAGGAGAATCTAACCCTGATGTTGTTAAAGGTTGGAGTGCAACTTGATTCACACCAAAACAAATATAGCTATGCAAATTTATGTACTTTTCAATAGCAATTTTAGAAAGTAAGTCAATGCTTTGAAGTTCTTCATTTGAACTAAATTTTTCTTCACGATCTTTCATTGATAGAGCAACATGGAAATTAGACTTGCCAATTCTACCTTTCGTTTATGAATTTTCCAATTTTGAAAAATAATCTTGACAACTAACTCCCATGCTATTAACCACATTAGACTCCTTCACACTACCTAAACTAAGACGATCGCTAAACCAAGAGATCATCTGAGTTACGTTTGAACACTTAGCTTACAGTCATGCACGTTCTACCGGGACCACTGGGACCACCCCATCGGGACCACCTAACGCACGGTTAATCAACGGACTTATCTGAGCTTGCCAATAGCTAATCAAGGATAGCAACGGGTAGACACTAACAAAATATACAAGCTCAGCTCTGATACCAATCAAGGCTAGGATCGATCTAGGCGGGTATGGGTAAGGGTCTAAATGTGGGATTAATTCAAAAGCGGCAAAGCGTCAAATTTATTTATGTAAAGTGCAATTTTGAATTGATAATTTAAACGAATAAACGAGTGAATAAAAACTTACTTTTATTTGAATAAAACTTTGTCTGAGGATTGAATTAAGGCTGTTGGTAATGGAGTACAAAGGAGTGAAGAAAGCTTGAGAGACCTTTTGGGGATGGAGGATTACAAGAGTGAGTGTGAATGTGTGAATTAGGCTATATTCAATTTTTTACCTTGTGAATTTTGCAGTGTTTGATATAATACTAAGGAGTATCTATTTATAGAATACAATATGGAAATAATTGTTGACACGTGAATGGTAAAGATTCAATGATAAAAATCGAATTGTCGATTTAGAGAGTACACAACCACAAGAGGGGGGTGAATTGTGGTGTCCGATTTTCGCAAGTTGCTGGCAAACAGTCTTAGGCCCTGTTTACATAGGTTGTTCTTGAGATAAGCAGAAGCGAAAATCCAACAAAATTGAATGCGGAAATAATGGACACAGGATTTTTACGTGGAAACATCTCTAGCCCAACTAAGGTGAAAAAACCACGACCTACCTCCTGTAGGATTTACACACTTCACTAAACGGGCTAAACACATTACAATAGTAACACACCTTGTTACAACTTGTAACACACGTAACCGTCTTCCCTAAGACAAGTTATCCCACATCCAAAATCCCCTTGATTTGGACACACACTCTACTCACTTTTGTGAAAGAAGAGTATAAAGAAAAAAACACCCTATTACAATGCTTCTCAACTAAGCTAATATAGGGTACAATGAAATCCTAGTATGCCAACTTTGAAAGCTCAAATAACTCACTTACTAGACACGGTTTTCTTTTCAAACTTTTAAGCTCATGAACACTAAATTTTTCTCTTTGAAAACCGATGCTTCTATCGTTCTAAGAAGCGACTTTATATAGTGCTTGGAAAAACAATTCCTCAAATTTTTGGAAACTAAAATCCCTAAAGAATATAGAATTCTTTAGCCACAAGGGATGAGGAAACATGAGCTGGAAACACTTCCTAAACCGTGTGCATAAGGCGGTGATTCTCAGCAACTAGCCCATGTTTTTCTCAACAACCTTATCCACTTGCCAAAAATTGGATATTCTTTTTATTCAAAAAAGATTTTGCAAATCCCCTTAGATTTTAATAACCGTTTTTAGGATAAGGGGTAAGATACTCCATAAAAAATCTTTCTTGCAAATCCTTGAAGAAGCTGCTCAAAATCCAAAAGATAAAAATCGTGCAAAACAGTTTTTTTTTTTTTTCGCAGCTTATTCTGGAAACACCCTGATCACCCTGTTTCCAGGATTGTTCTGAAGGGTGATTCGAAATATTTATCAAAAGAAAACAAAATCGTTTCAAGTAAGTGGTAAGTTAAGAGTTTCTGATTGGCATATTAACAAGAGTCTAAAAATATAAAACCAAATTAAATCAAGACATCTTGTTGTAACCACTAGTCATCTTGTAGAGAGACGAATCTGCTGCAAACACTTCACAGAACCTGTTCCTCACGGCTGCACTTATATCCTATGCTTCAAACACTTCACAGGACATGTTTCAAACACCTTACAGAGCCTGTTCCTCATGGTTGTTCTTACATCGCTGACTTGAGTACCTGTTCTTGATAAACCATTAGTCAAGCAGTTTTAATATATTGAAAAACAGCAGTAAGGCCCTGTTGGTAAAGCCTGTTTGGAACAACAACAACTACTACAACACTTGGATTTGTTATCATCAAAACCTTATACATTGTAACAAATTCCCCCTTTTTGATGATGACAAATCAAGTGACCATATTGACTTTCAAGGACAATTGAAGTGATTAGTGCCAATTATTTATAGGACCGACAATTCACATGAAGCAGTTAGTATCGAAAAAGTGTAAGAAATTTAACTCGTCCATGGCAAAACTAAAACAATATTGGTCAACCTATCTTCCCCCTTTTGGCATCATTAAAAAGTAGGGGCGAACAGTCAAACATTGGGTGTTTGCTATCACCATCACTTGGGTAATGGAGGAAAGTCAACAGGCGATACACTCAAGTGTGTTGGTACGGTAATGGGATTGGCCATCCTAGACACACACAAGTAATTCGCAATAAAAGCAAGCAAGGCAAAGCCAATCAAAAACCAAGATAACCTGTCATTCACCAAAAGAGTGCAACAGAAAAGTACAAATGGAGAGGGAAGGAGAACCAAGAGAAGTTAGAGACAGCCTATGAGAACAACAGATGGGAACGGCTTATGGGGGTGATTAGGGAGCAGGAGGGGCAAATTTGGCAGAGAGGGAAGAAAGAAGGGCGAGGAGATCTTCATGGCGTTTAGCGTTTAGAGCTTTTTTCTCGTCCAGGGCAGCCTTTACAGCAGTAAGCTCAGCACTGAGTCGAGAGTTTTCTTCCAAAGCAGCCTCAAGCTTGACTGAGGAACTGCCAGGAACAAGAGGACGGGGTGTTCTGGTCCCCTGTTCTGAGGCAGACCCCTCAACCAAAGTGTATCCACACTCCATAAGGGTGTTACTCCCAATCTCATCAATGAACTGAGCACCCACCTTCTTCTGCAGAGTCACCCCAAAGTGCTCAAACACACTAGTCAGGAAGAAGCCGTATCCCAGGTCATGTTCCCTGGAGGTGTTTGCAATTCTTGCTATGTGGCGAATCATGATGGCAGGAAGGTTGATTTGCTCTTCCTTGTCCATCAGATCCATCAAACATTGATCCATGGCATCAGCAAGATTGCGACCCTTGCCCCTGAGGATGACATTTTTGATGATAAACCAGAATATCAATTGATGGAGCGATGTCATGTCCCCTTTCTTCACAGACTTGGGTGTTTGGAGGCTTAATTGCTGGCTAAATTTTTGGGCGAGTTCCAGCAGCCTGGCTGTCCCTAGAATAGTCTTGTCTTCTCTCACATATATATCAAAACCCGTGGAGGGAATCCCCAGAATTTCCCCTAATATCTTCGCATCAAATCGAAGCTGTTGCCCATTAACAATACTTGTCACCACTCCTGCGGTGACAGTGCAGTTGGCATAAAACTCTGCCAACTCATGTACAGAACACCCCAGCTGGGTGTTTGTAAACAGCTCATACCACCCCTGTGCACGCAGCTTGTGCAGAAACACCCCCAGGCCCTGTTTCTCAAAATATTTTACCTTGATAATTTTGCCCCTGACTACCCGTCTCTGAAGCAGTTGGGTTAGTTTGGCTGAGATTGCGAATGGGGTAGACTTCTTGGCTCTTTTAGGTTGAGGCTCAGTAGGAGGGTCTTGGGTGGAGGCGTGTTTAAGAGAGGCTTTTCTCTTGGGAGTTTTGAGGGGTGATGGTTTGGAGGGTAAAGTGGAGGTCGATTTTGGTGCAGGCAGAGGCTTATCCTCTGAGGACTCTGAGAACACGGGAGTGCCCTGTTTGAAGGTGGTGTTCTCAGTGTCGCTATCTGATAAAGGCTCAGAGGAGGAATCAATTTCCTCAACAATAGGGGATGACTGTTTAGCAGGACGAGGTGTGGAGTGGAAGGCAATTCAGGCTGATTTTCGAGTTGGCCTGGTTGTGGGTTTGGCCGAAGAGGAGATTTGTGGTTTTGGTTTGACAGGGGTTTCACTTTTTTAGGGTTCTTCAGTCTGGCCGCTTTTAGACCTTGATGGTGATCGTGTTCTTTGCATTCTAGTACGCCTAGCCATAATTTTGTATCATTTACGTTTCTCACCGGTTGGTGGTACCGGTGTGGCTTGTTCAGGCTTCACAGGAGACTCCTCCATTTGACCACTACTTCCCCCTTTTTCTTTTGACAAATCCTCCCCTAGGTCATCCCTAAAAACCTCAGGCCCTATTTCTGGCCCTGTTTCCTGCTCTGGAAACAGCCCAAGCGAACTGATGTCATCTAGTCCATGATCGAACAGAAAGATTTCATCTAAAGGCCCAATTTCTCTTTCAGATGCCCCAACAAGTTCTTGGGGTTTACATGCCCCTGTTTCTCCAAACAGAATCAATTCCCACCCAAATTTGTAAGGGATGTCTTCCAATTTCAGATTCACTGTTCTGAGGTCGATGCTTTTCAAAAACCCAAAAGGTTTATAGACAATGGGTCGAGAAGGTTCAGTAGTTTTACCTTCCATGAGGGCCGTTAGAAATTGTGTAGGCGCAAACAGGGGTGTGGCTGTTTGCAAGGCTGTGCCCTGTGTCTGGTTGCCCTGAGTCAAGGTCGAGGAGCTCTCGGAGCTAATGGGAGACGCCATTTTTCAGAGGAAGGAGAGAGATTAGGGTTTCTTGAACAGAGTTTCAGAGCAAGAGAGTTTCGGTGGAGGTGAGAGATTGAGCAAGAGAGCTTTAAAGGGAGAGAGAGACATGCGAAATCTTTAAAACATTTTGCCCGTTTTGCAACGGGCTTTTGCATTTATTTAGGCCGCGCACGCCTCGGGAAGAGATTAGCAATTTTTAATTTGTTGCACGTATTTGACAAACAAGAGGCGTACCTGTTCTGGTGCTTGTTCTTGAGGTTACTTGCTCGGTAACATGGGACAATAAGGGCAATCTCATTAGACTTCAACGAGTGTCAGCAAGTTGCAAACCTCACATATGCTAAACATAGCACAGAAGTTGATTACAAACAAAATTTAACATGTTGTGCCCGTAACTTTTAAATTTTGCAAACAGGGAGAGAGAACAGGTTGGTCAGGTTGTTCTAATTAAGCCTAGTTCGAGTCTATTCCTTTCAAATTGTTCTCTACCCAATGCTTTTGTGAATATATCAGCAATTTGATTTTCAGTGGCACAAAAATTCATTGAGATCACTCCTTTTTCAACATTGTCTCTTAGAAAATGATGACGAATGTCAATATGTTTTGTTCTTTTGTGTTGACATGGATTTTTAGCAATGTTAATTGCACTTGTATTGTCACAATAAATAGGAATGCATCCTATGTCAACACAAAAGTCCTTGAGTTGTTGTCTTATCCATAATAACTGAGCACAACAAGATGCAGCTGCCACATACTCAGCTTCTGCTGTGGACAAGGCAACAGAGAGTTGTTTCTTGGTTGCCCAAGATACCAAACAAGGTCCAAGAAAGTGAGCCATACCTGAGGTACTTTTTCTATCAACCAAGAAACACTTCTTCTTTGAGGTACCCATTTAAAAATGCACTTTTGACATCCATTTGATACAACTTGATCTCCATGTGGGCTGCAAAAGCTATCAAAATTCGAATGGCTTCCATCCTTGCAACAGGTGCAAAGGTCTCTTCATAATCAATTCCCTCTTCTTGGTTGTAGCCTTGAACCACCAGCCGGGCCTTGTTCCTAGTGACTGTTCTGCACTTATCTAGCTTGTTACGGAACACCCACTTAGTTCCAATGATTGTTCTATCCTCTGGCCGTGGCACCAGGTGCCATACCTTGTTCCTTTCGAACTGATGGAGTTCTTCTTGGATGGCTGTGACCCAATCTGAATCTTTCTGAAGAACAGCCTCAGGCCTTGCTCCCTCCGATTGATCCTTACCTTGTTCACCTTGAAGCAGCACATCTTTTCTAACAAGACCTAGTTCGAAGTCTTCTTCCTGTGCATCATTCTCGCTTAGAGAGTTAGTTTCATCAAAAAGCACATGCACACTTTCCTCAACACACAAGGTTCTCTTATTAAACACTTTGTATGCCTTACTATGCGAGGAGTAACCAAGGAATATTGCTTCATCACTCCTTGGATCAAATTTTCCTAAGGCATCCTTTCCATTATTATGCACAAAACATTTACAACTAAAAACTCTCAAATGCATAATATTAGGTTTTCTTCTCTTGAAAAGTTCATAAGGAGTTTTGTTAAAAATAGGTCTAATCATGCATCTATTTATAATGTAACATGATGTATTCAAAGCTTCAGCCCAAAAGTTTCTAGGAAGACCACTAGCAACAAGCATAGTTCTAGTCATGTCCTCTAGAGTGCGATTTTTGCGTTCTACCACCTCGTTTTGTTGGGGTGTTCTTGGAGCTGAAAAATTATGATCAACACCATGCTCATTACAATAATCAATAAAGCTTGAATTTTCAAATTCTGTACCATTGTCAGACCTTAGGCATACCAAAGAGTGTCCTACCCTCTTTTCAGTCTTTTTAATGAAAGCAAGAAATTTTTTAAAAGTTTCATCTTTAGAAGCCAAAAACAGGGTCCAAGTGAAACGAGAGTAGTCATCCACTATCACAAGCACATACCTCTTACCTCCTCTGCTCATGATCCTCATTGGACCACATATATCCATATGTATCAATTCAAGAGGTCGAGTAGTGCTTACACACCTTTTAGATTTAAATGAATTTCTGATTTGTTTGCCTTTGGCACATGCATCACATACCTTGTCATCATTGAATTTGATGGAAGGTAAGCCTACCACTAAGTCTTTGGTTACAAGTTTGTTCAAAAGCGAGTGGCTTGCATGACCTAGCCTTTTGTGCCAAAGCATAACATCATCATTTAGGGCACTCAAACAAGTCAAATTATTTTGGGGAAGAGTAGAAATACACACTTTATAAACATTTTTGTGTTGCTTCCCCCTCAACACAACATCTCTTGTGTTCACATTTACAACCAAGCAACGTGTTGGAGAGAACACTACTAGGTTGTCTTTGTCACACAGTTGGGACACACTTAGTAAGTTGTGTTTTAATCCATCCACAAAATAAACATTGTCAATTGAATGGGAGAGTGAGTCACCTATCTTACCTATACCAACAATTGTCCCGGATTTATCGTTTCCAAATACCACACTCCCTCCTTCTGAAGCTGTAAGTGAGAGAAAATTGAATTTTTCACCAGTCATATGCCTCGAACACCCACTGTCAACATACCACAGCTGCCTGTTCCCTAGGGTGTTTCCTGTGCAGTTCGCTGGGTTGTTTACTGGGTTGTTCTCTCTCACTTCAGCCTGCAAAACAGATCATAGGTTAGTTTTAGGAACCCAGATCCACTTGGGTCCCATTTCTTTAGAGGTACAAATCTCATCTTTCCTAACCCATATTTGTTTTACATACACTGAGTTCCTTTTAATGGCATACTTTCTTGAGGGACAAGTATAACGGTAATGACCCGTTTTACCACAGTAATAACATACAATATTCTCAGATAATCCTACATATTTTCTATTCACTGGGTAGGTCATCTTAGGCACAAAACCTAGTCCTCTTCTATTTCGACTATGATTGGTGTTTAACCATTCAAGTGCTTGTGAGGACTTGTTCCAGAGCTTGTTTGTGGCAAGGTCTGATTCCATTTGTTTCATTTTCTCAAGCAAGTTTTTATTTTCTTCCAGCAAAGACTCGACCTTGCCTTTTAAGTCAAGGGATTCTTTTTCTAGCTCAGTCAGTTTAGTGGAACAAGTCTCTTCTTTCATGAGTAGAGTTTCTTTAAGCACATTGATGTTTTCATGCAAGCCAAGAGTCTCTTTGTCAACTTCAAGTTTTTCCAACTTAAGGGTTTCATTTTCAATTTCTAGATCTCGAACATCCCTTTTTAATTTAGCACATATATCCATTATAGTGTACACTAATTCCTCAAGAGTTGATTTATTTAGACCACGTACCTTGTTCTTGAGTTGAGTCAGACTATCTATTGATCCATCATCTGAATCAGTGTCACTTCTTACCATGAGTGCTACATCAGCTTTCCCAACTTCAGACCTTTCCTCATCCTCACTTGAGTCTCCCCAGGCCGCGAGCATAGCTTTTGAGAACCTTTTCGCTAGCTGCTTACACCCTGTTTCCTCCCCTGTTTTCTAGGGTGTTCGAGTTCTTGTTCTTTCTTGTGCAGTGGATAGTTTCTCACAATGTGGTCCAGTTTGCCACACTTGAAACACCTGGAGAACTGTTCCCGAGAGTGTTCCTGACATTGCTGAAGTCCTTCCTTTTGCTATTTTCTTTGACTTTCTTGAAGAACTTCTTGAACTTTGGAGTGATCATGGCAATCTCCTCCTCATCAAAATCAGAATCATCTTCTAAGGCCTTTAGTGCAAAACCTCGATCTCTCTTTGTCTCATCTTTCTGTTGAGAATTTTTTCTAAGTTCATATGTTTAGAGGTTGCCAATCAGCTCATCTAAGGTGATCTTGTTCATGTCGTTAGCTTCTTGGATGGCCGTGACTTTCGCTTCCCAAGAATGAGGTAAAATTCTTAGGATTTTCCTCACCAATTCTTCGGTGGTGAAGGATTTTCCCAGGGATTTCAACTCATTCGTTATGTGAGTGAAGCGAGTGTACATGTCCATCACACTTTCACAATCACCCATCTCAAACAGCTCATATTTTCTTACAAGTAATTCAATCCGGGATTGCTTTACCTGATTGGTCCCTTCGTGAGCTATTTGCAAAGCATCCCAGATCTCCTTGGCCGACTCACATTCAGATATGCGAGTATATTCATCAGGACCTAGGCTGAAATATAGAAGTTTCTTGGCTTTGGCATTCTTCTCCATCATTTTGTAATCTTCAGTATTGAATTCTTTAGACTCCTTGGGGATTGAATTTCCATCTTCAGTTATTTTCTTTGGGATGAGTGGTCCATTCTTGATGAGCATCCACAACGCATAGTCCTCAGCTTGGATGTAGTTTTCCATCCTATTCTTCCACCAACCATAGTGTTGGCTATTGAAGTATGGTGGTCAAGTTATGGATTGACCTTCAAGCATGCCTTGTGGGGTACTCATCTTTAAGGATCTCTCAAGGTGTTAGCCTTTCAAAGGAGAACCTGCTCTGATACCACTTGTTGATTTAGAGAGTACACAACCACAAGAGGGGGGTGAATTGTGGTGTCCGATTTTCGCAAGTTGCTGGCAAACAGTCTTAGGCCCTGTTCGCACAGGTTGTTTCTGAGATAAGCAGAAGCGAAAATCCAACAAAATTGAATGTGGAAATAATGGACACAGGATTTTTACGTGGAAAACACCTCTAGCCCAACTGAGGTGAAAAAAACCACGACCTACCTCCTGTAGGATTTACACACTTCACTAAACGGGCTAAACACGTTACAATAGTAACACACCTTGTTACAACTTGTAACACACGTAACCGTCTTCCCTAAGACAAGTTACCCCACGTCCAAAATCTCCTTGATTTGGACACACACTCTACTCACTTTTGTGAAAGAAGAGTATAAAGAAAAAACCCTATTACAATGCTTCTCAACTAAGCTAATATAGGGTACAATGAAATCCTAGTATGCCAACTTTGAAAGCTCAAATAACTCACTTACTAGACACGATTCTCTTTTCAAACTTTTAAGCTCATGAACACTAAATTTTTCTCTTTGAAAACCGATGCTTCTATCGTTCTAAGAATCGACTTCATATAGTGCTTGGAAAAACAATTCCTCAAATTTTTGAAAACTAAAATCCCTAAAGAATATAGAATTCTTTAGCCACAAGGGATAAGGAAACATGAGCTAGAAACACTTCCTAAACCGTGTGCATAAGGCGGTGATTCTCAGCAACTAACCCATGTTTTACTCAACAACCTTATCCACTTGCCAAAAATTGGATATTCTTTTTATTCAAAAAAGATTTTGCAAATCCCCTTGGATTTTAATAACCGTTTTTAGGATAAGGGGTAAGATACTCCATAAAAAAATCTTTCTTGCAAATCCTTGAAGAAGCTGCTCAAAATCCAAAAGATAAAAATCGTGCAAAATAGTTTTTTTTTTTTTCGCAGCTTATTCTGGAAACACCCTGATCACCCTGTTTCCAGGATTGTTCTGAAGGGTGATCCGAAATATTTACCAAAAGAAAACAAAACCGTTTCAAGTAAGTGGTAAATTAAGAGTTTCTGATTGGCATATTAACAAGAGTCTAAAAATATAAAACCAAATTAAATCAAGACATCTTGTTGTAACCACTAGTCATCTTGTAGAGAGACGAATCTGCTGCAAACACTTCACAGAACCTGTTCCTCACGGCTGCACTTATATCCTATGCTTCAAACACTTCACAGGACATGTTTCAAACACCTTACAGAGCCTGTTCCTCATGGTTGTTCTTACATCACTGACTTGAGTACCTGTTCTTGATAAACCATTAGTCAAGCAGTTTTAATATATTGAAAAACAGCAGTAAGGCCCTATTGGTAAAGCCTGTTTGGAACAACAACAACTACTACAACATTTGGATTTGTTATCATCAAAACCTTATACATTCTAACACGAATCTTGATCTTGATAATGTCTGCCGACAACCTTGGAGACAATCTTGAACTATTGCCGCTTCTTTTTGAACTTGGACTTCAACAACATCAAAAGTTAAGCAGTATTGTACAATAATGGGCTTTGCACTGATCTTGAATTATTATTCTGATGGGTCATGCCGATACTGACCTATAGAATAATTTGTTTTGAGGAATTATAGTGATATCCTGATGAGCTGTCTTGAATAGTGACCGTGCATTATTGCCTATATGCTCATCAAAGGCAATTATGGTCAAGGGAATTATGTGGGTTCACTGTTTAAGATGGCTCATCAGGATATGAACGTAACTCATCAAAACAAATTATTCAACGTGTCAGCAGTAGCACCACCCATCAGAAGAAGATTGCGCACTAATTGAAGAAATGAAGATTAACTTTATGTCTTTGCATGAATGAATACCACTCGTGTCTTATAAATGATTGACCACTTAAATCAAAGTGTGAAAGAAACCATTCTCTTTTGACCTAATTCTATATTGCATTGAAATTTTGCCTTAAATAATCTTTATGAATTTTCTGTGGCTTAGTAATAACCGTGATTCAAGAAAATATTGGAGGTTGCATAGTTGAATATGTTAGTGAACCAATTAAAGAAGAAGCTTCATCGATTAGCTCAGCGATTGGAGGTTTATAATAAATTTTTGGAGAATCTTCTACTTGGTTACCTTTTAAATAATCAGAATTAGAAGACTTAGAAGGCATGGAAGATGAAGATCGAGGAAGTGCAACATTTTCCGAAAATCTTTAAGAGGAGTCTTTTTCTCGGCTTGAATTAAATTTTGTTAATACTCGATCGTCGGGCTCCTCAATTATTTGTTGAATATTCTTTTGAGCAATATTTCTTTGTGGCCTAGTATTTTGAATAATGAATTCTTGAGGAACACTGATTTCATTCCGTTTTAATAACTTCGGAGTTAAAGTAGTAACATTATCTGATTCGGCAAGTTAATTGCATTGTTTCATCTAAACTAGATTTTAATATATATTTAGGATTAAGTTGAGATGATAATAATTTGAAATACTGTCTATAAGCAATAGCAAAATATCTTGAAAACTTACGAAATTGGACGTTTCAATTATTTTGTATATTAAGAAGATGAATATCTAATAATACAGTATCTACAATCCAGGGGTCATTCAAGTCTACTGAATAATTTAGACAATAATTAAAATATATGGGACCATTGCAAATGTTCGTTTGAATCATAGCTACTAATGAATCTTTATGACGTATTAATCGATTGTCTCTAAAGGTCGTGAGTATAGGACAATCTAACCCTGATGTTGTTAAACGTTGGAGTGCAACTTGATTCACACCGAAACAAATAAAGCAATGTCACTTTATGTACTTTTTAATAGCAATTTTAGAAAGTAAGTCAAAGCTTTGAACATCTTCATCCAAACAAAATGTTTCCTCACGATCTTTCGTTGATAGAGCAACATGGAAATTAAACTTGCCAATTCTACCTTTTGTTTACGAATTTTCCAATTTTGAAAAATAATCATGACAACTAACTCCGTTGCTATTAACCACATTAGACTCCTTCATACTACCTGAACTAAGACGATCGCTAAACCAAGAGATCATTTGAGTTACGTTTGAACACTTAGCTAAGAGTCATGCGTATTCTACCAGGACCACTGGGACCACCCCATCGGGACCACCTAACACACGGTTAATCAACGGACTTATCTGGGCTTGCCAATAGCTAACCAACGACAGCAATGGCCAGACACTAACTAAACATACAAACTCAGCTCTGAAACCAATCAAGGCCAGGATCGACCTAGCCGGGTATGGGTAAGGGTCTAAATATGGGATTAATTCAAAAGCTGCAGAGCGTCAAATTTATTTATGTAAAGTGCAATTTTCAATTGATAATTTAAACGAATGAACGAGTGAATCAAAACTTCCTTTTATTTGAATAAAACTTTGTCTAAGGATTGAAATAAGGCTCTTGGTAATGGAGTGCAAAGCAGTGGAGAAAGCTTAAGAGACCTTGTGGGGATGGAGGATTACAAGAGTGAGTGTAAGTGTGTGAATTAGGCTGCATTCAATTTTTTGCCATACGAATTTTGCAGTGTTTGATATAATACTAAGGAGTACCTATTTATAGAATACAATATGAAAATAATTGTTGACATGTGAATGGTAAAGATTCAATGATAAAAATCGAATCTTGATCTTGATAATGTCTGCCGACAATCTTGGAGGCAATCTTGAATTATTACTGCTTGTTTTTGAACTTGGACTTCAACAACATTAAAACCTAAGCAGTATTATGCGATAATGGACTTTGGACTGAGCTTGAATTATTGTTTTGATGGGTCATGCTGATGCTGACCTGTAGAATAATTTGTTTTGGTGAATTATAGCGATATCCTGATGAGCTGTCTTGAATAGTGACCGTGCATTATTGCCTATATGCTCATAAAGGCAATCATGGTCAAGGGAATTATGTAGTTTCAGTATCCAAGACATCTCATCAGGACATCAATGTAACTCATCAAAATAAATTATTCAATGTGTCAGCATTAGGACGACCCATTAGAAGAAGATTGCCCACTAATTGAAGAAATGAACATTAACTTTATGTCCTTGCATTAATGAATCCTCTCGTATCTTTTAAATCAAAGTGTGAAAGAAACCATTCTCTTTTGGCCTAATTCTCTATTGAATTGAAATTTTGCCTTAAATAATCTTTATGAATTTTCAGTGGCTTAGAAATAATCGTGACTCAAGAAAATGTTGGCGGTTGCCTAGTTGAATATGTTAGTGAACCAATTGAAGAAGAAGCGTCGTTGATTAGCTCAGCGACTGGAGCTTTATAATAAATTTTTTGAGAATCTTCTACTTGGCAACCTTTTAAATAATCATAATTAGAAGACTTAGAAAGAACAACATATGAAGATCGAGGAAGTGTAACATTTTCAGAAAATCTTGAAGAGGAATCTTTTTCTCGGCTTGAATTAAATTTTATTAATACTCGATCGTCGGGCTCCTCTATTATTTGTTGAATATTCTTTTGAGCAATACGTCTTTGTGGCCTAGTATTTTGAATAATGAATTCTTGAGGAACAGTGATTTCATTCCATTTTAATAACTTCGGAGTTGAAGTAGTAACATTCTCTGATTCGATAATTTAATTGCATTGTTTCACCTAAACTAGATTTTAATATACATTTAGGATTAAGTTCAGATGATAATAATTTGAAATACATTCTATATGCAATAGCAAAATATCTTGAAAGCTCACGAAATTGAACCTTTAAGTTATTTTGAATATTAAGAAGATGAATACCTAATAATAAAGTATCTACAATCCAGGGGTCATTCAAGTCTACTGAATAATTTGGACAACAATTAAAATATATGGGACCATTGCAAATGTTCTTTTGAATCATACCTACTAATGAATCTTTATGACGTATTAATCGATTGTCTCTAAAGGTCGTGAGTATAGGACAATCTAACCCTGATGTTATTAAAGGTTTGAGAGCAACTTGATTCACACTGAAAGAAATATAGCTATGTTACTTTATGTACTTTTCAATAGCAATTTTAGAAACGAAGTCAATGCTTTGAACTTCTTCATCTAAACTAAATGGTTCTTCACGATTTTTCATTGATAGAGCAACATGGAAATTAAACTTGCCAATTCTACCTTTTGTTTATGAATTTTCCAATTTTGAAAAATAATCTTGACAACTAACTTCGTTGCTATTAACCAAATTAGACTCCTTCACACTACCTAAACTAAGACGATCGCCAAACCAGGAGATCATTTGAGTTACGTTTGAACACTTAGCTGAGAGTCATGGATATTCTACCGGCACCACTGGGACCACTGGGACCACCTAACACACGGTTAATCAACGGACTTATCTGGGCTTGCCGATAGCTAACCAATGATAGCAACGGCTAGACACTAACTAAACACACAAACCCAGCTCTGATACCAATCAAGGCCAGGATTGACCTAGGCGGGTATGGGTAAGGGTCTAAATGTGGGATTAATTCAAAAACAGCAGAGCGTCAAATTTATTTATGTAAAGTGCAATTTTGAATTGATAATTTAAACGAATGAACGAGTGAATCAAAACTTCCTTTTATTTGAATAAAACATTGTCTAAGGATTGAAATAAGGCTCTTGGTAATGGAGTGCAAAGCAGTGGGGAAAGCTTGAGAGACCTTGTGGGGATGGACGATTACAAGAGTGAGTGTGATTGTGCGAATTAGGCTGCATTCAATTTTTTACCATGTGACTTTTGCAGTGTTTGATATAATGCTAAGGAGTACCTATTTATAGAATACAATATGAAAATAATTGTTGACACGTGAATGGTAAAGATTCAATGATAAAAATCGAATGTTGATCTTGATAATGTCTGCCGACAATCTTGGAGACAATCTGAAATTATTGCTGCTTGTTTTTGAACTTGGACTTCAACAACATTAAAAGTTAAGTAGTATTATGCGATAATGGGCTTTGGACTTGTAACACCCCCAATTAAACCTATGTCACTGTTTGTATTCTTCTTCATAAATCCCTCAATTATAACTACTAAACTCAATGATTGGGGTGTTACCGCCGTCCAAAGGACAAGGCTTGCAATATGTGTAACGCCCCCAACCCTAAGGCCAGGAATGTTTAGCGTTTATCTTTAAATCCTGGGACGAAACAGACAGAGTCTCCCCTAAAAACTGACCGTTTCCCAGGCTTAAAGCCTTGCATTGAATTCCCTGCAATTCAACGCAATAATAAAATCAACTCAACGGCTACCTGCCGGAGTTCATGGCTCTACGGGCCACCCGCCCGGAGCATATCAACCAGCACAGTTCAATACTAGATGATGGTACGACTTTACGGACCACACGTTCGGGGTATTGGGGTTACATTCCAATTATAAACAACCACTCTGAGCTACTCGACATGATATGCAACACATGCACACGAGGACTTAAATTACATAGAAATGAACAGTTATATTATACTACCCTTCGCAGCTCACATGCAGGCACGTTGCTTGATTCCTAGGACAGCAATAACTCCATTTCGGCTTACTTGGGCCGACCTTTACTGGCTAATTCAGAAACCTGGGGGCACAATAACAGATGAAAGTGGGCAACAAACATGCGGTGGATAACCCCCCTAACATAATGTTTTCAATACAATAATAACTTACGACCGTCGTTCGTTAGTTCTCCTTCTGAAGAGTTCACCTTAGAACAGCCGTACCCTAAACTTACCAAAAGAAATTCATATGAACTCATAAACTCAATGAAAAGAAAGGGATTTAACCCCTAAGCACTACCTGCTGGGATTTCTGTTGTGCAAACATTGTATGTTACTCAACAATAGCTAAAGCTTACTACGAAATGCTCAGTGCGTTACAACTTATTCCTGATCATATAATTTATGCCGTATGCAATCATTAAACTTCATTGAAGATGCGAGCAGGCAATAGGCGTTATGGGCTTAGCAATTACATTAGAGCAACCAACATGTTCAATGCGAGACATCCTCTACACTGAAGACTACCTCTACACTGAAGACTTTACTGTACTACTCAGTAGCTGGTCAAGTGCACGAATAGGTGTATGTGAGAAAATATGGAAACTACTTACTAATAAGGTAGCACAATAACCTTTGAACTTCACGTTCGTGTTTCTTAAAGTGACGCATTTTATAAACCTTCATAGGTTCAGAGAGTCTCCTTTTTCCTATAGTTTCACTTCTGTAGATTATTGAAGGCATTACCGCCGTTCCGGAATGGAATAAGGCTATCTGATTTACTAACCTCTGGAATCATCTAAAATAAATCTGTACATGTATAGGAATGTTTATCATTGTGAGCGTTACTTAGTTGGCGATCAGTAACGTCCATGGTTTTGCTGTTTTCTGGTGTCGTAGGAGGATGTCTATTCAATTCTCCCCATTCCTTAAATAGAAAACATAAAACATTGGAATGGTGAGTCGACGCTCAATACGTACATTCCCATGCCGTAAAATAAGTTTTACGTGAAATTAGTTGGGCCGGCCGCATCCCAACATTTTGTTTTGCAATCAGGAGAGAGAGAATGAAGAATTGAAATTAATTTGCTGTTTTTATTTTCTGAAAGTCAACCCCTTGGTCGATGTACATCTTGAACTGACGCCGCGCGCGGGTATACTGGTCGGCATAAGCCTTGATAATTGATGAGTACATGAGTAACTTGAATTGACGCCGCACGCGGGTATACTGGTCGGCATAAGCCTTGATAATTGATGGGCATAAGCCCTAATGATAAATGAGCGGGGCCACTTGTTTATGCGACAAAACATTGGGAAATTGATTCATTAAATGAATCTTGTCTAAATTTTCCATTGCTGAGAGATATGTGAGTTTTCGAAGAACATAGGCAATGTACGTACTTGGTCTTTGAGATTCTCTCTCGTTTGCCCTTGGGTCGCTACTAATTGATGAGGTTTTGCAATGTATGGTTTTGATTCTATTGCCTATGGGCAGAGCTATAAGATATGTGGATGTTAAACTTTCTATTCATTGTTAGAGGTATAACTCAATGGACTTGAGTCTCCTGTCTACCAGCAGAACTAGGAAACACTGAGTTTTAAAGCTTCTGCTTAATGGCAGAGCTATGAAACAATACTGAGCTTTTGGTGCCTGCCTGCTGGCAGAGCTATGAAATACTGAACTTTTGATGCCTGTCTGCTGGTAGGACAATGAAACTCAAGTGGGAGGCTCACATAGCACGTTAATTCAATAGATAAAGTAATTTCCCACACTTACTTTGCAATCTATACGATTCCAGGCTCCAATCATTTAATTCATCATGGACATCCATACCCTCATCGTTTCTAATTAGTCAATACAACCCATATATGTATAGATTCAATAAGCTTCTGTTCAGTTTACTACACAATCTCCTCTATTTGAATTATAAACATTCCTATGCATTTAAATGATAGCAATCATATAAACAGTTCTATACTCGCTAACCATAACAATTGAGAAGCAATCATATAAACACTTCTATATTCGCTAACCATAATAATTGAGAAGCAATCATATAAACACTTCTATATTCGCTAACCATAACAATTGAAAATCAATAACTTGCTTGCTATGATTAATAATTAACACTTCATATGATCGATAAACTATAACTGGTCACTGAACTGCCCTTACCTAACAAACAGCACCATTCAGTGGTGCGTTACAATAAGCGTACATATAGCCACATGTGTCCATAAACGACAACACTTCATTCAGTAAATCAAACATCATTTGATTCTAAACATATACAATGCATTTCGAAGTAACTTTCCTAAGCATGAATGTACTAAAAAGAGGTTCGAATGAAAACTAAATATATTTTAATAGCTTCGCATTTCATTCGTGTACATGCAGCAGCTAGTTTAGCTCGAATCGAGCCTAAACACGTTTAAATAACTTTGAAATGAATTCCTTTAACATGCATTAGCTAATCTACTTGATTCGAAGCTAAACACATTTCATTAACCTCGAAACTAGCTCATTTGCATGCATTGGTTAATTAACTTGAGTGGAAGCGATACATGTTAAAAATGACTTCGCTCTTGATCTCTTAAGTAACTTGAATCGGCACTAAACATGTTAAACTAACTTCGTTTTTCATTCTTTTTCATGCATGAACTAATTAACTTGAATCGATGCTGAACACGTTAACCTAACTTCGAATTAACATGTCAAGCATGATTTACATTCCTTGATTCAAATCGACGCTAAACACAGTTAAATTACTAAATCAATGAGTCGTTGTAAAATCGAATAGTTCTCATATGACCAATTATAATTTGGTAACTATATATACAATCGAATGCATTTCACATAATCGATATACGATATATATAATGGATAACTTGTTCAATGAGCTCAATATGTACACTAGGCATAAATTATCAGTTCCAATTCAACCCGAATAAACTATAATCGATAAACTTGCATCGAATTTGAAGATAACTAGGAGGAAGAGGAACCTCACCTCGAATCCAAGCTAAAGGACCCGTTTAGGGTTCGGTTTGGGTGGCTCGATGCAGGCTCGGTTCGTCCCTTTGCTTCCCACTGCTGGTCGCCACCCTCTGACCGTCTCACTGCCGTGTCGCCGGCGTCCGGCGAGGCCGGCCTTGCTATGGCGGTCGCGTGAGGGTCTAGGTTACTGACCCTCACCCGCGACCACCCTCTGCCACCGTCGGCCTCTCCCGCGGACTCGGGGGTCGACCGGGGTGGTCTTGGCCGGGTCGCCCGCCCCTCGCCGGCAGCCCGCCGGTGCTCCTCCCCCCTCCCTCTCCCTCTCTTGGTGTGTGTAGGTGTGTGGCACGGGGCAGGGGTCGGGAACCCCCCCTTCCCGATCTCTTTCTCCCCTCCTCCTTTCCAGAGAAGGGGCTTCTGCCCCTTTTAATTTTTTTTTTTTTTGGGTTTATGCTGTTAACTGATAGTAACACCGACCCACTGTAGCATAAATCCAATTTTCCGACCTCCAAGTCTTAAGCTGTAACCATTAATATAATCGTCAGCCGATTATTCGTCTTTTGATTATATTAAGGTTCGCTTCAATAAATTGGAGGATTATTCCCAAGGTTCAACATTCTAGTCGTATTCGGAAATCTGCTCAATGTGGTGCCAATAATAAAAGGATAGTAATCACATTCTCTTCAATAAAATCAACACTCAAGCAAGCTAAATCAATAGTGTTTCAATTTATCGAAATAACCAAATACGATTTTAAAACAATATTAATAGCACAATCGGCTTCACGAAGGGAATAAAAATCCCGGATGTTACAGGACTGATCTTGAATTATTGTTCTGATGGGTCATGCTGATGCTGACCTGTAGAATAATTTGTTTTTACTAATTATGGTGATATCCTGATGAGCTATCTTGAATAGTGACCATGCATTATTGCCTATATGCTCATAAAGGCAATTATGGTCAAGGGAATTATGGAGGTTCAGTATTCAAGATAGCTCATCAGGACATCAATGTAACTCATCAAAATAAATTATTTAATGTGTCAGCATTAGCACGACCCATTAGAAGAAGATTGCCCACTAATTGAAGAAAGGAACATTAACTTTATGTCTTTGCATTAATGAATCCCCTCGTGTCTTTTAATCAAAGTGTGAAAGAAACCATTCTCTTTTGACCTAATTCTCTATTGAATTGAAATTTTTCCTTAATAATCTTTACGAATTTTCAATGGCTTAGAAATGACCGTGATTTATGAAAATGTTGGAAGTTGCATAGTTAAATATGTTAGTGAACCAATTGAAGACGAAGCTTCATTGATTAGCTCAGCGATGGGAGCTTTATAATAAATTTTTTGAGAATCTTCTACTTGGCTACCTTTTAAATAATTATAATTAGAAGACTTGGAAGGCATGAAATATGAAGATCGAGGAAGGGTAACATTTTCAGAAAATCTTGAAGAGGAATCTTTTTTTCAGCTTGAATTAAATTTTATTAACACTCGATCGTTGGGCTCCTCTATTATTTGTTGAATATTCTTTTGAGCAATATTTCTTTGTGGCCTAGCATTTTGAATAATGAATTCTTGAGGAACAGTGATTTTATTCCATTTTAATAACTTCGGAGTTAAAATAGTAACATTAACTGATTCGGCAATTTAATTGCATTGTTTCATCTAAACTAGATTTTAATATACATTTAGGATTAAGTTGAGATGATAATAATTTCAAATACAGTTTATAAGCAATTGCAAAATATCTTGAAAGCTCACGAAATTGGACCTTTAAGTTATTTTGAATATTAAGGAGATGAATATTTAATAATAAAGTATCTACAATCCAGGGGTTGTTCAAGTCTACTGAATAATTTGGACAACAATTAAAATATATGGTACCATTGCAAATGTTCATTTGAATCATAGCTACTAATGAATCTTTATGACGTATTAATCGATTGTCTCTAAAGGTTGTGAGTATAGGATAATCTAACCCTGATGTTGTTAAAAGTTAGAGTGCAACCTGATTCACACCGAAACAAATATAGCTATGCTACTTTATGTACTTTTCAATAGCAATTTTAGAAAGTAAGTCAATGGTTTGAAGTTCTTCATCTAAACTAAATGTTTCTTCACGATCTTTCATTGATAGAGCAACATGAAAATTAAACTTGCCAATTCTACCTTTTGTTTATGAATTTTCCAATTTTGAAAAATAATCTTGACAACTAACTCCCTTGCTATTAACCACATTAGACTCCTTTACACTGCCTAAACTAAGATGATTGCTAAACTAAGAGATCATCTGAGTTACGTTTGAACACTTAGCTAAGAGTCATGCATACTATATCGGGACCATTGGGACCACCCCATCGGGACCACCAAACGCACGGTTAATTGACGGACTTATCTGGGCTTGCCAATAGCTAACCAACGATAGCAACGGGTAGACACTAACTAAATACACGAACTCAGCACTGATACCGATCAGAGCCAGGATCGACCTAGGCAGGTATGGGTAAGGGTCTAAATGTGGGATTAATTCAAAAGTAGCAGAGCATCAAATTTATTTATGTAAAGTGCAATTTTGAATTGATAATTCAAACGAATAAACAAGTGAATAAAAATTTACTTTAATTTGAATAAAACCTTGTCTAAGGATTGAATTAGGGCTCTTGGTAATGGAGTACAAAGGAATGGAGAAAGCTTGAGGGACCTTGTGGGGATGGAGGATTACAAGAGTGAGTGTGAGTGTGTGAATTAGGCTGTATTCAATTTTTTGCCCTGTGAATTTTGCAGTGTTTGATATACTGCTAAGGAGTACCTATTTACATAATACAATATGGAAATAATTGTTAACACATGAATGGTGAAGATTCGATGATAAAAATCGAATCTTGATCTTGATAATGTCTGCCGACAGTCTTGGAGACAATCTTGAATTATTGTTGCTTCTTTTTGAGCTTGGACTTCAACAACATCAAAATGTTAAACAGTATTGTACAATAATGGACTTTGCGCAGATCTTGAATTACTGTTCTGATGGGTCATGCCAATGCTGACCTGTAGAATAATTTGTTTTGATGAATTATAGTGATATCCTAATGGGCTATCCTAAATAGTGACCGTGCATTATTGCCTATCTGCTCATGAAAGGCAATTATGGTCAAGGGAATTATGTAGGTTCATTATTCAAGACAGTTCATCAAGATATCAACGTAACTCATCAAAACAAATTATTCAACATGTCAGTATCAGCACGACCCATCAGAAGAAGATAGTCCACTAATTGAAGAAAGAAACATTAACTTTATGTCTTTGCATGAATGAATACCACTCGTGTCTTATGAATGATTGAGCATTTTAATCAAAGTGTGAAAGAAATCATTCTCTTTTGACCTAATTCTCTATTGAATTGAAAATTTTCCTTAAATAATCTTTACGAATTTTTAATGGCTTAGAAATAACCGTGATTTAAGAAAATGTTGGAAGTTGCATAGTTGAATATGTTAGCGAACCAATTGAAGAAGAAGCTTCATCGATTAGCTCAGCGATTGGAGCTTTATAATAAATTTTTTGAGAATCTTCTACTTGGCTACCTTTTAAATAATCATAATTAGAAGACTTAGAAGGCATGAAATATGAAGATCGCGGAAGTGTAATATTTTCAAAAAATCTTATGGAAGAATCTTTCTTTCAGCTTGAATTAAATTTTATTAACACGCGATCATCGGGCTCCTCAATTACTTGTTGAATATTCTTTTGAGCAATATTTCTTCGTAGCCTAGTATTTTGAATAATGAATTCTTGAGAAATAGTGCTTTCATTCTATTCTAATAACTTCGGAGTTAAAGCAGTAATATTATCTGATTCGATAATTTCATTGCATTGTTTCATCTGAACTAGATTTTAATATACATTTGGGATTAAGTTGAGATGATAATAATTTGAAATACAGTCCATAAATAATAGCAAAATATCTTGAAAGCTCACGAAATTGGACCTTTAAGTTATTTTCAATATTAAGAAGATGAATATCTAACAATAAAGTATCTACAATCCAGGGGTCATTTAGGTTTACTGAATAATTTGGATAACAATTAAAATATATGGGACCATTGCAAATGTTCATTTAAATCATAGCTACTAATGAATCTTTATGACGTATTAATCGGTTGTCTCTAAAGGTCGTGAGTACAGGACAATCTAACCCTGATGTTGTTAAAGGTTGGAGTGCAACTTGATTCACACCAAAACAAATATGGCTATGTTACTTTATGTGCTTTTCAATAGCAATTTTAGAAAGTAAGTCCATGGTTTGAAGTTCTCCATCTATACTAAATATTTCTTCGTGGTCTTTCATAGATAGAGCAACATGGAAATTAAACTTGGCAATTCTACCTTTTGTTTATGAATTTTCCAATTTTGAAAAATAATCTTGACAACTAACTCCCTTACTATTAACCACATTAGACTGCTTCACACTACCTAAACTAAGACGATTGCTAAACCAAGGGATCATCTGAGTTGCGTTTGAGCACTTAGCCAAGAGTCCTACATATTCTACCGGAAGCACCCCATCGGGACCACCTAACACATGGCTAATCAACAGACTTATCTGGCCTTGCCAGTAGCTAACCAATGATAGCAACGGCCAGACACTAACTAAATATATAAACTCAGTTCCGATATCAATCAAGGCCAGGATTAACCTAGGCGGGTATGGGCTTGGGTCTAAATGTAGGATTAATTCAAAAGCAGTAGATCAATGTCAAATTTATTTACGCAAAGTGTAATTTTGAATGGATAGTTTAAACGAATAAACGTGTAAATAAAAACTTTTATTTGAATAGAACTTTGTGTAAGGATTGAATTAAGGCTCTTGGTAATGGAGTACAAAGGAGTGGAGAAAGCTTGAGAGACCTTGTGGGAATGGAGGATTACAAGAGTGAGGGTGAGTATGTGAATTAGGTTGTATTCAATTTTTTGCCCTGTGAATTTTGAGTGTTTGATATAATGCTAAGGAGTACCTATTTATAGAATACAATATGGAAATAATTGTTGACACGTGAATGGTAAAGATTTAATGATAAAAATCGAGTCTTGATCTTGATAATATCAGTCGACAATCTTGGGGACAATATTGAATTATTGCTGCTTCTTTTTGAACTTGGACTTCAACAACATCAAAAGTTAAACAGTATTGTACAATAATGGACTTTGCACTGATCTTGAATTATTGTTCTTATGGGTCATGCTGATGTTGACCTGTAGAATAATTTGTTTTGATGAATTATAGTGATGCCATGATGAGCTGTCTTGAATAGTGACCGTGCATTATTGCCTATATGCTCGTGAAAGGCAATTATGGCCAAGATAATTATGTAAGTTCGCTATTCAAGATAGCTCATCAGGATATCAACGTAACTCATCAAAACAAATTATTCAACGTGTCAGTATTAGCACGACCCATCAGAAGAAGATTGCCCACTAATTGAAGAAATGAACATTAACTTTATGTCTTTGCATGAATGAATACCACTCGTATCTTATGAATGATTGACAATTGAAATCAAAATGTGAAAGAAACCATTCTCTTTTGACCTAATTCTCTATTGAATTGAAATTTTGCCTTAAATAATCTTTATGAATTTTAAATGGCTTAGAAATAATCGTGATTTAGGAAAATGTTAGAGGTTGCATGGTTGAATATGTTAGTGAACCAATTGAAGAAGAAGCTTCATCAATTAGCTCAGCGATTGGAGCTTTATAATAAATTTTTTTAGAATCTTCTACATGGTTATCTTTTAAATAATCACAATTAGAAGATTTAGAAGGCATGGAATATGAAGATCGAGGAAGTGTAACAATTTTAGAAAATCTTGAAGAGGAATATTTTTCTCGGCTTGAATTAAATTTTATTAATACTCGATCATTGGGCTCTTCGATTGTTTATTGAATATTCTTTTGAGCAATATTTCCTTGTAGCCTTGTATTTTTGAATAACGAATTCTTGAGGAATATTGACTTCATTCCATTTCAATAACTTCGGAGTTAAGGTAGTAACATTATCTGATTGGACAATTTAATTGCGTTGTTTCATCTAAACTAGATTTTAATATACACTTAGGATTAAGTTGGGATGATAATAATTTGAAATATGGTCTATAAGTAATAGCAAATTATCTTGAAAACTCACGAAATTGGACCTTTAAGTTATTTTCAATATTAAGAAGATGAATATCTAATAATAAAGTATCTACAATCCAGGGGTCATTTAAGTCTGCTGAATAATTTGGACAACAATTAAAATATATGGGACCATTGCAAATGTTCAATTGAATCATCGTTGCTAATGAATCTTTATAACGTATTAATCGATTGTCTCTAAAGGTCATGAGTATAGGACAATCTAACCCTGATGTTGTTAAAGGTTGGAGTGTAACTTGATTCACACCAAAACAAATATAGCTATGTTACTTTATGCACTTTTCAATAGCAATTTTAGAAAGTAAGTCGATGGTTTGAAGTTATTCATCTAAACTAAGCGTTTCTTCACGATCTTTCGTTGATAGAACAACATGGAAATTGAACTTGCCCATTCTACCTTTTGTTCATGAATTTTTCAATTTTGAGAAATAATCTTGACAACTAACTCCCTTGCTATTAACCACATTAGACTCCTTCACAATACCTAAGTTAAGACGATCGCTAAACAAGAGATCATCTGAGTTACATTTGAACACTTAGCTAAGAGTCCTGCGCATTCTACTGGGACCACCCCATTGGGACCACCTAACACATGGTTAATCAACAGACTTATCTGGGCTTGCCAATAGCTAACCAATGATAGCAACGGCTAGACGCTAACTAAATGTACAAACTCAGCTCTAATATCAATCAAGGCCAGGATCGACCTAGGCGGGTATGGGTAAAGGTCTAAATGTGGGATTAATTCAAAAGCAGCAGATCAGTGTTAAATTTATTTATGCAAAGTGTAATTTCGAATTGATAATTTAAACGAATAAACGAGTGAACAAAAACTTTTATTTGAATAGAACTTTGTGTAAGGATTGAATTAAGGCTCTTGGTAATGGAGTACAAAGCAGTGGAGAAAGCTTGAGAGACCTTGTGGGAATGGAGGATTACAAGAGTGAGTGTGAGTGTGTGAATTAGGCTGTATTCAATTTTTTACCCTATGAATTTTGGGGTGTTTGATATAATGCGAAGGAGTACCTATTTATAGAATACAATATGAAAATAATTGCTGACACGTGAATGGTAAAGATTCAATGACAAAAATCGAATCTTGATCTTGACAATGTCTGCCGATATTCTTAAAGACAATCCTGAATTATAGTTGCTTCTTTTTGAACTTGGACTTCAGCAACATCAAAAGTTAAACAGTATTGTACAATAATGGACTTTGGACATATCTTGAATTATTGTTCTGATGGGTCATGCTAATGCTAACCTATAGTATAATTTATTTTGATGAATTATAGTGATATCCTGATGAGCTGCCTTGAATAGTGACCGTGCATTATTGCCTATATGCTCATGAAAGGCAATTATGGTTAAGGGAATTATGTAGGTTCACTATTCAAGATAGCTCAACAGGATATCAACGTAACTCATCAAAACAAATTATTCAACATGTCAGCACTAGCACGACCCATCAGAAGAAGATTGCCCACTAATTGAAGAAAGGAACATTAACTTTATGTCTTTGCATGAATGAATACCAGTCGTGTCTTACAAATGACTGACCATTTAAATCAAAGTGTGAAAGAAACCAATCTCTTTTGACCTAATTCTCTATTGAATTGAAATTTTGCCTTAAATAATCTTTACGAATTTTAAATGGCTTAGAAATAACCCTGATTTAAGAAAATGTTGGAGGTTGCATAGTTGAATACGTTAGTGAACCAATTAAAGAAGAAGCTTCATCGATTAGCTCAGCGATTGGAGCTTTATAGTAAGTTTTTTTAGAATCTTCTACTTGGTTACCTTTTAAATAATCATAATTAGAGGGCTTAGAAGGCATGGAATATGACGATCGAGGAAGTGTAACATTTTCAGAAAACCTTGAAGAGGAATCTTTTTCTCGGCTTAAATTAAATTTTGTTAATACTCGATCGTCGGGCTCCTCTATTATTTGTTGAATATTCCTTTGTGCAGTATTTCTTTGTGGCCTAGTATTTTGAATAATGAATTCTTGAGGAATAGTGATTTCATTCCATTCTAAAAACTTCAGAGTTAAAGTAGTAACATTATCTGATTCGGCAATTTAATTGCATTGTTCCATCTAAAGTAGATTTTAATATACATTTAGTATTCAGTTAAGATAATAATAATTTGAAATACAGTCTATAAGCAATAGCAAAATATCTTGAAAGCTCACGAAATTGGACCTTTAAGTTATTTTGAATATTAAGAAGATAAATATCCAATAATAAAGTATCTACAATCAAGGGGTCATTCAAGTCTACTAAATAATTTAGACAACAATTAAAATATATTGGACCATTGCAAATGTTCGTTTGAATCATAGCTACGGATGAATCTTCATGATGTATTAATTGATTGTCTCTAAAGGTCGTGAGTATAGGACAATCTAACCCTTATGTTGTTCAAGGTTGGTGTGCTACTTGATTCACACTGAAAAAAATATAGCTATGTTACTTTATGTACTTTTCAATAGCAATTTTAGAAAGTAAGTCAATGCTTTGAATTTCTTCATCTAAACTAAATGTTTCTTCACTACCTTTCATTGATAGAGCAACATGGAAGTTAAACTTGCCAATTCTACCTTTTGTTTATGAATTTTCCAATTTTAAAAAATAATCTTGACGACTAACTCCCTTACTATTAACCACATTGGACACCTACACACTGCCTAAACTAAGACGATCACTAAACTAAGAGATCAGCTAAGTTACATTTGAACACTTAGCTAAGAGTCATGCACATTCTACCGGGACCACAGGGACCACCCCATCGGCACCACCTAACACACGGCTAATCAACGGACTTATCTAGGCTTGCCAATAGCTAACCAACGACAGCATCGGCTAGACACTAACTAAATACACAAACTCAGCTCTGATACCAATCAAGGCTAGGATCGACCTAGGCGAATATGGGTAAGGGTCTAAATGTGGGATTAATTCAAAAGCAGCAGAGCGTCAAATTTGTTTATGTAAAGTGCAATTCTGAATTTATAATTTAAATGAATAAATGAGTCAATAAAAACTTACTTTTATTTGAATAAAACTTTGTCTAAGGATTGAATTAAGGCTCTTGGCAATGGAGTACGAAAGAGTGGACAAAGCTTGAGAGACCTTGTGGGGGTGGAGGATTACAAGAGTGAGTGTGAGTGTGTGAGTTAGGTTGTATTTAATTTTTTGCCTTGTGAATTTTGCGGTGTTTGATATAATACTAAGGAGTACCTATTTATAGAATACAAGATGGAAATAATTGTTGACACGTGAATGGTAAAGATTCAATGACAAAAATCGAAGCTTGATCTTGATAATGTCTGCGGACAATCTTGGAGACAATCTTGAATTATTGCTGCTCCTTTTTGAACTTGGACTTCAACAACATAAAAGTTAAACAGTATTGTACAATAATGGACTTTGGACTAATCTTGAATTATTGTTCTGATGGGTCATGCTGATGCTGCCCTATAGAATAATTTGTTTTAATGAATTCTAGTGATATCCTGATGGGCTGTCCTAAATAGTGACCGTGCATTATTGCCTATATGCTCATGAAGGCAATTATGATCAAGGGATTTATATAGGTTTAATATTCAAGATAGCTCATCAAGATATCAATGTAACTCATCAAAACAAATTATTCAACGTGTCAGTATTAGCACGACCCATCAGAAGAAGATTGCCCACTAATTGAAAAAAGGAACATTAACTTTATGTCTTTGCATAAATGAATACCACTCGTGTCTTATGAATGATTGACCATTTAAATCAAAGTGTGAAAGAAACCATTCTCTTTTGACCTAATTCTCCACTGAATTGAAATTTTACCATAAATAATCTTTGCGAACTTTAAATGGCTTAGAAATAACCGTGATTCAAGAAAATGTTGGAGGCTGCATAGTTGAATACGTTAGTGAACTAATTGAAGAAGAAGCTTCATCGATTAGCTCAGCAATTGGAGCTTTATAATAAATTTTTTGAGAATCTTCTACTTGGTTACCTTTTAAATAATCATAATTAGAAGACTTAGAAGGCATGGAATATGAAGATCGAGGGAGTGTAACATTTTCAGAAAATCTTGAAGAGGAATCTTTTTCTCGGCTTGAATTAAATTTTATTAATACTCGATCGTCGGACTCCTCTATTATTTGTTGAATATTCTTTTGAACAATATTTCTTTGTGGCCTAGCATTTTGAATAATGAATTCTTGAGGAATAGTGATTTCACTCTATTTTAATAACTTCAGAGTTAAAGTAGTAACATTATCTGATTCGGCAATTTAATTATATTGTTTCAACTAAACTAGATTTTAATATACATTTAGGATTAAGTTGAGATGATAATGATTTGAAATATAGTCTATAAGCAATAGCAAAATATCTTGAAAGCTCCCAAAATTAGACCTTTAAGTTATTTTCAACATTAAGAAGATGAATATCTAATAATAAAGTATCTACAATCCAGGGGTCATTTAAGTCTACTAAATAATTTGGACAATAATTAAAATATATGGGACCATTACAAATGTTCGTTTGAATTAAGGCTACTAATGAATCTTTATGACGTATTAATCGATTGTCTCCAAAGGTCGTGAGTATAGGACAATCTATCCCTGATGTTGTTAAAGGTTGGGGTGCAACTTGATTCACACCAAAACAAATATAGCTATGTTACTTTATGTACTTTTCAATAGCAATCTTAGAAAGTAAGTCAATGGTTTGAAGTTCTTCATCTAAACTAAATGTTTCTTCATGATCTTTCATTGATAGAGCAACATGGAAATTAAACTTGCCAATTCTAGCTTTTGTTTATGAATTTTCCAATTTCGAAAAATAATCTTGACAACTAAGTCCCTTGCTATTAACTACATTAGACTCCTTCACACTACCTAAACTCAAACGATTGCTAAACCAAGAGATCATCTGAGTTACGTTTGAACACTTAGCTAAGAGTCCTGCGTATTCTACCGGGACCACCCCATTGGGACCACTTAACACACGGTTAATCAACGTACTTATCTGGGCTTGCCAATAGTTAACCGACTATAGCAACGACTAGACACTAACTAAATATACAAATTCATCTCTGATACCAATCAATGCCAGGATCGACCTAGGTGGGTATGGGAAAGGGTCTAAATGTGGGATTAATTCAAAAGCAGCAGATCAGTGTCAAATTTATTTATGCAAAGTGCAATTTTAAATTAATAATTTTAATGAATAAACGAGTGAATAAGAACTTACTTTTATTTGAATAAGACTTTGTTTAAGGATTGAATTAAAGCTCTTGGTAATGGAGTACAAAGGAGTGGAGAAAGCTTGAGAGACCTTGTGGGGATGGCGGATTACAAGAGTGAGTGTGAGTGTGTGAATTAAGCTGTATTCAATTTTTTACCCTGTGAATTTTGGACTGATCTTGAATTATTGTTCTGATGGGTCATGCTGATGCTGACCTACAAAATAATTTGTTATGATGAATTGTAGTGATATCCTGATGAGCTGTCTTGAGTAGTGACCGTGCATTATTACCTATATGCTCATGAAAGGCAATTATGGTCAAGGGAATTATATAGGTTCGCTATTCAAGATAGCTCATCAGGATATCAACGTAACTCGTCAAAACAAATTATTGAACATGTTCGCATTAGCATGACCCATCAGAAGAAGATTTCCCACTAATTGAAGAAAGGAACATTAACTTTATGTCTTGCATGAATGAATACCACTCGTGTCTTATGAATGTTTGACCATTTAAATCAAAATGTGAAAGAAACCATTCTCTTTTGACCTAATTCTCTATTGAATTGAAATTTTGCCTTAAATAATCTTTACGAACTTTAAATGGCTTAGAAAAAACCATGGTTTAAGAAAATGTTGGAGGTTGCATAGTTGAATATGTTAGTGAACCAATTGAAGAAGAAGCTTCATCGATTAGCTCAGCGATTGAAGATTTATAATAATTTTTTTGAGAATCTTCTACTTGGTTACCTTTTGAATAATCATAATTAGAAGACCTAGAAGGCATGGAATATGAAGATCGAGGAAGTGTAATATTTTCAGAAAATCTTGAAGAGGAATCTTTTTCTCGGCCTGAATTAAATTTTATTAATACTCGATCGTTGGGCTCCTCTATTATTTGTTGAATATTCTTTTGAGCAATATTCCTTTATGGCCTAGTATTTTGAATAATGAATTGCTAAGGAATAGTGATTTCATTCCATTTCAATAACTTCGGAGTTAAAGTAGTAACATTATCTGATTCGGCGATTTAATTGCATTGTTTCATCTAAACTAGATTTTGATATACATTTAGGAGTAAGTTGAGAAGATAATAATTTGAAATACAGTCTATAAGTAATAGGAAAATATCTTGAAAGCTCACGAAATTGGACATTTAAGTTATTTTGAATATTAAGAAGATGAATGTCTAATAATAAAGTATCTAGAATTTAGGGGTCATTCAAGTCTACTGAATAATTTGCACAACAATTAAAATATATGGGACCATTGCAAATGTTCGTTTGAATTATAGCTACTAATGAATCTTTATGACGTATTAATCAACTGTCTCTAAAGGTCATGAGCATAGGACAATCTAACCTTGATGTTATTAAAGGTTGGAGTGCAACTTGATTCACACCAAAACAAATATAGCTATGTTACTTTATGTACTTTTCAATAGCAATTTTAGAAAGTAAGTCAATGGTTTGAAGTTCTTCATCTAAACTAAATGTTTCTTCACGATCTTTCATTGATAGAGCAACATGGAAATTAAACTTGCCAATTCTACCTTTTGTTCATGAATTTTCTGATTTTGAAAAATAATCTTGACAACTAACTCCCTTGCAATTAACCACATTGGACTCCTTCACACTGTCTAAACAAAGACGATCGCTAAACCAACAGATCATCTGAGTTACATTTGAACACTTAGCTATGAGTCATGCACATTCTACCAGGACCACTGGGACCACCCCATCGGGACCACCTAACGCACGGTAAACCAACGGACTTGCCTGGGCTTGCCAATAGTTGACCAACGATAGCAACAGCTAGACACTAACTAAATGTACAAACTCAGCTCTGATACCAATCAAGGCCAGGATCAACCTAGGCGGGTATGGGTAAGGGTCTAAATGTGTAATTAATTCAAAAGCAGCAGAGTGTCAAATTTATTTATGCAAAGTGTAATTTTGAATTGATAATTTAAACGAATAAATGAGCGAATAAAAACTTACTGTCATTTGAATAAAACTTTGTCTAAGACTTGAATTAAGGTTCTTTGTAATGGAGTACAAAGGAGTGGAGAAAGCTTGAGAGAGCTTGTGGGCATGGAGGATTACAAGAGTGAGTGTGAGTGTGCGAATTAGGCTGTATTCAGTTTTTTGCCCTGTGAATTTTACAGTGTTTAATATAATGCTAAGGTGTACTTATTTATAGAATACAATATGGGAATAATTGTTGATAAGTGAATGGTAAAGATTCAATTATAAAAATTGAATCTTGATCTTGATAATGTCTGCAGACAATCTTGGACACAATCTTGAATTATTACTGGTTCTTTTTGAACTTGGACTTCAACCACATCAAAAGTGAAACAGCATTGTGCAATAATGGACGTTGGACTGATCTTGAATTACTGTTCCAATAGGTCATGCTGATGCTGACCTATAGAATAATTTGTTTTGATGAATTATAGTGATATTCTGATGAGCTGGCTTGAATAGTGACCGTGCATTATTGCTTATATGCTCATGAAAGGCAATTATGGTCAAGGGAATTATGTAAGTTCACTATTCAAGACAGCTCATCAGGATATCAACATAACTCATAAAAACAAATTGTTCAACGTGTCAGCATTAGCACGACCCATCAGAAGAAGATTGCCCACTAAATGAAGAAAGGAACATTAACTTTATGTCTTTGCATGAATGAATACCACGCGTGTCTGATGAATGATTGAACAGTTAAATCAAAGTATGAAAGAAACCATTCTCTTTTGACCTAATTCTCTATTGAATTGAAATTGTGCCTTAAATAATCTTTACGAATTTTAAATGGCTTAGAAATGACCGTGATTTCAGAAAATGTTGGTAGTTGCATAGTTGAATATGTTAGTGAACCGATTGAAGAAGAAGCTTCATCTATTAGCTCAGCAATTGGAGATTTATAAGAAATTTTTTGAGAATCTTCTACTTGGTTACCTTTCAAATAATCATAATTGGAAGACTTAGAAGGCATGGAATATGAAGATCGAGGAAGTGTAACATTTTCAGAAAATCTTGAGGAGAAATCTTTTACTCGACTTGAATTAAATTTTATTAATACTCGATCATCGGGCTCCTCTATTATTTGTTGAATATTCCTTTGAGCAATATTTCTTTGTGGCCTAGTATTTTGAATAACGAATTCTTGAGCAATAGTGATTTCATTCCATTTTAATAACTTCGGAGTTAAAGTGGTAACATTATCTGATCAGCAATTTAATTGCATTGTTTCATCTAAACAAATTTTAATATACATTTAGTATTAAGTGGAGGTGATAATTATTTGAAATACAGCCTATAAAGGCTCATGAAATCGGACCTTTAAGTTATTTTGAATATTAGGAAGACGAATATCTAATAATAAAGTATCTACAATCCAAGGATCATTTAAGTCTACTGAATAATTTGGATAACAATTCAAATATATGGGACCATTGCAAATGTTCGTTTGAACCATGGCTAATAATGAATCTTTATGACGTATTAATTGATTGTCTCCAAAGGTAGTGAGTATAGGACAATCTAGCCCAGATGTTGTTAAAGGTTGGAGTGCAACTTGATTCACACCAAAACAAATATAGCTATGCTACTTTACATACTTTTCAATAGCAATTTTAGAAAGTGAGTCAATGGTTTGAAGTTCTTCATCTAAACTAAATGTTTCTTCACGATCTTTATTTTATAGAGCAACATGGAAATTAAACTTGCCAATACTACCTTTTGTTTATGAATTTTCCAATTTTGAAAAATAATCTTGACAACTAACTCCCTTGCTATTAACTACATTAGACTCCTTCACACTACCTAAACTAAGACGATCACTAAACCAGGAGATCATCTGATTTACATTTAAACACTTAGCTAAGAGTCATGCACATTCTACCGGGACCACTGGGACCACCCCATCGGGACCACTAGGACCACCCCATCGGACCCCACGGTTAATCAACGATCTTACCTCGACTTGCCAATAGCTGACCAACGATAGCAATGGGCAGACACTAACTAAATGTACAAATTCCGCTCTGATGCCAATCAAGGCCAGGATCGACCTAGGCGGGTATGTGTCAGGGTCTAGATGTGGGATTAATTCAAAAGCAGCAGCGCGTCAGATTTATTTATGTAAAGTGCAATTTTGAATTGATTTTTTAAACGAATAAACGAGTGAAGAAGAACTTACTTTTATTTGAATAAAACTTTGTTTAAGGATTGAATTGAAACTATTGGTAATGGAGTACAAAGGAGTGGAGAAAGCTTGAGAGACCTTGTGGTGATGGAGGATTACAAGAGTGAGCGTGAGTGTGTGAATTAGGCTGTATTCAATTTTTTGCCTTGTGAATTTTGCTGTGTTTGATATAATGCTAAAAAGTACCTATTTATAGAATACAATATGAAAATAATTGTTGACGCATCAATGGGAAAGATTCGATGATAAAAATTGAATCTTGATCTTGATAATGTCTGCCGACAATCTTGGAGACAATCTTGAATTATTGCTGCTTCTTTTTGAACTTGGACTTCAACAACATCAAAAGTTAAACAGTATTGTACAATAATGGACTTTGGACTGATCTTAAATTATTGTCCCGATAGGTCATGCTGATGCTGACCTGTAGAATAATTTGTTTTGATGAATGATAGTGATATTCTGAAGAGCTGTCTTGAATAGTGACCGTGCATTATTGCCTATATGCTCATGAAAGGTAATTATGGTCAAGGGAATTATGTATGTTCACTATTCAAGACAGCTCATTAGGATATCAACGTAACTCATAAAAACAAATTGTTCAACATGTTAGCATTAGCATGACTCATCAGAAGGCGATTGCCCACTAATTGAAGAAATGAACGTTAACTTTATGTGTTTGCAAGAATGAATACCCCTCGTGTCTTATGAATGATTGAACAGTAAAATCAAAGTGTGAAAGAAACCATTCTCTTTTGACCTAATTCTCTATTGAATTGAAATTTTGCCTTAAATAATCTTTACGAATTTTGAATAATCTATTAGCTCAGCGATTGGCGGTTTATAATAAATTTTTTGAGAATCTTCTACTTGGTTACCGTTTAAATAATCATAATTAGAAGACTTAGAAGGCATGGAATATGAAGATCGAGGAAGTGTAACATTTTCAGAAAATCCTGAAGAGGCATCTTTTTCTCAGCTTGAATTAAATTTTATTAATACTCAATTGTCGGGCTCTTCTATTATTTGTTGAATATTCTTTTGACTAATATTTCTTTGTGGCATAGTATTCTGAGTAATGAATTCTTGAGGAATAGTGATTTCATTCCATTTTAATAACTTCGGAGTTAAAGTAGTAACATTATCTGATTCGGTAATTTAATTGCATTGTTTCATCTAAACTAGATTTTAATATACATTTAGCATTAAGTTGAGATGATAATAATTTGAAATACAGTCCATAAACCTCACGAAATTGGACCTTTAAGTTATTTTGCATATTAGAAAGATGAATATCTAATAATAAAGCATCTACTATCCAAGGGTCATTTAAGTCTACAGAATAATTTGGACAACAATTAAAATATATAGGACCATTGCAAATGTTCATTTGAACAATTGCTAATAATGAATCTTTATGATGTATTAATCGATTGTCTCTAAAGGTCGTGAGTATAGGACAATCTAACCCTGATGTTGTTTAAGGTTGGAGTGCAACTTGATTCACACCAAAACAAATATAGCTATGTTACTTTATGTACATTTCAATAGCAATTTTAGAAAGTAAGTCAATGGTTTGAAGTTCTTGATCTAAACTAAATGTTTCTTCCCCATCTTTCACTGATAGAGCAACATGGAAATTAAATTTGCCAATTCTACCTTTTCTTTATGAATTTTCCAATTTTGAAAAATAATCTTGACAACTAACTCCCTTGCTATTAACCACATTAGACTCCTTCACACTACCTAAACTAAGACGATCGCTAAACTAAGAGATCATCTGAGTTACGCTTGAACACTTAGCTAAGAGTCATGCACATTCTACCGGGACCACCGGGATCACTTCACCGGGATCACTTAACACACAATTAATCAACGGCCTTACCTGGGCTTGCCAATAGCTAACCAATGATTGCAATGGCTAGGCATTAACTAAATATACAAACTCAGCTCTGATACCAACCAAGGCCAGGATCGACCTAGGCGGGTATGGATAAGGGTCTAAATGTGTGATTAATTCAAAAGCAGCAGAGCGTCAAATTTATTTACGTAAAGTGCAAGTTTGAATTGATGATTTAAATGAATAAACGAGTGAATAAAAACTTATTTTTATTTGAATAAAACTTTTTGTAAAGATTGAATTAAAGCTCCTGGTAATGGAGTACAAAGGAGTGGAGAAAGCTCGAGAGACCTTGTGACGATGGAGGATTACAAGAGCGAGTGTGAGTGTGCGAATTATGCTGTATTCAATATTTTGCCTTGCGAATTTTGTAGTGTTTGATATAATGCTAAGGAGTACCTATTTATGGAACATAATATAAAAATAATTGTTGACACGTGAATGGTAAAGATTCAATGATAAAAATTGAATCTTGATCTTGATAATGTCTGCCGACAATCTTGGAGACAATCTTGAATTATTGTTGCTTCTTTTTGAACTTGGACTTCAATAGCATCAAAAGTTAAATAGTATTGTATAATAATGGTCTTTGGACAGATCCTGAATTATTA
This sequence comes from Carnegiea gigantea, assembly GCA_029747015.1. Classification (NCBI taxonomy): domain Eukaryota; kingdom Viridiplantae; phylum Streptophyta; class Magnoliopsida; order Caryophyllales; family Cactaceae; genus Carnegiea; species Carnegiea gigantea. The sequence goes on along the minus strand of JAKOGI010000046.1, from coordinate 79,713 downwards.
TTCTGATGGGTCATGCTAATGCTGACTTGTAGAATAATTTGTTTTGATTAATTATAGTGATATCCTGATGAGCTGTCTTGAATAGTGACCGTGCATTATTGCCTATATGCTCATGAAAGGCAATTATGGCCAAGGGAATTATGTAGGTTTACTATTCAAGGTAGCTCATCAGGATACTCATCAAAACAAATTATTCAACGTGTCAGCGTTAGCGCAACCCATCAGAAGATGATTGCCCACTAATTGAAGAAAGAAACATTAACTTTATGTCTTTGTATGAATGAATACCACTCGTGTCTTATGAATGATTGACCACTTAAATCAAAGCATGAAAGGCAATTATGGTCAAGGGAATTATGTAGGATCACTATTCAAGACAGCTCATCAGGATATTAACGCAACTCATCAAAACAAATTATTCAGCATGTTAGTAATAACATGACCATCAGAAGAAGATTACCCACTAATTAAAGAACGGAACATTAACTTTATGTCTTTGCAAGAATGAATACCACTCGTGTCTTATGAATGATTGGCCATTTAAATCAAAGTGTGGAAGAAACCATTGTTTTTTAACGTAATTCTCTATTGAATTGTAATTTTATCATAAATAATCTTTACAAATTTTAAATGGCTTAGAAATAACCGTGATTTAAGAAAATGTTGGAGGTTGCATAGTTGAATGTGTTAGTGAACCAGTTGAAGAAGAAGCTTCATCAATTAACTCAGCGATTGGAGGTTTATAATAAATTTTTTGAGAATCTTCTACTTGGTTACCTTTCAAATAATCATAATTGGAAGACTTAGAAGGCATGGAATATGATGATCGAGGAAGTGTAACATTTTCAGAAAATCTTGAAGAGGAATCTTTTTCTCAGTTTGAATTAAATTTTATTAATACTCGATCGTCGGGCTCCTCTATTATTTGTTGAATATTCTTTTGAGCAATATTTCTTTGTTGCCTAGTATTTTTAATAATGAATTCTTGGGGAATAGTGATTTCATTCCATTTTAATAACTTCAGATTTAAAGTGGTAAGATTATCTGATTCGGCAATTTAATTGCATTGTTTCATCTATACTAGATTTTAATGCACATTTGGGATTAAGTTGAGATGATAATAATTTGAAATACAGTCTATAAGTAATAGCAAAATATCTTGAAAGCTCATGAAATTGAACCTCCAAGTTATTTTGAATATTAGGAAGATGAATATCTAATAATAAAGTATCTGCAATCCAAGGGTCATTTAAGTCTACTCAATAATTTGGACAACAATTAAAATATATGAGACCATTGCAAATGTCCGTTTGAATCATAGCTACTAATGAATCTTTATGACGTAGTAATCGATTGTCTCTAAAGGTCAGGTATATAGGACAATCTAACCCTGATGTTGTTAAAGGTTGGAGTGCAACTTGATTCACACCAAAACAAATATAGCTATGTTACTTTATGTACTTTTCAATAGCAATTTTAGAAAGTAACTCAGTGGTTTGAAGTTCTTCATCTAAACTAAATGTTTCTTCATGATCTTTTAGTGATAGAGCTACATGGAAATTAAACTTGCCAATCCTACCTTTTGTTTATGAATTTTCCAATTTTAAAAAATAATCTTGACAACTAACTCCCTTGCTGTTAACCATATTAGACTCCTTCACCCTACCTAAACTAAGACGATCGCTAAACTAAGAGATCATCTGAGTTACGTTTAAACACTTAGCTGGGACCACCCCATCGGGACCACCTAGCACACAATTAATCAACGGACTTACCTGGGCTTGCCAACAGCTAACCAACGATAGCAACGGCCAGACAGTAACTAAATATATAAACCCAGCTCGGATGCCAATCAAGGCCAGCATCGACCTAGGCGGGTATGGGTAAGGGTCTAAATGTGGGATTAATTCAAAAGCAGTAGAGTGTCAAATTTATTTATGCAAAGTGCAATTTTTTCATAATTTAAACGAATAAATGAGTGAATAAAAACTTACTTTTATTTAAATAATACTTTGTCTAAGGATTGAGTTAAGGCTCTGGGTAATAGAGTACAAAGGAGTGGAGAAAGCTTGACAGACCTTGTGGGGACGGAGGATTACAAGAGTGAGTGTGAGTGTGTGAATTAGGCTGTATTCAATTTTTTGCCTTGTGATTTTTGTAGTGTTTGATATAATACTAAGGAGTACCTATTTATAGAATACAATATGAAAATAATTGTCGACACGTGAATGGCGAAGATTAATGATAAAAATTGAATCTTGATCTTGATAATGTCTGCCGACAATCTTGGAGACAATCTTGAATTATTGCTGCTTCTTTTTGAACTTGGACTTCAACAACATCAAAAGTTAAACAGTATTGTACAATAATGGACTTTGCACTGATCTTGTATTATTGTTCTGATAGGTCATGCTGATGCTGACCTGTAGAATAATTTGTTTTGATGAATTGTAGTGACATCCTGATCAGCTGTCTTGAATAGTGATCGTGCATTATTGCCTATATGCTCCTGAAAGGCAATTATGGTCGAGGGAATTATGTAGGTTCACTATTGAAGATAGCTCATCAGGATATCGACGTAACTCATCAAAACAAATTATTCAACATGTCAACAATAACACGACCCATCAGAAGAAGATTGCCCACTAATTGAAGAAAGAAACAATAACTTTATGTCCTTGTATGAATGAATACCACTCGTGTCTTATGAATGATTGACCATTTAAATCAAAGCGTGAAAGAAATCATTTTCTTTTAACCTAATTCTCTATGAAATTGAACTTTTGCCTTAAATAATCTTTACGAATTTTAAATGGCTTGGAAATAACCGTGATTTAAGCGAATGTTGGAGGTTGCATAGTTGAATATGTTAGTGAACCAGTTGAAGAAGAAGCTTCATCGATTAGCTCAGCGGTTTGAGGTTTATAATAAATTTTTTGAGAATCTTCTACTTAGTTACCTTTTAAATAATCATAATTAGAAGACTTAGAAGGCATGGAATATGAGGATCGAGAAAGTGTAACATTTTCAGAAAATCTTGAAGAGGAATCTTTTTCTCGGGATGAATTAAATTTTATTAATACTCGATCGTCGGGCTCCTCTATTTTTTATTGAATATTCTTTTGAGCAATATTTCTTTGTGGCCTAGTATTTTGAATAATGAATTCTTGAGGAATAGTGATTTCATTCCATTTTAATAACTTCGGAGTTAAAGTAATAACATTATCTGATTTGATAATTTAATTGCAATGTTTCATCTAAACTAGATTTTAATATACATTTAGAATTAAGTAGAGATGATAATAATTTGAAATACTGCCTATAAGTAATAGCAATATATGTTGAAAGCTCACGAAACTGGACCTTTAAGTTATTTTGAATATTAGGAAGATAAATATCTAATAATAAAGTATCTACAATCCAGGGGTCATTCAAGTCTACTGAATAATTTGGACAACAATTAAAATATATGGGACCATTGCAAATGTTTGTTTGAATCATAGCTACTAATGAATCTTTATGACGTATTAATCGATTGTCTCTAAAGGTCGTGATTATAGGACAATATAACCCTGATATTGTTAAAGGTTAGAATGCAACTTGAATCACACCAAAACAAATACAGCTATGTTACTTTATGTACTTTTCAATAGCAATTTTAGAAAGTAAGTCAATGGTTTGAAGTTCTTCATCTAAACTAAATGTTCCTTCATGATCGTTCATTAATAGAGCAACATGGAAATTAAACTTGCCAATTCTACCTTTTGTTTATGAATTTTCCAATTTTGAAAAGTAATCTTGACGACTAACTCGCTTGCTATTAACCACATTAGACTCCTTCACACTACCCAAAGTAAGAGGATCGCTAAACCAAGAGATCATCTGAGTTATGTTTGAATGCTCAGCTAAGTGCCATACACATTCTATCGGGACCACTGGGGCCACCCAATCGGGACCACCTAACACACGGTTAATCTGCGGTCTTACCTGGGCTTGCCAATAGCTGACCAACGATAGCAACGGCTAGAAACTAACTAAATGTATAAACTCAGCTCTGATGCCAATCAAGGCCACGATCGACCTAGCCGGGAATGGGTAAGGGTCTAGATGTGGGATTAACTCAAAAGCAGCAGAGGATCAGATTTATTTATGTAAAGTTCAATTTTGAATTGATAATTTAAACGAATAAACGAGGGAATAAAAACTTACTTTTATTTGAATAAAAATTTGTCTAAAGACTGAATTAAGGCTCTTGGTAATGGAGTACAATGGAGTGGAGAAAGCTTGAGAGGCCTTGCGGGGATGGAGGATTACAAGAGTGAGTGTGAGTGTGTGAATTAGGCTGTATTCAGTTTTTTGCCTTTTAAATTTTGCAGTGTTTAATATAATGCTAAGGAGTACCTATTTATAGAATACATTATGAAAATAATTGTTGACACGTTAATGGGAAAGATTCGATGATAAAAATTGAATCTTGATCATGATAATGTCTGCCGACAATCTTGGAGACAATTTTGAATCATTGCTGCTTCTTTTTGAACTTGGACTTCAACAACATCAAAAGTTAAACAGTATTGTATAATAATGGACTTTGGACTGATCTTGAATTATTGTTCTGATGGATCACGCTGATGTTGACCTGTAGAATAGTTTGTTTTGATGAATTATAGTGATATCCTAATCAGCTGTGTTGAATAGTAACTGTGCATTATTGCCTATATGCTTCTGAAACCCAATTATGGTCAAGGGAATTATGTCGGTTCACTACTCAAGACAGCTCATTAGGATATCAATGTAACCCATCAAAACAAATTATTCAACATGTCAGCAATAACACGACCCATCAGAAGAAGATTGCCCACTAATTGAAGAAAGGAACATTAACTTTATGTCTTTGTATGAATGAATACCACTCGCGTCTTATGAATGATTGACCCCTTAAATCAAACCGTGAAAGAAATCATACTCTTTTAACCTAATTCTCTATTGAATTGAAATTTTGCCTTAAATAATCTTTACGAATTTTAAATGGCTTAGAAACAATCGTGATTTAAGGGAATGTTGGAGGTTGCATAATTGAATATGTTAGTGAACCAGTTGAAGAAGAAGCTTCATCGATTAGCTCAGCGATTGGAGGCTTATAATAAATTTTTTGAGAATCTTCTACTTGGTTACCTTTTAAATAATCATAATTAGAAGACTTAGAAGGCATGGAATATGAAGATCGAGGAAGTGTAACATTTTCATATAATCTTGAAGAGGAATCTTTTTCTCGGCTTGAATTAAATTTTATTAATACTCAATCGTCGGGCTCCTCTATTTTTTGTTGACTATTCTTTTGAGCAATATTTCTTTGTGGCCAAGTATTTTGAATAATGAATTCCTGGGAAATAGTGATTTCATTCCATCTTAATAACTTTGGAGTTAAAGTAGTAACATTATCTGATTCAACAATTTAATTGCATTGTTTCATCTAAACTCGATTTTCATATACATTTAGGATTAAGTTGAGATGATAATAATTTGAAATACAGTCTATAAGTAATAGCAAAATGTCTTGAAAGCTCATGAAATTAGACCTTTAAGTTATTTTGAATATTAGGAAGGTGAATATCTAATAATAAAGTATCTACAATCCAAGGGTCATTCAAGTCTACTGAATAATTTGGACAATAAATAAAATATATGGGACCATTGCAAATGTTCGTTTGAATCATAGCGACTAATGAATCTTTATGATGTATTAATCGATTGTCTCTAAAGGCCGTGAGCATAGGACAATCTAACCCTGATGTTGTTAAAGGTTAGAGTACAACTTGATTCACACCAAAACAAATACAACTATGTTACTTCATGTACTTTTCAATAGCAATTTTAGAAAGTAAGTTAATGGTTTGAAGTTCTTCATCTAAACTAAATGTTTCTTCACGATCTTTCATTGATAGAGCAACATGCAAATTAAACTTGCTAGTTCTACCTTTTGTTTATGAATTTTCCAATTTTGAAAAATAATCTTGACAACTAACTCCCTTCCTATTAACCACATTAGACTCCTTTACACTGCCTAAACTAAGGCGATTGCTAAACCGAGAGATCATCTGAGTTACATTTGAACACTTAGCTAAGAGTCATGCACATTCTACCGAGACCATTGGTACCACGCCATTTTAATCGACGGACTTACCTGGGCTTGCCAATAGCTAACCAACGATAGCAACGGCTAGACACCAACTAAATATACAAACTCAGCTCGGATACCAATCAAGGCCTGGATCGACCTAGGCGGGTATGGGTAAGGGTCTAGATGTGGGATTAATTCAAAAGCAGCAGAGCATCAGATTGATTTATGTAAAGTGCAACTTTGTCTAAGGATTGAATTAAGGCTCTTGGTAATGGAGTACAAAGGAGCGGACAAAGCTTGAGAGACCTTGTGGGGATAGAGGATTACAAGAGCGAGTGTGAGTGTGTGAATTAGACTGTATTCAATTTTTTGCCTTGTGAATTTTGCAGTGTTTGATATAATGCTAAGGAGTACCTATTTATAGAATACAATATGATAATAATTGTTGACACATCAATGGTAAAGATTCGATGATAAAAATTGAATCTTGATCTTAATAACGCCTACCGACAATCTTGGAGACAACCTTGAATTATTGCTGCTTCTTTTTGAACTTGGACTTCAATAACATTAAAAGTCAAACAGTATTGTACAATAATGGATTTTGGAATGATCTGGAATTACTGTTCTAATGGGTCACGCTGACGCTGACCTGTGGAATAATTTGTTTTGATGAATTATAGTGATGTCCTGATAAGCTGTCTTGAATAGTGACCGTGCATTATTTCCTACATGCTCCTGAAAGGCAATTATGGTCAAGTGAATTATGTAGGTTCACCATTTAAGACAACTCATTAGGATATCAATGTAACTCATCAAAACAAATTATTCAACATGTCAGTGATAACACGACCCATCAGAAGAAGATTGCCCACTAATTGAAGAAAGGAATATTAACTTTATGTCTTTATATGAATGAATGCCACCCGTGTCTTATGAATGATTGACCATTTAAATCAAACCGTGAAAGAAATCATTCTCTTTTGACCTAATTCTCTATTGAATTGAAATTTTGCCTTAAATAATCTTTACGAATTTCAAATGGCTTAGAAATAACTGTGATTTAAGGGAATGTTGGAGGTTGCATAGTTGAATAAGTTAGTGAACCAATTGAAGAAGAAGCTTCATCGATTAGCTCAGCGATTGGAGGTTTATAATCAATTTTTTGAGAATCTTCTACTTGGTTACCTTTTAAATAATCATAATTAGAAGACTTAGAAGGCATGGAATATGAAGATAGAGGAAGTGTAACCTTTTCAAAAAATCTTGAAGAGGAATCTTTTTCTCAACTTGAATTAAATTTTATTAATACTCAATCGTCGAACCCCTCTATTATTTGTTGAATATTCTTTTGAGCAATATTTCTCTATGGCCTAGTATTTTGAATAATGAATTCTTGAGGAATAGTGATTTCATTCCATTTTAATAACTTCAGAGTTAAAGTAGTAACATTATCTGATTCGGCAATTTAATTACATTGTTTGATCTAAACTAGATTTTAATATACATTTAGGATTAAGTTGAGATGATAATAATTTGAAATACTGTCTATAAGTAATAGCAAAATATGTTGAAAGCTCACGAAACTGGACCTTTGAGTTATTTTGAATATTAGGAAGATGAATATCTAATAATAAAGTATCTACAATCCAGGGGTCATTTAAGTCTACTGAATAATTTGGACAGCAATTAAAATATATGGGACCATTACAAAAGTTCGTTTGAATCATAGCTACTAATGAATCTTTATGACGTATTAATCAATTGTCTCTAAAGGTCATGAGTATAGGACAATCTAACCCTGATGTTGTTAAAGGTTGGAGTGCAGGTTGATTCACACCAAAACAAATACAGCTATGTTACTTTGTGTACTTTTCATTAGCAATTTTAGAAAGTAAGACAATGGTTTGAAGTTCTTCATCTAAACTAAATGTTCCATCATGATCTTTCATTAATAGAGCAACATAGAAATTAAACTTGCCAATTCTACCTTTTGTTTATGAATTTTTTAATTTTGAAAAATAATCTTGACAACTAACTCGCTTGCTATTAACCACATTAGACTCCTTCACACAGCCTAAACTAAGACGATCGCTAAACCAAGAGATCATCTGAGTGACGTTTGAATGCTTAGCCAAGAGTCATGCACATTCTACCGGGACCACTAGGACCACCCCATCGGGACCACCTAACACACGGTTAATCAACGGTCTTTCCTCGGCTTGCCAATAGCTAACCAACGATAGCAACGGCTAGACACTAACTAAATGTATAAACTCAGCTCTGATGCCAATCAAGGACAGGATCGACCTAGCCAGGTGTGGGTAAGGGTCTAGATGTGGGATTTATTCAAAAGCAGCAGAGCGTCAGATTTATTTTTGTAAAGTGCAATTTTGAATTGATAATTTAAACGAATAAACGAGTGAATAAAAACTTACTTTTGTTTGAATAAAAATTTGTCTAAGGACTGAATTAAGGCTCTTGGTAATGGGGTACAATGGAGTGGAGAAAGCTTGAGAGGCCTTGTGGGGATGCAGGATTGCAAGAGTGAGTGTGAGTGTGTGAATTAGGCTGTATTCAGTTTTTTGCCTTTTGAATTTTGCAGTGTTTAATATAATGCTAAGGAGTACCTATTTATAGAATACAATATGAAAATAATTGTTGACGCGTCAGTGGGAAAGATTCGATGATAAACATTGAATCTTGATCTTGATAATGTCTGCCGACAATCTTGGAGACAATCTTGAATTATTGCTGCTTCTTTTTGAACTTGGACTTCAACAACATCAAAAGTTAAACAGTATTGTACAATAATGGACTTTGGACTGATCTTGAATTATTGTTCTGATGGGTCACGTTGATGCTGGCCTATAGAATAATTTGTTTTGATGAATTATAGTGATATCCTGATCCGCTGTCTTGAATAGTAACCGTGCATTATTGCCTATATGCTCCTGAAAGGCAATTCTGGTCAAGGAAATTATGTAAGTTCACTATTCAAAACAGCTTATTAGGATATCAATGTAACTCATCAAAACAAATTATCCAACATGTCAGCAATAACACGACCCATCAGAAGAAGATTGCCCACTAATCGAAGAAAGGAACATTAACTTTATATCTTTGTATGAATGAATACCACTCGCATCTTATGAATGATTGACCCCTTAAATCAAACCGTGAAAGAAATCATTCTCTTTTAACCTAATTCTGTGTTGAATTGAAATTTTGCCTTAAATAATCTTTACGAATTTTAAATGGCTTAAAAATAACCGTGATTTAAGGGAATGTTGGAGGTTGCATAATTGAATATGTTAGTGAACCAGTTGAAGCGGAAGCTTCATTGATTAGCTTAGCGATTGGAGGCTTATAATAAATTTTTTGAGAATCTTCTACTTGGTTACCTTTTAAATAATCATAACTCGAAGACTTAGAAGGCATGGAATATGAAGATCGAGGAAGTGTAACATTTTCATAAAATCTTGAAGAGGAATCTTTTTCTCGGCTTGAATTAAATTTTATTAATACTCGATCGTCGGACTCCTCTATTTTTTGTTGAATATTCTTTTGAGCAATATTTCTTTGTGGCCCAGTATTTTGAATAATGAATTCTTGGGGAATTGTGATTTCATTCCATTTTGATAACTTCGGAGTTGAAGCAGTAACATTATCTGATTCAACAATTTAATTGCATTGTTTCATCTAAACTAGATTTTAATATACATTTAGGATTAAGTTGAGATGATAATAATTTGAAATACAGTCTATAAGTAATAGCAAAATATCTTGAAAGCTCACGAAATTGGACCTTTAAGTTATTTTGAATATTAGGAAGGCGAATCTCTAATAATAAAGTATCTACAATCCAAGGGCTATTTAAGTCTACTGAATAATTTGGACAACAATTAAAATGTATGGGACCATTGCGAATGTTCGTTTGAATCATAGCTACTAATGAATCTTTATGACGTATTAATCGATTGTCTCTAAAGGTCGTCAGTATAGGACAATCTAACCCTGATGTTGTTAAACGTTAGAGTGCAACTTGATTCACACCAAAACAAATACAACTATTTTACTTTATGTACTTTTCAATAGCAATTTTAGAAAGTAAGTCAATGGTTTGAAGTTCTTCATCTAAACTAAATGTTTCTTCACGATCTTTCATTGATAGGGCAACATGCAAATTAAACTTGCCAATTCTACCTTTTGTTTATGAATTTTTCAATTTTGAAAAATAATCTTGACAACTAACTCCCTTGCTATTAACCACATTAGAGTCCTTCACACTGCCTAAACCAAGACGATCGCTAAACCAAGAGATCATCTGAGTTACGTTTGAACATTTAGTTAAGAGTCATGCAGATTCTACAGAGACCACTGGCACCACACCATTTTAATCGACGGACTTACCTGGGCTTGCCAATCGCTGACTAACGATGGCAACAGCTAGACACTACCTAAATATCCAAACTCAGTTCGGATACCAATCAAGGCCAGGATCGACCTAGGCGGGTATGGGTAAGGGTCTAGATGTCGGATTAATTCAAAAGCAGCAGAGCGTCAGATTTATTTATGTAATGTGCAATTTTGAATTGATAATTTAAACGAATAAATGAGTGAATAAAATCTTACTGTTATTTGAATAAAACTTTGTCTAAGGATTGAATTAAGGCTCTTGGTAATGGAGTACAAAGGAGTGGAGAAAGCTTGAGAGACCTTGTGGGGATGGAGGATTGCAAGAGTGAGTGTGAGTGCGTGAATTAGACTGTATTCAATTTTTTACCTTGTAAATTTTGCAGTGTTTGATATAATGCTAAGGAGTACCTATTTATAGAATACAATATGAAAATAATTGTTGACACATCAATGGTAAGGATTCGATGATAAGAATTGAATCATGACCTTGATAATGTCCGCCAACAATCTTGGAGACAATCTTGAATGATTGCTGCTTCTTTTTGAACTTGGACTTCAACAACATCAAAAGTTAAACAGTATTACACAATATTGGACTTTGGACTGACCTTGAATTATTGTTCTGATGGGTCGCGCTGATGCTGACATGCAGAATAATTTGCTCTGATGAATTATAGTGATATCCTGATCAGCTGTCTTGAATAGTGACCGTGCATTATTGCCTATATGCTCCTGAAAGGCAATTATAGTCAAGGGAATTATGTAGGTTCACTATTCAAGACAGCTCATCAGGATATCAACGTAACTCATCAAAACAAATTATTCAACATGTTAGCAATAACACGACCCATGAGAAGAAGATTGCCCACTAATTGAAGAAAGGAACATTAACTTTATGTCTTTGTATGAATGAATACCACCCGTGTCTTATGAATGATTGACCATTTAAATCAAAGCGTGAAAGAAATCATTCTCTTTTGACCTAATTCTCTATTGAATTGAAATTTTGCCTTAAATAATCTTTGCGAATTTTAAATGGCTTAGAAATAACCGTGATTTAAGGGAATGTTGGAGGTTGCATAGTTGAATATGTTAGTGAATCAATTGAAAAAGAAGCTTCATCGATTAGCTCAGCGATTGGAGGTTTATAATAAATTTTTTAAGAATCTTCTACTTGGTTTGCTTTTAAATATCCAGAATTGGAAGACTTAGAAGGCATGGAATATGAAGATCGGGGAAGTGTAGCATTTTCAGAAAATCTTAAAGAGGAATCTTTTTCTCGTCTTGAGTTAAATTTTATTAATACTTGATCGTCGGGCTCCTCTATTATTTGTTGAATATTCTTTTGGGCAATATTTCTTTGTGGCCTAGTATTTTGAATAATGAATTCTTGAGGAATAATGATTTCATTCCATTTTAATAACTTCGGAGTTCAAGTAGTAACATTATCTGATTCGGTAATTTAATTGCATTATTCCATCTAAACTAGATTTTAATATACATTTAGGATTAAGTTGAGATGATAATAATTTGAAATACAGTCTATAAGTAATAGCAAAATATCTTGAAAGCTCATGAAACTGGACCTTTAAGTTATTTTGAATATTAAGAAGATGAATATCTAATAATAAAGTATGTACAATCCAGGAATCATTTACATCTACTGAGTAATTTGGACAACAATTAAAATACTTGGGACCATTGCAAATGTTCGTTTGAATCATAGCTACTAATGAATCTTTATGACGAATTAATCGATTGTCTCTAAAGGTCGTGAGTATAGGACAATCTGACCCTGATGTTGTTAAAGGTTGGAGTGCAACTTGATTCACACCAAAACAAATACAACTGTGTTACTTTATATACTTTTCAATAGCAATTTCAGAAAGTAAGTCAATGGTTTGAAGTTCTTCATCTAAACTAAATGTTTCTTCACGATCTTTCATCGATAGAGCAACATGGAAATTAAACTTGCCAATTCTACCTTTTGTTTATGAATTTTCTAATTTTGAAAAATAATCTTGACAACTAACTCCCTTGCTATTAACCACAGTAGACTCCTTCACACTGCCTAAACTAAGGCGATTGCTAAACCGAGAGATCATCTGAGTTACATTTGAACACTTAGCTAAGAGTCATGCACATTCTACCGAGACCATTGGTACCACGCCATTTTAATCGACGGACTTACCTGGGCTTGCCAATAGCTAACCAATGATAGCAATGGCTAGACACTAACTAAATATACAAACTCAGCTCGGATACCAATCCAGGCGAGGATCGACCTAGGTGCGTGTGGGTAAGGGTCTAGATGTCGGATTAATTCAAAAGCAGCAGAGCGTCAGATTTATTCATGTAAAGTGCAATTTTGAATTGATAATTTAAACGAATAAACGAGTGAATAAAAACTTACTTTATTTGAATAAAACTTGGTCTAAGGACTAAATTAAGGCTCTTGGTAATGGAGTACAAAGGAGTGGAGAAAGCTTGAGAGACCTTGTGGGGATGGAGGGTTACAACAGTGAGTGTGAGCGTCTGAATTAGGCTGTATTAAATTTTTTGCCTTGTGAATTTTGCAGCGTTTGATATAATGCTAAGGAGTACCTATTTGTATAATACAATATGAATATAGTTGTTGACACACCAATGGTAAAGATTCGATGATAAAAATTGAATCTTGATCTTAATAACGTCTACTGACAATCTTGGAGACAATCTTGAATTATTGCTGCTTCTTTTTGAACTTGGACTTCAACAACATCAAAAGTCAAATAGTATTGTACAATAATGGATTTTGGACTGATCTTGAATTATTGTTCTTATGGGTCACGCTGATGCTGACCTGTAGAATAATTTGTTTTGATGAATTATAGTGATATCCTGATCAGCTGTCTTGAATAGTGACCGCGCATTATTGCCTATATGCTCCGGAAAGGCAATTATGGTCAAGGGAGTTATGTTGGTTCACTATTCAAGACAGCTCATCAGGATATCAATGTAACTCATCAAAACAAATTATTCAACATGTCAGTAATAACACGACCCATCAGAAGAAGATTGCCCGCTAATTGAAGAAAGGAACATTAACTTTACGTCTTTGTATGAATGAATACCACCCGTGTCTTATGAATGATTGACCATTTAAATCAAACCGTGAAAGAAATCATTCTCTTTCGACCTAGTTCTCCATTGAATTGAAAATTTGCCTTAAATAATATTTACGAATTTTAAATGGCTTAGAAATAACCGTGATTTAAGGGAATGTTGGAGGTTGCATAGTTGAATAAGTTAGTGAACCAATTGAAGAAGAAGCTTCATCGATTAGCTCAGCGATTGGAGGTTTATAACAAATTTTTTGAGAATCTTCTACTTGGTTACCTTTTAAATAATCATAATTAGAAGACTTAGAAGGCATGGAATATGAAGATAGAGGAAGTGTAACATTTTCAAAAAATCTTGAAGAGGAATCTTTTTCTCAGCTTGAATTAAATTTTATTAATACTCAATCGTCGGACCCCTCTATTATTTGTTGAATATTCTTTTGAGCAATATTTCTCTATGGCCTAGTATTTTGAATAATGAATTCTTGAGGAATAGTGATTTCATTCCATTTTAATAACTTCGAACTTAAAGTAGTAACATTATCTGATTCGGCAATTTAATTGCATTGTTCCCTCTAAACTAGATTTTAATATACATTTAGGATTAAGTTAAGATGATAATAATTTGAAATACTGTCTATAAGTAATAGCAAAATATGTTGAAAGCTCACGAAACTGGACCTTTGAGTTATTTTGAATATTGGGAAGATGAGCATCTAATAATAAAGCATCTACAATCCAGGGGTCATTTAAGTCTACTGAATAATTTGGACAGCAATTAAAATATATGGGACCATTGCAAATGTTCGTTTGAATCATAGCTACTAATGAATCTTTATGACGTATTAATCAATTGTCTGTAAAGGTCATGAGTATAGGACAGTCTAACCCTGATGTTGCTAAGGGTTGGAGTGCAACTTGATTTACACCAAAACAAATATAGCTATGTTACTTTATGTACTTTTCAATAGCAATTTTAGAAAGTAAGTCAATGGTTTGAAGTTCTTCATCTAAACTAAATGTTTCTTTGTTAAATTTAGGAGTACTTACCACAAGAGGGGGGGTGAATTGTGGTGTTCGATTTTCGCGTACTTACTGATAAACACCCTCCTGATTGCAGAGGTTGTTCTTGAATTACAAACAACCTTCTGACTTGTTTGCACCAGATGTTTTCAATTTGCTCAAAGGCGAAAATCAACAAGATAAATGCGAAAATAAAGCACACACAATTTTTCCGTGGAAAACGCCTCCAGCCCAACTGAGGTGTGAAAAACCACGACCTACCTCGTGTAGGATTTAACCACTTTCACTAACGGGCTGAACACATTGCAAAAGTAACATCCCTTGTTACAACTTGCAACCACGTAACCTTCTTTTCTAAGAAAGGTTACACCATGTCCAAATCTCACCAGATTGGACACGTCCAAAGTCCACACGACTGAGGACCACTCACTCACTTTTCTGATCCAAGATCAGGGTTACAAAACACCTTACGGTGGTGCTTCTGATTTAAGCAGATGTAAGGTACAATGAGGTCCTAGTATGCCAATATCTTGAAAGCTCAGCTTAAACACAACTTGTCTCGGTTTTTCTTTCCTCAAGAGTAGCTCGAAAAATTCTTCTCACTAGAAAAACCACTTTTGCACTTCTCCCTTTTTGCGTATGTTGTGTATGTTTCTCCTTTTTTTCTTCTCACTTGAATGGGAGTGAAATGTTGAGTTTTTAAACAAAAAATCCAACGGTCAAAAACAAGGAGAAGTGATAAAATCAGCTATGTTTAGCAAAGAGAGATTTTTGCTTAGCACAGAGAATTTCAACGGCTAAAAGATCCAATGAGGATAGAGTTTTCCCAATATTGTAGGGATTTGATTTTTGGAAGTTAAAAGTCTATCTTTTCTCCTTTAAAAATAGCCGTGAGATACATGGGAAAGAATCTCAGCTTTGAATTTTGAATTAATCACTTCCCAGAGGATAAGAAAGAAATATTTTCGGTTTTGGTAAATATTTTTCAAAATCAGTTTTGCAAATCTCCCAAGGGATTTTCATATCAAAAAGATTTCCTACAGCTTAAATTGCTGTCTCGGAATTTTATCAAAATATATTAGAGCTTTTGGCCAACCAAAATAAGTTTTCCAAAGTAACCGGGTTTGGCTGTTGCAGTTCAGAAACACCCTAGGTACCCTGTTTATAGGGTTGTTCAAACTTGGTGTTCTGAAGCAAATAGCGCAACCAATTCAAGAGTGGTTAGTTAGAGACTTTTCAAGATTGGCATATTAACAAGAGTCTAAAAAATAAAACCTAAATTACCCAAGACATCTTGTTGTAGATCCAGTCATCTTGTTCAAGATGAATACGCTGCCCCAACCACCTAGACCAACCTGTTTGCCAGGTTGTTCTTGTATCGCTTGAGTTCAGAAAGGCCTGTTTGCTGGATTGTCCTTGAAACACCTAGCCTGTTTGCCAGGTTGTTCTTGTATTGCTTGAGTTCAGAAACTGATCTTAACACACAATCAACTCATCGAGGTGGTGTTCTTGACTTGAGCGTGAGTCGTCAAGGTATGAGACCTGTTCTTAAGACTTGTTCTCAACATTCAGTAAAAAAGATAAGATGCATATTGAAAATAACAGTGTATGCCTGTTTGGAGAACTTTGTTTGGAGCAACATTACTTAAGAGCATTTTACACTTGGGTTTGTTGTCATCAAAACTGAATATACTAATTCAACAATTTTCCCCTTTTTGATAATGACAAACCAAGTGTCCATATTGACCAAAAAAAATTTTTTTAATGCTGATAGGGATCCACGTAGGTACAAGGAGTTAGTCAGGGTCAGGTTCATTCGTCACACTTTGTCAATAGGTTACACAATTCTTCCCCCTTTTGGCATCATTAAAAAAACAAGAACAATAGGACGGTTGCAACAAAAGCATATAAAGCATTGCAAATAGATATTTTATTGCAAAAAAAATAGTACAATGCCAAACTAACAAAAAATAGATATTGACAATCAGGGAGCAGGGGTTGGTTTAGTTTGCAGAGGAGGAATGCTGGGGGCAAGGGTGGAGAGAAGGGCAAGCAAATCTTCATGGCGTTTGGCGGAGAGGGCTTGTTCCTCAGCAAGAGCAGCCTTGACGGCTGAGAGCTCATCCTTGAGGCGAGCATTGTCCTCAAGAACAGCCTCAACCTTGATGGAAGGTTGCCCAGAAACAGGTGGTCGAGGTGGTCGACGACCCTGTTTGGAGACTGACCCTTCGCCAATCTCATAGCCACACCCTAGCAGGGTGTCAATCCCAATCTCATTAATGATTTGGGCCGCCACTCTCCGTGTGAGCAATATCCCAAAGTGCTCAAACACCCTTATCAGCAGAAACCCATAGCCAAGATCATGTGCCCGGGTGGTGTTCGCAATTCGCCCTGTGTGGCGAATCATAATTGCAGGGAGGTTGATTGGTTCCTCCCGATCCAGTAGGTCCACCAGACATTGATCGAGGACATCTGCTGAGTTTCGCCCTTGACCTCGCAGAATTATGTTCTTGATGGTGAACATAAACAGTAGTTGGTAGAGGGAGGTCATTTCACCCTTCTTAACCGAGAGGGGTGTTCGCAGGCCCTGTTTCTGACTGAGGCGTTGGGACACCTCAAGGAGCCTGGATATTGCCAGGGTAGTTTTGTCTTCCCTCACATACACAGCAAAGCCTTGTGAGGGCACACCCAATATTTTCCCAAGTGTGGGCGAATCAACCTTAATGCCTTGCCCATTTACCAAACTTGTCACCACCCCTTTGGTGACACTGCAGTTGGTGTAAAACTCAGCCAACTCAGGCACAGAACACCCCAACTGGGTGTTTGCAAACATGTCGAGCGAGCCTTGGGCTCGCAACTTGCTCAGGAACACCCCCAGACCATGTTCCTCAAAAAAACGTATATTCACTACCTTCCCCCTGACGATATTACGCTGAAGCAATTGTGCATGTTTGTCAGACATAGGAGAGGGAGTGGACTTCTTTGGGCGTTTGGGAGGAGGAACAGAGGTGGTAGCGTCTGGTAGGGGAGCTGTTCTGGGCTTTCTTTTGAGGGGTGAGGTTGCAGGAGAGGGCTTCATAGCAGGTTTAGAGGTAGATTTTAGAGGAGCTTGATCTTCAGAGGACTCGGAGAACACCGGTGTCCCCTGTTTGAAAGAGGTGCTCTCAGAGTCAGAACTTGAGAACTCCTCGGTAGAAGAAGAGGAAATCTCCTCGATAATTGGAGCAGAGGGTTTGGAGATACGGGGAGCGGATTGAAAAGCAATTCTGGCAGATTTGCGAGAAGGCTTGCAGGATTTGGGAGAAGAGGGAGTTTAAGGGGGCTGAGACCTTAGTTGTGGCCTTGTTCTTGGTGTTCTGCTACGCCTGGCCACTAATTTCACCCTTTTCCTTTTCTCTCCGGTTTGAGCAACCGGAGTAGTAAGTTCAGCCTCAGGGAGAGAATCCTTCTCCTGACTCTCCTCTGATGTCTCATTTGAATTTCCTCGTAAATCGACATTCAAATCCTCCACACACACGGCGTCAAAAGAGTCTTTCCCTGTTTCTGGCACTGTTTCAGGAAACAACCCAAAAGAACAGGGTTCGAAATTATCACTAAACCCTTCAGGGGTTTCCAAGATTTTGTCTTGAGGTCTCGATGGTGCACCCTCCGACTCTACTTTAAGGGGACATGCAATTGACCCCACAAGAAACACCAATTCCCTTTCACAATTGAAGGGAATATCGTCCATCCCTATCCCTACTGATTTTAGGGACAAGCTTTTCAGAAATCTGAAAAGCTTGTACAGGATTGGGCGCGGGGGAGCAGGGATTGAGGACGCACAAACCAGGGCTTTTGAGTTGGAGGTGTGGTTGGAAGCCATTGTTGCTAAAGGAGAGAGATTAGGGTTTTAGGCTGTTTGCGGGGTTTGTTTCTGAAAAGAACAACTGAGAACAGGGCTTTTAAAGCGAGAGAGAGGGCACCCCAAAAACTTTTAAAGATGTCTTGATTTGCAACGGGTGAGAACATTAAAAGCGTGTGCCTTGGGAAGGAGGGAGGTTTAAAGAGAACACATTCCCATACGCATTGAACAACCAAGGGACGTACATGTTCTTTCCGCTCGATCAAGATACCTACCTGTTCTTTGCCGTTTGATTTTGACTCATTTGATCTGGGGGTGGCAGAGTTGCTCCAGTGACCCTTAGTACAACCCCTTATGCTGCACTCTTTTAAAAAACACGCAATTCGAGTGTATGCTCTCATTGTACATAAATCACATCAGTTGCTAATGAGATTTGCAAACAAGGGGAGAGAACAAGGTGTAGAGGTTGTTTTTACCAAACCTAGTTCATGTCTTAGAAACAAATATCTCAGGGTGTTCTTACCAACCCTAGTTCCAGTCTATTTCTTTCAAATTGATCTCTAGCTAGTGCCTTAGTGAATATATCAGCAATTTAATTTTTCGTTGTGCAAAAATTCATAGAAATTAAACCTTTTTCAACATTATCTCTCAAGAAATGATGTCGAATGTCAATATGCTTTGTTCTTTTATGTTGACATGGATTTTTAGTAATGTTAATTGCACTTGTGTTATCACAAAAAAAAGGAATGCATCTAGTGTCAACACAAAAGTCCTTAAGCTGTTGTCTTATCCACAACAGTTGAGCACAACATGAAGCTGCTGCAACATATTCAGCTTCTGCTGTGGACATGGCAACAGAATGTTGCTTTTTAGTAGCCCAAGATACCAAACAAGCTCCAAGAAAGTGAGCCATACCTGAGGTACTCTTTCTATCAACTAGGAATCTAGCATAGTCAGCATCAGCATATCCAACAAGATCAAAATTGCAACCTCTAGGATACCATAAAGCTAAATTGGGTGCATGTTTCAAATATCTTAGTATCCGTTTAACAGCTTTAAGATGAGTCTCTTTGGGGCAAGACTGAAAATGGGCACATAAACCGACACTGAAAACAATGTCGGGCCTACTAGCGGTAAGGTATAAGAGTGACCCTATCATGCCCCTATAGAGTTTCTCCTCAACTGAGGGACTCCCATCATCCATTACCAACTTAGTAGAAGGAGAAATGGAAGTGTCAATGGGCTTGGCCGACTCTATCCCAAAACGCTTAAGTAGTTCCTTAATATACTTTTGTTGATGGATCATGGTGCCGTTTGGAGTTTGCTTGATTTGTAAGCCTAGGAAAAAGTTAAGCTCACCCATCATGCTCATCTCAAACTCACTCCTCATCATATTTGAAAATTCATTGCATAAATCATGATGAGTTGCACCAAATATAATGTCATAAACATATATTTGGACAATCAATAAATGTTCCCCCTTAGATTTTAGAAACAAGGTATTGTCTACCTTGCCTCTTCTAAATTATTTTCAAGTAAAAAACTTGACAAACGTTCATACCAAGCTCTAGGAGCTTGTTTTAAACCATAAAGAGCTTTGTCTAGTTTGAAAACATGGTTAGAAAATTCACTGTTTTCAAAACCAGGGGGTTGTTTGACATATACCTCTTCTTTAAGGTATCCGTTTAGGAATGCACTTTTCACATCCATTTGATATAGCTTGATTTCCATATGAGCTGCAAACGCTATTAGGATTCGAATAGCCTCAATTCTGGCAACTGGTGCAAAGGTTTCTTCATAATCGATCCCTTCTTCTTGGTTATACCCACAACCAGCCGTGCCTTGTTCCTAGTGACTGTTCCTGACTCATCCAACTTGTTTTGGAACACCCACTTGGTTCAAATGATTGTTCTCTCTGCAGGTTTAGGTACCAGGTGCCATACTCTGTTTCTTTCAAATTGATGTAGCTCTTCTTGCATTGCCGTGACCCAATCTGAATCTGCAAGAGCTTTATTCACATTCTTTGGCTCAATGTTAGAGAGAAAAGCATAGAAAGCACAAAAATTCTTAAGCTTAGACCTAGTTTGCACTCCACTGTTAATATCAGACAGAATTTGATCAAGGGGGTGTGAACTATGGTGCTTCCATGGTCGTGAAGTAAGTGGATCCACAGACACATGCTCTACTCTAGCCGGAATATTTGGAGAATCAGGCTCACGAACACCTCCTGAGCCTGTTTTTGCACCTATTTGTAAGCCTGTTCCTGAAGAACATGGTCCCGAACAGGGTTCAACGGTGTTTCCCCTTATTTGGTGTTCACCTTGCCTGCCGTTTTGAGGAACAACTTCTGGGCCTGTTGTCTCCATGGTGTTCTTACCTTGTCTCTCATGGAGCAACACTTCTTTTCGAGCAAGACCAAATTCAAATTCTTCCTCCTGTGCATTATTCTCACTCAACGAGTTAGATTCGTCAAAAAGCACATGCACACTTTCCTCAACGCACAAGGTTCTTTTGTTAAAAACTTTGTATACCTTGCTGTGAGAGGAATAACCGAGAAATATTGCCTCATCACTCCTGGGATCAAACTTTCCTAAAGCATCCTTCCCATTATTATGCATAAAACACCTACAACCGAATGTTCTTAAATGCATAATGTTGGGCTTTCTGCCTTTGAGGAGTTCGTAGGGAGTTTTGTTCAAAATAGGTCTAATCATACATCTATTCATAATGTAACATGATGGGTTCAAAGCTTCTGCCCAAAAGTTCCTAGGAAGACCACTAGCAATAAGCATTGTCCTAGTCATGTCTTCTAGGGTACGGTTTTTGCGCTCAAGCACCCCATTCTGTTGGGGTGTTCTTGGGGCCGAGAAGTTATGATCAACACCATGCGTATTACAAAATTCTGTAAAACTTGTATTTTCAAATTCAGTACCATGATCAGACCTCAAACTAACCAAAGAGTGTCCTACTCTCTTTTCAACCTTTTTGAGAAAGGCAGTAAAATTCTCAAAAGTTTCATCCTTGGAGGCCAAGAACAGGGTCCAAGTAAATCGAGAGTGATCATCCACTATGACAAGCACATACCTCTTCTCACCTCTACTTGTTATCCTCATAGGACCACATAGATCAATGTGTAGTAATTCAAGAGGTCGGGTAGTGCTAACACACCTTTTTGATTTAAAAGACAATCTGACTTGTTTTCCTTTTGCACAAGCTTCACAAACCTTATCATCATTGAATTTGATGGAAGGTAGTCCAACAACTAGGTCTCTGGAAACAAGTTTGTTCAAAAGAGTGAGACTTGCATGACCTAGTCTCTTGTGCCAGAGCATTATATCATCATTTAAAGCGCTCAAACAAGTTAGGTTGTTTTGAGGAAGTGTGGAAATACATACTTTGTAAACATTTTTGTGATGCTTCCCCTTCAATACAACGTCTCCTGTGTTGGCATTGACAACCAAACAATGTGTTCGTGAGAACACCACTAGATTGTTCTTGTCACACAGCTGGGACACACTTAGTAAATTATGCTTTAAACCATAAACTAAGTGCACATTATCAATTGAGTGGGAGAGAGTTTTACCAATGCTACCTATACCGACAATTGTCCCAGACTTGCCGTTTCCAAAAGCCATGCTCCCACCGGTTGAAGCTGTAAGTGAGAGAAAGTTTGACTTTTCTCCGGTCATATGCCGCGAACACCCGCTATCAACATACCACAGCTGCCTGTTTTCAAGGTTATTTTCTGAGCTATTTGCCAGGGTGTTTCTTACCCTGTTTGCTGGGTTGTTTGCGAGGTTGTTCTCTCTCACTTCAGCCTGCAAAACAAATCAAGGGTTAGTTTTGGGAACCCAGATCCACTTGGGTCCCATTCTTTTAGACAAATAAAGCTCATCTTTCCTAATCCAGATTTGTTTCACATACCTTTCATTCTTTTCAATGGCATACCTTCTTGAAGGACATGAATATTGATAGTGACCAGTTTTACCACTATGAAAGCAAACAATGTTTTCAGGTAATCCCACATACTTTCTATGGATTGGATAAATGGTTCGTTTAGGCTTATATCCAAGTCCCTTTTTGTTTCGACTGTAGTGAGTGTTTAACCAATTCAATGCTCTTGAGGACTTGTTCCAATGCTTGGTTGTGACAAGCTTGGTTTCCAGGTTTTCTATATTAGTATGCAAGCTCTTGTTCTCTTCGAGCAAAGACTCAACCATTCCTTCCACCTCAAGGAGTTTTTCCTCCACTCGAGAATAATCTCCCTCTATTATAAAGAGGTTTTCCTTGAGCATGTTAATATTTTCATATAAGCCCAGTTTTTCATTTTTAAGGGTTTCATTTTCAAGTTCTAGGTCTCGGACATCTCGTTTCAATTCGGCACAAGTATCCATCAAGGTATACAAAAGTTCTTCGAGAGTTGCTTTATTGAGACCACGTACCTTGTTCTTGAGATCAGTCAAGCTGTTTGTGGATTCATCATCTGAGTCTGAGTCACTTTGTGCCATGAGAGCTACAGCATCTCCTTCACTTTCAGATTCACCGTCATCCTCAGAAGAGTCTCCCCAGGCAGCAAGCATAGCCTTCGAGAATCTTTTGCCTGAGGTGTTCACAGGTTGTTTTCGAACCTGTTTTCTGGGTTGTTCGAACTCCTGCTCTTCTCGAAGTAGGGGGCAGTTTTTCACAAGGTGATCTGGTTTGCCACATTTAAAACACCCTGTGAACTGTTCTCGGGGGGTGTTTCTGGATTTACTGAAGTCCTTTCTTTTGCTGTTTTCCTTGACCTTTTTGAAGAATTTCTTGAACTTTCGTGTCATTAAGGCCATCTCTTCATCCTCAAGGTCAGAGTCATCATCCTCTTGTGCTTTCAAGGCAAGCCCACGATCCTTCTTCTGCTCCTCTTTTGTTGTGAGTTCTTTCTGAGTTCATAGGTTTGAAGATTGCCAATCAACTCGTCGAGGGTGATCTTGTTCATGTCTTTAGCTTCCTGGATGGCTGTCACCTTCGCTTCCCAAGACCGAGGCAAAATCCTTAGAATCTTCCTCACCAGCTCTTCTGTGGGGAAGGATTTTCCCAGGGATTTTAGCTCGTTTGTTATGTGGGTGAAGCGTGTGTACATATCCATCACATTCTCACGATCACCCATATCAAACAACTCATATTGCCTCATGAGTAGCTCAATACGTGACTGTTTAACATGAGCTACTTGGAGGGTATTCCATATCTCCTGGGCTGACTCACACTCCGAGATACGTGTATATTCATCTGGACCTAGGCCAAAATATAATAGCTTCTTGGTCTTGGCATTCTTTTCCATTTTCTTATAGTCCTCAGCATCAAACTCTATGGGTTCCTTGGGAACCTTTTTACCATCTTCAAGCACCTTTGTGGGAATAAGGGGCCCGTTCTTGATGAGCATCCATAACTCATAATCTTCTACCTGAATATAGTTCTCCATCCTATTCTTCCACCAACTATAATGCTGGCCGTTGAAATAGGGTGGCCGAGTAATGGATTGCCCTTCAAGAATTCCGTGTGGTGTACTCATCTTCAGAATCTCTCAAGGTGTTAGCCCTTTTGTGAGAGAACCTGCTCTGATACCACTTGTTGAATTTAGGAGTACTTACCCACAAGAGGGGGTGAATTGTGGTGTTCGATTTTCGCGTACTTACTGACAAACACCCTCCTGATTGCAGAGGTTGTTCTTGAATTACAAACAACCTTCTGACTCGTTTGCACCAGATGTTTTCAATTTGCTCAAAGGCGAAAATCAACAAGATAAATGCGGAAATAAAACACACACAATTTTTCCGTGGAAAACACCTCTAGCCCAACTGAGGTGTGAAAAACCACGACCTACCTCGTGTAGGATTTAACCACTTTCACTAACGAGCTTCACACGTTACAAATGTAACACACCTTGTTACAACTTGCAACCACGTAACCTTCTTTTCTAAGAAAAGTTACACCACATCCAAATCTCACCAGATTGGACACGTCCAAAGTCCACACGACTGAGAACCACTCACTCACTCTTCTGATCCAAGATCAGGGTTACAAAACACCTTACGGGGGTGCTTCTGATTTAAGCAGATGTAAGGTACAATGAGGTCCTAGTATGCAAATATCTTGAAAGCTCAGCTTAAACACAACTTGTCTCGGTTTTTCTTTTCTCAAGAGTAGCTCAAAAAATTCTTCTCACTAGAAAAACCACTTTTGCACTTCTCCCTTTTTGCGTATGTTGTGTATGTTTCTCCTTTTTTTCTTCTCACTTGAATGGGAGTAAAATGTTGAGTTTTTAAACAAAAAATCCAACGGTCAAAAACAAGGAGAAGTGATAAAATCAGCTATGTTTAGCAAAGAGAGATTTTGCTTAGCACAGAGAATTCCAACGGCTAAAAGATGCCAATGAAGGTAGGTTTCCCAAATGTAGGGAATTTGATTTTTGGAAGATAAAAAGTCTATCTTTTCCCTTGTAAAAATAGCTCGCGAGATACATGGAAAGAATCTCAGCTTTGAATTTTGAAAATTAATCACTTCCCAAAGGCTAAGAAAGAAATATTTTTCGGTTTTGGTAACTATTTTCCAAAATCAGTTTTGCAAATCTTCCAAGGATTTTCATATCAAAAAGAATTTCCTACAGTTAAATTGTGTCTTTGGAATTTATCAAAATATATTAGAGCTTTTGGCCAACCAAAATAAGTTTTCCAAAGTGACCGGGTTTGGACGTTGCAGTTCAGAAACACCCTAGGCACCCTGTTTACAGGGTTGTTCAAACTTGGTGTTCTGAAGCAAATAGCGCAACCAATTCAAGAGTGGTTAGTTAGAGACTTTTCAAGAATGGCATATTAACAAGAGTCTAAAAAATAAAACCTAAATTACCCAATCTTGTTCAAGATGAATACGCTGCCCCAACCACCTAGACCAACCTGTTTGCCAGGTTGTTCTTGTATCGCTTGAGTTCAGAAAGGCCTGTTTGCTGGATTATCCTTGAAACACCTAGCCTGTTTGCCAGGTTGTTCTTGTATTGCTGAAGTTCAGAAACTGATCTTAACACACAATCAACTCATCGAGGTGGTGTTCTTGACTTGAGCGTGAGTCGTCAAGGTATAAGACCTGTTCTTAAGACTTGTTCTCAACATTCAGCAAACAAGTTAAGATGCATATTGAAAATAACAGTGTATGCCCGTTTGGAGAACTTTGTTTGGAGCAACATTACTTAAGAGCATTTTACACTTGGGTTTGTTGTCATCAAAACTGAATATAATAATTCAACATCCTTCATGATCTTTCATTAATAGAGCAACATAGAAATTAAACTTGCCAATTCTACCTTTTGTTTATGAATTTTCCAATTTTGAAAAATAATCTTGACAACTAACTCGCTTGCTATTAACCACATTAGACTCCTTCACACAGCCTAAACTAAGGCGATCGCTAAACTAAAAGATCGTCTGAGTTACGTTTGAATGCTTAGCTAAGAGTCATGCACATTCTACCGGAACCACTGGGACAACCCCATCGGGACCACCTAACACACGGTTAATCAACGGTCTTACCTCGGCTTGCCAATAGCTAACCAACGATAGCAACAGCTAGACACTAACTAAATGTACAAACTCAGCTCTGATGCCAATCAAGGCCAGGATGGACCTAGCCGGGTGTGGGTAAGGGTCTAGATGTGGGATTAATTCAAAAGCAGCATAGCGTCAGATTTATTTATGTAAAGTGCAATTTTGAATTGATAATTTAAATGAATAAATGAGTGAATAAAAACTTACTTTTAGTTGAATAAAAATTTGTCTAAGGACTGAATTAAGGCTCTTGGTAATGGAGTACAATGGAGTGGAGAAAGCTTGAGAGGCCTTGTGGGGATGGAGGATTACAAGAGTGAGTGTAAGTGTGTGAATTAGGCTGTATTCAGTTTTTTGCCTTTTGAATTTTGCAGTGTTTGATATAATGCTAAGGAGTACCTATTTATAGAATACAACATGAAAATAATTGTTGACACGTCAATGGGAAAGATTCGATGATAAAAATTGAATCTTTATCTTGATAATCTCTGCCGATAATCTTGGCGACAATCTTGAATTATTGCTACTTCTTTTTGAACTTGGACTTCAACAACATCAAAAGTTAAACAGTATTGTACAATAATAGACTTTGGATTGATCTTGAATTATTGTTCTGATGGGTCACGCTGATGCTGACCTGTAGAATAATTTGTTTTGATGAATTATAGCGATATCTTGATCAGCTATCTTGAATAGTAACCGTGCATTATTGCCTATATGCTCCCGAAAGGCAATTATGGTAAAGGGAATTATGTTGGTTCACCATTCAAGACAGCTCATTAGGATATCAATGTAACTCATCAAAACAAATTATTCAACATGTCAGTAATAACACGACCCATCAGAAGAAGATTGCCCACTAATTGAAGAAAGGAACATCAACTTTGTGTCTTTGTATGAATGAATACCACTCACGTCTTATGAGTGATTGACCCCTTAAATCAAACCGTGAAAGAAATCATTCTCTTTTAACCTAATTCTCTATTAAATCAAAATTTTGCCTTAAATAATCTTTACGAATTTTAAATGGTTTAGAAATAACCGTGATTTAAGGGAATGTTGGAGGTTGCATAATTGAATATGCTAGTGAACCAGTTGAAGAAGAAGCTTCATCAATTAGCTCAGCAATTGGAGGCTTCTAATAAATTTTTTGAGAATCTTCCAGTTGGTTACCTTTTAAATAATCATAACTAGAACACTTAGAAGGCATAGAATATGAAGATCGAGGAAGTGTAACATTTTCAGAAAATCTTGAAGAGAAATCTTTTTCTCGGCTTGAATTAAATTTTATTAATATTCGATCGTCGGGCTCCTCTATTTTTTGTTGAATATTCTTTTGAGCAATATTTCTTTGTGGTCTAGTATTTTCAATAATGAATTCTTGAGGAATAGTGATTTCATTCCATTTTGATAACTTCGGAGTTAAAGTAGTAACATTATCTGATTCAACAATTTAATTGCATTGTTTCATCTAAACTAGATTTTAATATACATTTAGGATTAAGTTGAGATGATAATAATTTGAAATACAGTCTATAAGTAATAGCAAAATATCTTGAAAGCTCATGAAATTGGACCTTTAAGTTATTTTGAATATTAGGAAGGTGAATATCTAATAATAAAGTATCTACGATCCAAGGGTCATTTAAGTCTACTGAATAATTTGGTTAACAATTAAAATATATGCCACCATTGCAAATGTTCGTTTGAATCATAGCTACTAATGGATCTTTATGGCGTATTCATCGATTGTCTCTAAAGGTCGTGAGTATAGGACAATCTAACCCTGATGTTGTTAAAGGTTGGAGTGCAACTTGATTCACACCAAAACAAATACAACTATGTTACTTTATGTACTTTTCAATAGCAATTTTAGAAAGTAAGTCAATGGTTTGAAGTTCTTCATCTAAACTAAATGTTTCTTCATGATCTTTCATTGATAGAGCAACATGGAAATTAAACTTGCCAATTCTACCTTTTGTTTATGAATTTTCTAATTTTGAAAAATAATCTTGACAACTAACTCCCTTACTATTAACCACATTAGACTCCTTCACACTGCCGAAACTAATACGATCGCTAAACCAAGAGATCATCTGAGTTACGTTTGAACACTTAGCTAAGAGTCATGCACATTCTACCAGGACCACTGGCACCACGCCATTTTAATCGACGGACTTACCTGGGCTTGCCAATAGCTAACCAATGATACCAACTGCTGGACACTAACTCAATATACAAACTCAGCTCGGATACCAATCATGGCCAGAATCGGCCTAGGCGGGTATGGGTAAGGGTCTAGATGTGGGATTATTTCAAAAGCAGCAGAGCGTCAGATTTATTTATGTAAAGTGCAATTTTAAATTGATAATTTAAACGAATAAATGAGTGAATAAAATCTTACTCTTATTTGAATAAAACTTTGTCTAAGGATTGAATTAAGGCACTTGGCAATGGAGTACAAAGGAGTGGAGAAAGGTTGAGAGACCTTGTGGGGATGGAGGATTACAAGAGTGAGTGTGAGTGCGCGAATTAGGCTGTATTCAATTTTTTGCCTTGTGAATCTTGCAGTATTTGATGTAATGCTAAGGAGTACCTTTTTATAGAATACGATATGAAAATAATTGTTGACACGTCAACGGTAAGGATTCGATGATAAGAATTGAATCATGACCTTGATAATGTCTGCCAACAATCTTGGAGACAATCTTGAATGATTGCTGCTTCTTTTTGAACTTGGACTTCAACAACATCAAAAGTTAAACAGTATTGCACAATAATGGACTTTGAACTGACCTTGAATTATTGTTCTGATGGGTCACGCTGATGCTGACCTGTAGAATAATTTGTTTTGATGAATTATAGTGATATCCTGATGAGCTGTCTTGAATAGTGACCGTGCATTATTGCCTATACGCTCCTGAAAGGCAATTATGGTCAAGGGAATTACATAGATTTACTATTCAAGACAGCCCATCAGGA
The DNA here is from genome assembly GCA_029747015.1 of Carnegiea gigantea. Classification (NCBI taxonomy): domain Eukaryota; kingdom Viridiplantae; phylum Streptophyta; class Magnoliopsida; order Caryophyllales; family Cactaceae; genus Carnegiea; species Carnegiea gigantea. The sequence continues at coordinate 50,652 of JAKOGI010000046.1, read as the reverse complement.
TATCAATGTAACTCATCAAAACAAATTATTCAAGATGTCAGCAATAACACGACCCATCAGAAGAAGATTGCCCACTAATTGAAGAAAGGAACATTAACTTTATGTCTTTGCATGAATGAATACCACCCGTGTCTTATGAATGATTGACCATTTAAATCAAAGCGGGAAAGAAATCATTCTCTTTTGACCTAATTCTCTATTGAATTGAAATTTTGCCTTAAATAATCTTTACGAAATTTTAATGGCTTGGAAATAACCGTGATTTAAGGGAATGTTGGAGGTTGCATAGTCGAAAATGTTAGTGAACCAATTGAAGAAGAAGCTTCATCGATCAGCTCAGCGATTGGAGGTTTATAATAAATTTTTTGAGAATCTTCTACTTGGTTACCTTTTAAATAATCATAATTAGAAGACTTAGAAGGCATGGAATATGAAGATCGAGGAAGTGTAGCATTTTCAGAAAATCTTGAAGAGGAATCTTTTTCTCGGCTTGAATTAAATTTTGTTAATACTCGATCGTCGGGCTCCTCTATTATTTGTTGAATATTCTTTCGAGCAATATTTTTTGTGGCCTAGTATTTTGAATAATGAATTCTTGAGGAATAGTGTTTTAATTCCATTTTAATAACTTCGGAGTTAAAGTAGTAACATTATCTGATTCGACAATTTAATTGCATTGTTTCATCTAAACTAGATTTCAATATACATTTAGGATTAAGTTGAGATGATAATAATTTGAAATACAGTCTGTAAGTAATAGCAAAATATCTTGAAAGCTCATGAAATTGGACCTTTAAGTTATTAGGAAGATGAATATCTTATGATAAAGTATCTACAATCCAAGGGTCATTTAAGTCTACTGAATAATTTGGACAACAATTAAAATATATGGGACCATTGCCAATGTTCGTTTGAATCATGGCTACTAATGAATCTTTCTGATGTATTAATCGATTGTCTCTAAAGATCGTGAGTATAGGACGATCTAACCCTGATGTTGTTAAAGGTTGGAGTGCAACTTGATTCACACCAAAACAAATACAGCTATGTTACTTTACACACTTTTCAATAGCAATTTTAGAAAGTGAGACAATGGTTTGGAGTTCTTCATCTAAACTAAATGTTTCTTCACGATCTTTCATTAATAGAGCAACATGGAAATTAAACTTGCCAATTCTACCTTTTGTTTATGAATTTTCCAATTTTGAAAAATAATCTTGACAACTAACTCCCTTGCTATTAACCACATTAGACTCCTTCACACTACCTAAACTAAGACGATTGCTAAACCAAGAGATGATCTGAGTTACGTTTGAACACTTAGCTAAGAGCCATACACATTCTACCGGGACCACTGAGATCACCCCATCGGGACCACCTAACACACGGTTAATCGACGGACTTACCTGGGCTTGCCAATAGCTAACCGACGATAGTAACGGCTAGACCCTAACTAAATATAAAAACTCAGCTCGGATACCAATCAAGGCCAGGATCGACCTAGGCGGGTATGGGTAAGGGTTTAGATGTGGGATTAATTCAAAAGCAGCAGAGCGTCAGATTTATTTATGTAAAGTGCAATTTTGAATTGATAATTTAAACGAATAGCCGAGTGAATAAAAACTTACTTTTATTTAAATAAACTTTGTCTAAGGACTGAATTAAGGCTCTTGGTAATGGAGTACAAAGGAGTGGAGAAAGCTTGAGAGAACTCATGGGGATGGAGGATTGCAAGATTGTGGGTGAGTGTGCGAATCGGGTGGTATTCAATTTTTTACCTTATGTATTTTACAGCATTTGATATAATGCTAAGGAGTACCTATTTATAGAATACAATGTGGAAATAATTGTTGACACGTGAATGGTAAAGATTCAATGATGAAAATTGAACCTTGATCTTGATAATGTCTGCCGATAATCTTGGAGACGATCTTGAATTATTGCTGCTTCTTTTTGAACTTAGGCTTCAACAACATCAGAAGTTAAGCTATATTGTACAATAATGGACTTTGGACTGATCTTAAATTGTTGTTCTGATGGGTCACGCTGATGCTGACCTATAGAATAATTTGTTTTGATGAATTATAGTGATATCCTGATCAGCTGTCTTGAATAGTGACCGCGCATTATTGCCTATATGCTCCTGAAAGGCAATTATAGTCAAGGGAATTATGTAGGTTCACTATTCAAGACAGCTTATCAGGATATCAACGTAACTCATCAAAATAAATTATTCAACATGTCAACAACAACACGACCCATCAGAAGAAGATTGCTCGCTAAATGAAGAAAGGAACATTAACTTTATGTCTTTGTATGAATGAATACCACTCGTGTCTTATGAATGATTGACCATTTAAATCAAAGCGTGAAAGAAATCATTCTCTTTTGACCTAATTCTCTATTGAATTGAAATTTTGCCTTAAATAATATTTACGAATATTAAATGGCTTAGAAATAACCGTGATTTAAGGGAATGTTGGAGGTTGCATAGTTGAATATGTTAGTGAACCAATTGAAGAAGAAGCTTCATCGATTAGGTCAGCGATTAGGGGTTTATAATAAATTTTTTAAGAATCTTCTACTTGGTTACCTTTTAAATAATCATTATTAGAAGGCTTAGAAGGCATGGAATATGAAGATCGAGGAAGCGTAACATTTTCAGAAAATCTTGAAGAGGAATCTTTTTCTCGGCTTGAATTAAATTTTATTAATACTCGATCATCGGGCTCCTCTATTATTTGTTGAATATTCTTTTGAGCAATATTTCTTTGTGGCCTAGTATTTTGAATAATGAATTCTTGAGGAATAGTGATTTCATTCCATTTTAATAACTTCGGAGTTAAAGTAGTGACATTATCTGATTCGATAATTTAATTGCATCGTTTCATCTAAACTAGATTTTAATATACATTTAGGATTAAGTTGAGATGATAATAATTTGAAATACTGTTTATAAGTAATAGCAAAATATCTTGAAAGCTCATGAAATTGGACCTTTAAGTTATTTTGAATATTAGGAAGATGAATATCTAATAATAAAGTATCAATAATCCAAGGGTCATTTAAGTCTACTGAATAATTTGGACAACAATTAAAATATATGGGACCATTGCACATGTTCGTTTGAAACATAGCTATTAATGAATCTTTATGACGTATTAATCGATTGTCTCTATAGGTGGTGAGTATAGGACAATCTAACCCTGATGTTGTTAAAGTTTCCAGTGCAACTTGATTCGCACCAAAACAAATACAGCTATATTGCTTTATGTGCTCTTCAATAGCAATTTTAGAAAGTAAGTCAATGGTTTGAAGATCTTCATCTAAACTAAATGTTCCTTCATGATCTTTCATTAATAGAGCAACATGGTAATTAAACTTGCCAATTCTACCTTTTGTTTATGAATTTTCCAATTTTGAAAAATAATCTTGACAACTAACTCCCTTGCTATTAACCACATTAGACTCCTTCACACTACCTAAGCTAAGACGATCGCTAAACCAAGAGATCATCTGAGTTACGTTTGAGTGCTTAGCTAAGAGTCATGCACATTCTACCGGAACCATTGGGATCACCCCATCGGGACCACCTACACACTGTTAATCAACGGTCTTACCTGGGCTCGCCAATAGCTGACCCACGATAGGAACAGATGGACACAAACTAAATGTACAAACTCAGCTCTGACGCCAATCAAGGCCAGGGTCCACCTGGGCGGGTATGGGTAGATGTGGGATTAATTCAAAAGTAGCAGAGCGTTAGATTTATTTATGTAAATTACAATTTCAAATTGATAATTTAAACGAATAAACAAATGAAGAAAAACTTACTTTTATTTGAACAAAACTTTGTCTAAGGACTGAATTAAGGCTCTGGGTAATGGAGTACAAAGGAGTGGAGAAAGCTTGAGAGACCTTGTGGGGATGAAGGATTATAAGAGCGAGTGCGAGTGTGTGAATTAGGCTGTATTCAATTTTTTTCCTTGTGAATTTTACAGCGTTTGATACAATGCTAAGGAGTACCTATTTATAGAATACAATATGAAAATAATTGTTGACACGTCAGTGGTAAAGATTCGATGATAAAAATTGAATCTTGATCCTGATAATGTCTGCCGACAATCTTGGAGACAATCTTAAATTATTGCTGTTTCTTTTTGAACTTGGACTTCGACAACATCAAAAGTTAAACAGTATTGTACAATAATGGACTTTGGACTGATCTTAAATTATTATTCTGATGGGTCACACTAATGCTGACCTGTAGAATAATTTGTTTGACGAATTATAGTGATATCCTAATCAGCTGTCCTAAATAGTGACCGTGCATTATTGCCTATATGCTTGTGAAAGGCAATTATGGTCAAGGGAATTATGTAGGTTCACTATTCAAGACAGCTCATCAGGATATCAATGTAACTCATCAAAACAAATTATTCAACATGTCAGCAATAACACGACCCATCAGAAGAAGATTTCCCACTAAATGAAGAAAGGAACATTAACTTTATGTCTTTGTATGAATCAATACCAGTCGTGTCTTATGAATGATTGACCATTTAAATCAGAGCATGACAGAAATCATTCTCTTTTGACCTAATTCCCCATTGAATTGAAATTTTGCCTTAAATAATCTTTACGAATTTTAAATGGCTTAGAAATAACCGTGATTTAAGGGAATGTTGGAGGTTGCATAGTTGAATATGTTAGTGAACCAATTGAAGAAGAAGCTTCATCGAATAGCTCGACGATTGGGGGTTTATAATAAATTTTTTGAGAATCTTCTACTTGGTTACCTTTTAAATAATCATTATTAGAAGGCTTAGAAGGCATGGAATATGAAGATCGAGGAAGCGTAACATTTTCAGAAAATCTTGAAGAGGAATCTTTTTCTTGGCTTGAATTAAATTTTATTAATGCTCGATCATCGGGCTCCTCTATTATTTGTTGAATATTCTTTTGAGCAATATTTCTTTGTGGCCTAGTATTTTGAATAATGAATTCCTGAGGAATAGTGATTTCATTCCATTTTAATAACTTCGGAGTTAAAGTAGTGACATTATCTGATTCGATAATTTAATTGCATCGTTTCATCTAAACTAGATTTTAATATACATTTGGGAATAAGTTGAGATGATAATAATTTGAAATACAGTCTATAAGTGATAGCAAAATATCTTGAAAGCTCAGGAAATTGGTCCTTTAATTTATTTTGAATGTTAGAAAGATGAATATCTAATAATAAAGTATCCACAATGCAAGGGTCATTTAAGTCTACTGAATAATTTGGACAACAATTAGAATATATGGGACCATTGCAAATGTTCATTTGAATCATAGCTACTAATAAATCTTTATGACGTATTAATCGATTCCCTCTAAAGGTCGTGAGTATAGGACAATCTAACCCTGATGTCGTTAAAGGTTGGAGTGCAACTTGATTCACACCAAAACAAATACAGCTATGTTACTTTACGTACTTTTCAATAGCATTTTAAAAAGTAAGTCAATGGTTTGAAGTTCTTCATCTAAACTAAATGTTTCTTCACGATTTTTCATTAATAGAACAACATGGAAATTAAACTTGCCAATTCTACCTTTTGTTTATGAATTTTCCAATTTTGAAAAATAATCTTGACAACCAACTCCCTTGCTATTAACCACATTAGACTCCTTCACACTACCTAAACTAAGACGATCGCTAAACCAAGAGATCATCTGAATTACGTTTGAGTGCTTAGCTAAGAGTTATGTACATTCTACCGGGACCACTGGGAGCACCCCATCGGGACCACCTAACGCACGGTTAATCAACGGTCTTTCCTAGGCTTGCGAATAGCTGACCAATGATAGCAACGACTGGACACTAACTAAATGTACAAACTCAGCTCTGATGCCAATCAAGGCCAGGATCGACCTAGGCGGGTATGGGTAAGGGTCTAGATGTGGGATTAATTCAAAAGCAGCAGGGCGTCAGATTTATTTATGTAAAGTGCAATATTGAATTGATAATTTAAACGAATAAACAAATGAATAAAAACTTACTTTTATTTGAATAAAACTTTGTCTAAGGACTGAATTAACACTCTTGGTGATGGAGTTCAAAGGAGTGGAGAAAGCTTGAGACACCTTGTGGGGATGGAGGATTACAAGGGTGAGTGTAAGTGTGTGGATTAGGCTGTATTCAATTTTTTGCCTTATGAATTTTACAGTGTTTGATATAATGCTAAGTACCTATTTATAGAATACAACATGAAAATAATTGTTGACACGTGAATGGTAAAGATTCAATGATGAAAATTGAATCTTGATCTTGATAATGTCTGTCGATAATCTTGGAGACGATCTTGAATTATTGCTGCTTCTTTTTGAACTTAGGCTTCAACAACATCAGAAGTTAAACTATATTGTACAATAATGGACTTTGGACTGATCTTAAATTGTTGTTCTGATGGGTCACGCTGATGCTGACCTATAGGATAATTTGTTTTGATGAATTATAGTGATATCCTGATCAGCTGTCTTGAATAGTGACCGCGCATTATTGCCTATATGCTCCTGAAAGGCAATTATAGTCAAGGGAATTATGTAGGTTCACTATTGAAGACAACTTATCAGGATATCAACGTAACTCATCAAAATAAATTATTCAACATGTCAGCAATAACACGACCCATCAGAAGAAGATTGCTCGCTAAATGAAGAAAGGAACATTAACTTTATGTCTTTGTATGAATGAATACCACTCGTGTCTTATGAATGATTGACCATTTAAATCAAAGCGTGAAAGAAATCATTCTCTTTTGACCTAATTCTCTATTGAATTGAAATTTTTCCTTAAATAATCTTTACGAATTTTAAATAGCTTAGAAATAACTGTGATTTAAGGGAATGTTGGAGGTTGCATGGTTGAATATGTTAGTGAACCAATTGAAGAAGAAGCTTCATCGATTAGCTCAGCGATTGGGGGTTTATAATAAATTTTTTGAGAATCTTATACTTGGTTACCTTTTAAATAGTCATAATTAGAAGACTTAGAAGGCATGGAATATGAATATCGAGGAAGTGTAATATTTTCAGAAAATCTTGAAGAGGAATCTTTTTCTTGGCTTGAATTAAATTTTATTAATACTCGATCGTCGGGCTCCACTATTATTTGTTGAATATTCTTTTGAGTAATGTTTCTTTGTAGCCTAGTATTTTGAATAATGAATTCTTGAGGAATAGTGATTTATTCCATTTTAATAACTTCAGAGTTAAAGTGGTAACATTATCTGATTCGACAATTTAATTGCATCGTTTCATCTAAACTAGATTTTAATATACATTTAGGATTAAGTTGAGATGATAATAATTTGAAATACAGTCTATAACTAATAGCAAAATATCTTGAAAGCTTATGAAATTGGACCTTTAAGTTATTTTGAATATTAGGAAGATGAATATCTAATAATAAAGTATCTACAATCTAAGGGTCATTCAAGTCTACTGAATAATTTGGACAACAATTAAAATATACGGGACCATTGCAAATGTTCGTTTGAATCATAGCTACTAATGAATCTTTATGACGTATTAATCGATTGTCTCTAAAAGTCGTGAGTATAGGACAATCTAACCCTGATGTTGTTAAAGGTTGGAGTGCAACTTGATTCACACCAAAACAAGTATAGCTATGTTACTTTATGTACTTTTCAATAGCAATTTTAGAAATTAAGTCAATGGTTTGAAGTTCTTCATCTAGACTAAATGTTCCTTCACGATCTTTCATTGATAGAGCAACATGGAAATTAAACTTGCCAATTCTACCTTTTGTTTATGAATTTTCCAATTTTGAAATATAATCTTGACAACTAACTCCATTGCTATTAACCACATTAGACTCCTTCACGCTACCTAAACTAGGACGATCGCTAAACCAACAGATCATCTGAGTTACGTTTGAACGCTTAGCTAAGAGTTATGCACTGGGATCACCCATCGGGACCACCTAACACACGTCTAATCAACGGTCTTACCTGGGCTTGCCAAAAACTGACCAACGATAGCAACGGCTAGACACTAACTAAATGTACAAACTCAGCTCTGATGGCGATCAAGGCCAGGGTCGACCCAGGTGGGTATGAGTAAGGATCTAGATGTGGGATTAATTCAAAAGCAGCAGAGCGTCAGATATATTTATATGAAGTGCAATTTTGAATTGATAATTTAAACGAATAACGAGTGAATAAGAACTTACTTTCATTTGAATAAAACTTTGTCTAAGGACTGAATTAAGGCTCTTGGTAATGGAGCACAAAGGAGTGGAGAAAGCTTGAGAGACCTTGTGGGGATGGATGATTACAAGAGTGAGTGTGAGTGTGCGAATTAGGCTGTATTCGATTTTTTGCCTTGTGAATTTTGCAGTGTTTGATATAATGCTAAGGGGTACCTATTTATAGAATACAATATGAAATATTTTTTTGACACACCAATGGTAAAGGTTCGATGATAAAAATTGAATTTTGGTCTTGATAATGTCTGCCGACAATCTTAGAGGCAATCTTGAATTATTACTGCTTCTTTTTGAACTTGGACTTCAACAACATCAAAAGTTAAACAGTATTGCACAATAATGGACTTTGGACGGATCTTGAATTATTGTTCCGACGGGTCACGCAGACGCTGACCTGTGGAATAATTTATTTTGATGAATTATAGTGATATCCTGATCAGCTGTCTTGAATAGTGACCGTGCATTATTGCCTATATGCTCCTGAAAGGTAATTATGGTCAAGGGAATTATGTAGGTTTACTATTCAAGACAGCTCATCAGGGTATCAATGTAACTCATCAAAACAAATTATTCAACATATCAGCAGTAACACGACCATCAGAAGAAGATTGCCCACTAATTAAAAAAAGAAACATTAACTTTATGTCTTTGTATGAATGAATACCACTCGTGTCTTATGAATGATCAAAGCATGGAAGGAATCATCCTCTTTTGACCTAATTCCTATTGAATTGAAATTTTGCCTTAAATAATCTTTACGAATTTTAAATGGCTTAGAAATAACCGTGATTTAAGAGAATGTTCGAGTTTGCATAGTTGAATATGTTAGTGAACCAATTGAAGAAGAAGCTTCCTCGATTAGCTCAGCGATTGGAGGTTTATAATACATTTTTTGAGAATCTTCTACTTGGTTGCCTTTTAAATAATCATAATTAGAAGACTTAGAAGGCATGGAATATGAAGATCGAGGAAGTGTAACATTTTCAGAAAATCTTGAAGAGGAATCTTTTTCTCGGCTTGAATTAAATTTTATTAATACTCGATCGTCGGGCTCCTCTATTATTTGTTGAATATTCTTTTGAGCAATATTTCTTTGTAGCCTAGTGTTTTGAATAATGAATTCTTGAGGAATAGTGATTTCACTCCATTTTAATAACTTCGGACTTAAAGTAGTAACATTATCTAATTCGACAATTTAATTGCATTGTTTGATCTAAACTAGTGGGGGTAGTGGGGGTAGGAGGGCTGGAGGGTTTCAGAAGGTGCGACTAGCATCTTGGAATATTGGGTCGCTTACGGGTTAGTCTGTAGAATTAGTTATGTCGTTGCATAGGCGTAGGATTAATATAGCGTGTGTTCAAGAGACGAAGTGGGTGGGGGCTAAAGCTAGAGAAGTTGATGGGTTCAAGTTATGGTATTCGGAGTCTTTCAAGGCGAGGAATGGAGTTGGCATTTTGGTTGAGAGGGAGTTGGTGGACTCTGTTGTGGAGGTGAGGCAGAAGAGTGACTGAATTATGGCCATTAAGGTTTTGGTGGGTTCAGAATTCATAAATGTGGTCCGTATTTATGCTCCCCAGATAGGCCTGTCGGACGATATTAAGAGGCTTTTTTGGGAGGAGTTGGATATGGTCATCCAGGAGATACCTCGAAGCGAGAAACTTTTCATAGGAGGAGACTTTAATGGCCATATTGGTGTTGATTCAGGCGGGTATGTTTCGACCCACGGGGGTTTCGATTTTGGGGAGAGAAACAACGGAGGGGTCTCTGTGCTGGACTTTGTAGTGACCTATGATTTGTTGGTGGTAAACTCCTTGTTCAAGAAGAAGGAGGACCACTTGGGGACCTTTAGGAGTGGCTCCATGAGGACCCAGATTGACTACTTCCTGACGAGGGAGGATAGTCGGAGGTTATGCTAGGACTATAAGGCGATTCCTAGTGAGTTTATAGGATCTCAGCATAGGCTGCTAGTGTTGGATGTGGAATTCAAATGTTCAAGGTGGAGGAAGAGAAGAGTCGGAGGCCCTAGGGTTAAGTGGTGGACCCTCACAAAGGAGAACGCCAGGTTATTGTCAGAGAGGATTACTGAAGAAGGAGCTTGGAGGAGGGTAGAGGATGCAGATACCATGTGAAAAGCAATGGCAAATTGTATTCATAGGTTGGCTATAGGAGTCTTCGGTACTGCTAGAAGGGGTGGTCACGAAATGGAGGGTGCCTGGTGGTGGAACGAGGAGGTTAAGGAGAAAGTCAGGGAGAAAAAAGAGGCTTTTACGGATTTCATGAACGGCGCAGTGGATGGAGATAGAGATGTTAGTAGAGTTAGATATAAGGCAGCAAAGAAGGTAGCCAAGAAAGCGGGTGCGGTAGCTAAGTGTTTGGCTTATGATAGGTTATACCATAATCTGGGGACTAAGGAAGGGGAGAAGGATGTCTTTAAGCTGGCGAGGGCTAGGGAAAGAAGAACAAGGGATTTAGATGTTGTGAGGTGCATCAGAGATGAAGATGGTAAAGTGCTTTTTGAGGATGCAGAGATCAAGGAGAGATGGCAAAGATACTTTTCCAATCTCCTCAATGGTGCAGGGATGGAATATTCCCGAAGCAGGGGACGGGAGTGTGGTGAGAGGAGTGCGGATCCGCGAGAGTGTGGCCGTATTAGCAAGGACGAGATTAAAGAGGCTATGAGGAAGATGCCCAACGGGAAGACAGAAGGTCCGGATCAAATACCGATGGAAGTGTGGAAGTGTTTGGGGGAGGAAGGTTTGGAGTGGCTAACGGAGCTTTTCAATGTTATTTTTAGGACCGCTAAGATGCCCGAAGAATGGAGGTCTAGCACAATTATCCCTTTGTATAAGAACAAAGGGAATATTCAAGATTGTAATAATTTTAGGGGTATCAAGTTGCTCAGTCACACTATGAAGTTATGGGAAAGGGTAATTGGGAGAAGGTTGCAGAAGGATGTTTCAATTTCAGAAAACCAATTTGGCTTTATGCCAAGCAAGTAGACCATAGAGGTGATTTACCTCCTTAGAAAACTCATGAGTTTGTATAGAGATAGAAAAGTGGATCTCCACATAGTGTTCATTGACCTAAAGAAAGCTTATGATAGAGTCCCGCATGAAGTTTTATGGAGATGCCTAGAGAAGAAAGGAGTGCTACCCTGGTACATTCGATTTATTAAGGATATGTATGCGGGAGGTAGGACAAGTGTTAGGACGCCGGGAGGGGTCACAAATGACTTCTTCGTTGGTATGGGCCTGCATCATGGTTCCGCCTTGAGCCCTTTTCTTTTCACTCTAGTTATGGATGAACTTACGAGAGAGATTCAGGATGAGTTACCTTAGATTATGCTTTTTGCAGATGGTATTGTTCTTATTGATGAGACCTAACAAGGAGTAAGTGACAAGTTGGAGCGATGGAGGCACTCTCTGGAATCTAGAGGTTTTAGAGTAAGTAGATCGAAGACGGAGTACCTTCATTGTTGTTTCAGTGGAAGGGTGGATGCGAGGGGAGAAGTCTCTCTACATGGGAGGCCGATACTTAAGATCGGTAAGTTTAAGTATCTAGGCTCGATCATTCAGCAGAATGGGGATATTGAATAAAAGATATAAACCATCGAATAAAAGTAGGCTGACAAAAATGGAGGTATTCCTTAGGTGTGCTGTGTGATAAGAGGGTGCCACTTGGATTGAAAGTCAAAGTCTACCACATGGTAGTGAGACCGGCCGTTCTTTATGGATCGGAATATTGGCCTCTCAAAAATACGCAAGTTCAAAGGCTAACGGTAGCGGAGATGAGGATGTTAAGGTGGATGTGTGGGTATACAAGGATAGATAGAATTAGGAATGGAGTTATCAGGGACTTAGTTAAAGTAGCTCCCATCGGCGATAAGATGAGGGAATCGCGACTCCGATGGTTTGGTCATGTGAAGAGGAGCAGTGTGGACGCTCCAGTGAGAAGATGTGAGAGGATCATCATCCCCGAAGGCAGAAGAGGGAGGGGAAGACCAAAGAAGAGCCTGGACGAGGTAATTAGAGAGGACTTGAAAGTTGCCGGTTTGACGGAGGACATGGATCAAGATAGGAAGTTGTGGAGGGATAGGATTAAGACCGTAGATCGTGGAGAGTCGACCCTGTAGGTTTTTTTTTTTTTTTTGTATGTGGTGTTCGGATGTAGGTTGTACTGTCTGCCGATGAGAGTTCTCGTCTGCTTACCATAGGCAATCAGGTATATGGACTTCCTCCGTTATATTGTCCTTATATCTCATAGCTTCAGCTACTGATCTTGTATTTATCATTTATTTATGTTGGGCATTCCTTGCTATAAAATCTTTCCTCCATAAAATGTTTTCCTATTAAATGTTTTTGCAAAAGCTTTCTTATATAAATTATTTTCACAAAACTCTTTTCGTGGGTCTCTTGGAATCAGCCTCTCTACGGGTAGAATGCCGGTAGAGGTAAGGTTGCCTACAGCTGGATCTCCCCAGACCCCGCGAAAACGGGACCCACACAGGGAGTTGTTGTTGTTGTCGTCGTTGTTGTTGTTTCATCTAAACTAGATTTTAATATACATTTAGGATTAAGTTGAGATGATAATAATTTGAAATACAGTCTATAAGTAATAGCAAAATATCTTGAAAGCTCATGAAACTAGACCTTTAAGTTATTTTGAATATTAGGAAGATGAATATCTAATAATAAAGTATCTACAATCGAAGGGTCATTTAAGTCTACTGAATAATTTGGACAACAATTAAAATATGTGGGACCATTGCAAATCTTCGTTTGAATCCTAAATATTAATGAATCTTTATGATGTACTAATCGATTGTCTCTAAAGGTCCTGAGTCTAGGATAATCTAACCCTGATGTTATTAAAGGTTGGGGTGCAACTTGATTAACACCAAAACAAATACCGCTATGTTACTTTTTGTACTTTTCAATAGCAATTTTAGAAAGTAAGTCAATGGTTTGAAGTTCTTCATCCAAACTAAATGTTTCTTCAAGAACTTTCATTGATAGAGCAACATGGAAATTAAACTTGCCAATTCTACCTTTTGTTTATGAATTTTCTAATTTTGAAAAATAATCTTGACAACTAAGTCCCTTGCTATTAACCACATTAGATTCCTTCACACTACCTAAACGAAGACGATCGCTAAACCAAGAGATCATCTGAGTTACGTTTGAACACTTAGCTAAGAGTCATGCACATTCTACCCGGATCACTGGGACCACCCCATTGGGACCACCTAACATATGGTTAATCAACGGACTTACCTGGGCTTGCCAATAGCTAACCAACGATAGCAACGGCTAGACACTAACTAAATATAAAAACCTAGCTTGGATACCAATCAAGGCCAGGATCGACCTAGGCAGGTATGGGTAAGGGTCTAGATGTGGGATTAACTCAAAAGTAGCAGAGCGTTAGATTTATTTATGTAAATTACAATTTTAAATTGATAATTTAAACGAATAAACAAATGAATAAAAACTTACTTTTATTTGAACAAAACTTTGTCTAAGGACTGAACTAAGGCTCTGGGTAATGGAGTACAAAGGAGTGGAGAAAGCTTGAGAGACCTTGTGGGGATGAAGGATTATAAGAGCGAGTGTGAGTGTGTGAATTAGGCTGTATTCACTTTTTTTCCTTGTGAATTTTACAGTGTTTGATATAACGCTAAGGAGTACCTATTTATAGAATACAATATGAAAATGATTGTTGACACGTGAGTGGTAAAGATTTGATGATAAAAATTAAACCTTGATCCTGATAATGTCTGCCGACAATCTTGGAGACAATCTTAAATTATTGCTGCTTCTTTTTGAACTTGGACTTCAACAACATCAAAAGTTAAACAGTATTGTACAATAATGGACTTTGGACTGATCTTGAATTATTGTTCTGATGGATCACGCTAATGCTGAACTGTAGAATAATTTGTTTGATGAATTATAGTGATATCCTGATCAGCTGTCTTAAATAGTGACCATGCATTATTGCCTATATGCTCCTGAAAGGCAATTATGGTCAAGGGAATTATGTGGGTTCACTATTCAAGACAGCTCATCAGGATATCAATGTAACTCATCAAAACAAATTATTCAACATGTCAGCAATAACACGACCCATCAGAAGAAGATTTCCACTAAATGAAGAAAGGAACATTAACTTTATGTCTTTGTATGAATGAATACCACTCGTGTCTTATGAATGATTGACCATTTAAATCAAAGCATGAAAGAAATCATCCTCTTTTGACCTAATTCTCCATTGAATTGAAATTTTACCTTAAATAATCTTTACGAATTTTAAATGGCTTAGAAATAACCGTGATTTAAGGGAATGTTGGAGGTTGCATAGTTGAATATGTTAGTGAACCAATTGAAGAAGAAGCTTCATCAAATAGCTCAGCGATTGGGGGTCTGTGATAAATTTTTTGAGAATCTTCTACTTGGTTACCTTTTAAATAATCATAATTAGAAGACTTAGAAGGCATGGAATCTGAAGATCGAGGAAGTGTAACATTTTCAGAAAATCTTGAAGAGGAATCTTTTCCTCGGCTTGAATTAAATTTTATTAATACTCGATCATCGGGCTCCTCTATTACTTGTTGAATATTCTTTTGAACAATATCTCTTTGCGGCCTAGTATTTTGAACAATGAATTCTAGAGGAATAGTGATTTCATTCCATTTTAATAACTTCGAAGTTAAAGTAGTAACATTATCTGATCCGACAATTTAATTGCATTGTTTCATCTAAACTAGATTTTAATATACATTTAGGATTAAGTTGAGATGATAATAATTTGAAATACAGTCTATAAGTAATAGCAAAATATCTTGAAAGCTCAAGAAATTGGACCTTTATGTTATTTTGAATATTAGGAATATGAGTATCTAATAATAAAGTATCTACAATCCAAGGGTCATTTAAGTCTACTGAATAATTCGGACAACAATTAAAATATATGGGACCATTGCAAATGTTCGTTTGAATCATAGCTACTCATGAATCTTTATGATGTATTAATCGATTGTCGCTAAAGGTCGTGAGTATGTGACAATCTAACCCTGATGTTGTTAAAGGTTGGAGAGCAACTTAATTCACACCAAAACAAGTATAGCTATGTTACTTTATGTTGTTTTCAATAGCAATTTTAGAAAGTAAGTCAATGGTTTGAAGTTCTTCATCTAAACTAAATGTTTCTTCACGATCTTCCATTGATAGAGCAACACGGAAATTAAACTTGCCAATTCTACCTTTTGTCTATGAATTTTTGAATTTTAAAAAATAATCTTGACAACTAACTTCCCTGCTATTAACCACATTAGACTCCTTCACGCTACCTAAACTAAGACGATCGGAAAACCAATAGATCATCTGAGTTATGTTTGAACGCTTAGTTAAGAGTCATGCACATTCTACCGGGACTATTGGGATCACCCCATCGGGACCACCTAAGACACGGTTAATCAACGGTCTTACCTGGGCTTGCTAATAGCTGACCGACGTTAGCAACGGCTAGACACTAACTAAATGCACAAACTCAGCTCTGATGCCAATCAAGGCCAGGATCGACCTAGGCAGGTATGGGTAAGGGTCTAGATGTGGGATTAATTCAAAAGCAACAAAGCGTCAAATTTATTTATGTAAAGTGCAATTTTGAATTGATAATTTAAACGAATAAACGAGTGAACAAGAACTTACTTTTGTTTGAATAAAACTTTGTCTAAGGACTGAATTAAGGCTCTCGGTAATGGAGTACAAAGGTGTGGAGAAAGCTTGAGAGACCTTGTGGGGATGGAGGATTATAAGAGTGAGTGTGACTGTGCGAATCGGGCTGTATTCAATTTTTTGCCCTGTGAATTTTGCAGTGTTTGATATAATGCTAAGGCGTACCTATTTATAGAATACAATATGAAGATAATTGTTGACACGTGAATGGTAAAGATTCAATGATAAAAATTGAATCTTGATCTTGACAATGTCTGCCGATAATCTTGAAGACAATCTTGAATTATTGCTGCTTTTTCTTGAACATGGGTTTCAACAAAATTAAAAGGTAAACAGTATTGTACAATAATAGACTTTGGACTGATCTTGAACTATTGTTCTGATGGGACACGCTGATGCAGACCTGTAGAATAATTTGTTTTGATGAATTGTAGTGATATCTTGATCAGCTGTCTTGAATAGTGACCGTGCATTATTGCCTATATGCTCCTGAAAGGCAATTATGGTCAAGGGAATTATGTGGGTTCACTATTCAAGACAGCTCATTAAGATATCAACGTAACTCATCAAAACAAATTATTCAACATGTTTGCAACAACTGGACCCTTCAGAAGAAGATTGCCCACTAATTGAAGAAAGGAACATTAACTTTATGTCTTTGTATGGATGAACACCACTCGTGTCTTATGAATGATTGACCATTTAAATCAGAGCGTGAAAGAAATATTCTCTTTTGGCCTAATTCTCTATTGAATTGAAATTTTACCTTAAATAATCTTTACGAATTTTAAATGGCTTAGAAATAACAGTGATTTAAGGGAATGTTGGAGGTTACATAGTTGAATACATTAGTGAACCAATTGAAGAAGATGTTTCATCGATTAGCTCAGTGATTGGAGGTTTATAATAAATTGTTTGAAAATCTTCTACTTGGTTATCTTTCAAATAATCATAATTAGAAAACTTAGAAGGCATGGAATATGAAGATAGAGGAAGTGTGACATTTTCAGAAAATCTTGGAGAGGAATCTTTTTCTCGGCTTGAATTAAATTTTATTAATACTAAATCGTTGGGCTCCTCTGTTATTTGTTGAATATTCTTTTGAGCAATATTTCTTTGTGGCCTAGTAGTTTGAAGGATGAATTCTTGAGGAATAGTAATTTAATTCCATTTTAATAACTTCGGAGTTAAAGTAGTGATATTATCTGATTCGACAATTTAATTGCATTGTTTCATCTAAACTAGATTTTAATATACATTTAGGATTAAGTTAAGATGATAATAATTTGAAATACAGTCTACAAGTAATAGCAAAATATCTTGAAAGCTCATGAAATTGGACCTTTAAGTTATTTTGAATATTAGGAAGATGAATATCTAATAATAAAGTATCTACAATCCAAGGCTCATTTAAGTCTACTGAATAATTTGAATAACAATTAAAATATATGGGACCATTGCAAATGTTCATTTGAATCATAGCTACTAATGAATCTTTATGATGGATTAACCGATTGTCTCTAAAGGCCGTGAGTTTAGGACAATCTAACCCTGATGCTGTTAAAGGTTGGAGTGCAACTTGATTCACATCAAAACAAGTATAGCTATGTTACTTTATGTACTTTTCAATAGCAATTTTAGAAAGTAAGTCAATGGTTTGAAGTTCTTCATCTAAACTAAATGTTTCTTCAAGAACTTTCATTGATAGAGCGACATGGAAATTAAACTTGCCAATTCTACCTTTTGTTTATGAATTTTCTAATTTTGAAAAATAATCTTGACAACTAACTCCCTTGCTATTAACCACATTAGATTCCTTCACACTACCTAAACTAAGACGATCGCTAAACCAAGAGATCATCTGAGTTACGTTTGAACACTTAGCTAAGAGTCATGCACATTCTACCGGGACCACAGGGACCACCCCATCGGGACCACCTAACACACGGTTAATCAACGGACTTACCTGGGCTTGCCAATAGCTAACCAACGATAGCAACAGCTAGACACTAACTAAATATAAAAACTTAGCTTGGATACCAATCAAGGCCAGGATCGACCTAGGCAGGTATGGGTAAGGGTCTAGATGTGGGATTAATTCAAAAGCAGCAAAGGGTTCGATTTATTTATGCAAAGTGCAATTTTAAATTGATAATTTAAACAAATAAAGAAATGAATAAAAACTTACTTTTATTTGAACAAGACTTTGTCTAAGGACTGAATTAAGGCTCTTGGTAATGGAGTACAAAGGAGTGGAGAAAGCTTGAGGGACCTTGTGGGGATGGAGGATTGTAAGAGCGAGTGTGAGTGTATGAATTAGGCTGTATTCAATTTTTTTCCTTGTGAATTTTACAGTGTTTGATATAATGCTAAGGAGTACCTATTTATAGAATACAATATGAAAATAATTGTTGACACGTCAATGGTAAAGATTCGATGATAAAAATTGAATCTTGATCCTGATAATGTCTGCCGACAATCTTGGAGACAATCTTAAATTATTGCTGCTTCTTTTTGAACTTGGACTTCAACAACATCAAAAGTTAAACAGTATTGTACAATAATGGACTTTGGACTGAGCTTGAATTATTGCTCTGCTGGGTCACGCTAATGCTGACCTGTAGAATAATTTGTTTTGATGAATTATAGTGATATCCTAATCAGCTGTCTTAAATAGTGACCGTGCATTATTGCCTATATGCTTGTGAAAGGAAATTATGGTCAGGGGAATTATGTAGGTTCACTATTCAAGACAGCTCATGAGGATATCAACGTAACTCATCAAAAGAAATTATTCAACATGTCAGCAATAACACGACCCATCAGAAGAAGATTTTCCACTAAATGAAGAAAGGAACATTAACTTTATGTCTTTGTGTGAATGAATACCACTTGTGTCTTATGAATGATTGACCATTTAAATCAGAGCGTGAAAGAAACATTCTCTTTTGGCCTAATTCTCTATTGAATTGTAATTTTACCTTAAATAATCTTTACGAATTTTAAATGGCTTAGAAATAACAGTGATTTAAGGGAATGTTGGAGGTTGCATAGTTGAATACATTAGTGAACCAATTGAAGAAGAAGTTTCATCGATTAGCTCAGTGATTGGAGGTTTACAACAAATTTTTTGAAAATCTTCTACTTGGTTATCTTTCAAATAATCATAATTAGAAAACTTAGAAGGCATGGAATGTGAAGATAGAGGAAGTGTGACATTTTCAGAAAATCTTGGAGAGGAATCTTTTTCTCGGCTTGAATTAAATTTTATTAATACTAAATCGTTGGGCTCCTCTATTATTTGGTGAATATTCTTTTGAGCAATACTTCTTTGTGGCCTAGTATTCTAAAGGATGAATTCTTGAGGAATAGTAATTTCATTCCATTTTAATAACTTCGGAGTTAAAGTAGTGATATTATCTGATTCGACCATTTAATTGCATTGTTTCATCTAAACTAGATTTTAATATACGTTTAGGATTAAGTTAAGATGATAATAATTTGAAATACAGTCTACAAGTAATAGCAAAATATCTTGAAAGCTCATGAAATTGGACCTTTAAGTTATTTTGAATATTAGGAAGATGAATATCTAATAATAAAGTATCTACAATCCAAGGCTCATTTAAGTCTACTGAATAATTTAGATAACAATTAAAATATATGGGACCATTGCAAATGTTCATTTGAATCATAGCTACTAATGAATCTTTATGATGTATTAACCGATTGTCTCTAAAGGTCGTGAGTTTAGGACAATCTAACCCTGATGCTGTTAAAGGTTGGAGTGCAACTTGATTCACATCAAAACAAGTATAGCTATGTTACTTTATGTACTTTTCAATAGCAATTTTAGAAAGTAAGTCAATGGTTTGAAGTTCTTCATCTAAACTAAATGTTTGTTCAAGAACTTTCATTGATAGAGCAACATGGAAATTAAACTTACCAATTCTACCATTTGTTTATGAATTTTCTAATTTTGAAAAATAATCTTACTTTTATTTGAACAAAACTTTGTCTAAGGACTGAATTAAAGCTCTTGGTAATGGAGTACAAAGGAGTGGAGAAAGCTTGAGAGACCTTGTGGGGATGGAGGATTATAAGAGCGAGTGTGAGTGTAGGAATTAGGCTGTATTCAATTTTTTTCCTTGTGAATTTTACAGTGTTTGATATAATGCTAAGGAGTACCTATTTATAGAATACAATATGAGAATAATTGTTGACACATCAATGGTAAAGATTCGATGATAAAAATTGAATCTTGATCCTGATAATGTCTGCCGACAATCTTGGAGACAATCTTAAATTATTGCTGCTTCTTTTTGAGCTTGGACTTCAACAACATCAAAAGTTAAACAGCATTGTACAATAATGGACTTTGGACTGAGCTTGAATTATTGCTCTGATGGGCCATGCTAATGCTGACCTGTAGAATAATTTGTTTTGATGAATTATAGTGATATCCTGATCAGCTGTCTTAAATAATGACCGTGCATTATTGCCTATATGCTTGTGAAAGGCAATTATGGTCAGGGGAATTATGTAGGTTCACTATTCAAGACAGCTCATCAGGATACCAACGTAACTCATCAAAATAAATTGTTCAACATGTCAGCAATAACACGACCCATCAGAAGAAGATTTCCCACTAAATGAAGAAAGGAACATTAACTTTATGTCTTTGTGTGAATGAATACCACTTGTGTCTTATGAATGATTGACCATTTAAATCAAAGCATGAAAGAAATCATTCTCTGTTGACCTAATTCTCCATTGAATTGAAATTTTGCCTTAAATAATCTTTATGAATTTAAATGGCTTAGAGATAACCGTGATTTAAGGGAATGTTGTAGGTTGCATAGTTGAATATGTTAGTGAACCAATTGAAGAAGAAGCTTCATCGATTGGCTCAGCGATTGGGGGTTTATAATAAATTTTTTTAGAATCTTCTACTTGGTTACCTTTTAAATAATCATAATTAGAAGACTTAGAAGGCATGGAATATGAAGATCGAGGAAGTGTAACATTTTCAGAAAATCTTGAAGAGGAATCTTTTCCTCGGCTTGAATTAAATTTTATTAATACTCGATCATCGGGCTCCTCTATTACTTGTTGAATATTCTTTTGAATAATATTTCTTTGCGGCCTAGCATTTTGAACAA
Source organism: Carnegiea gigantea (assembly GCA_029747015.1). NCBI lineage: Eukaryota > Viridiplantae > Streptophyta > Magnoliopsida > Caryophyllales > Cactaceae > Carnegiea > Carnegiea gigantea. The sequence goes on along the minus strand of JAKOGI010000046.1, from coordinate 29,476 downwards.
TGAATTCTTGAGGAATAGTGATTTCATTCCATTTTAATAACTTCGAAGTTAAAGTAGTAACATTGTCTGATTCGACAATTTAATTGCATTGTTTCATCCAAACTAGATTTTAATATACATTTAGGATTAAGTTGAGATGATAATAATTTGAAATACAGTCTATAAGTAATAGCAAAATATCTTGAAAGCTCAAGAAATTAGACTTTTAAGTTATTTTGAATATTAGGAATATAAGTATCTAATAATAAAGTATCTGCAATCCAAGGGTCATTTAAGTCTACTGAATAATTTGGACAACAATTAAACTATATGGGACCATTGCAAATGTTCGTTTGAATCATAGCTACTCATGAATCTTTATGATGTATTAATCGATTGTCGCTAAAGGTCGTGAGTACAGGACAATCTAACCCTGATGTTGTTAAAGGTTGGAGTGCAACTTAATTCACACCAAAACAAGTATAGCTACGTTACTTTATGTACTTTTCAATAGCAATTTTAGAAAGCAAGTCAATGGTTTGAAGTTCTTCATCTAAACTAAATGTTTCTTCACGATCTTCCATTGATAGAGCAACACGAAAATTGAACTTGCCAATTCTACCTTTTGTTTATGAATTTTCGAATTTTGAAAAATAATCCTGACAACTAACCTCCCTGCTATTAGCCACATTAGACTCCTTCACGCTACCTAAACTAAGACGATTGCTAAACCAACAGATCATCTGAGTTACGTTTGAACGCTTAGTTAAGAGTCATGCACATTCTACCGGGACCATGGGGATCACCCCATCGGGACCACCTAAGACACGGTCAATCAACGGTCTTACCTGGGCTTGCCAATAGCTGACCAGCGTTAGCAACGGCTAGACACTAACTAAATGCACAAACTCAGCTCTGATCCCAATCAAGGCCAGGATCGACCTAGGCAGGTATGGGCAGGGGTCTAGATGTGGGATTAATTCAAAAGCAACAGAGCGTCAAATTTATTTATGTAAAGTGCAATTTTGAATTGATAATTTAAACGAATAAATGAGTGAATAAGAACTAACTTTTGTTTGAATAAAACTTTGTCTAAGGACTGAATTAAGGCTCTCGGTAATGGAGTACAAAGGTGTGGAGAAAGCTTGAGAGACCTTGTGGGGATGGAGGATTACAAGAGTGAGTGTGAGTGTGCGAATCGGGCTGTATTCAATTTTTTGCCCTGTGAATTTTGCAGTGTTGGATATAATGCTAAGGAGTACCTATTAATAGAATACAATATGAAGATAATTGTTGACACGTGAATGATAAAGATTCAATGATAAAAATTGAATCTTGATCTTGACAATGTATGCCGATAATCTTGAAGACAATCTTGAATTATTGCACAATAATGGACTTTGGACTCATCTTGAACTATTGTTCTGATGGGTCACGCTGATGCTGACCTGTAGAATAATTTGTTTTGATGAATTGTAGTGATATCCTGATCAGCTGTCTTGAATAGTGACCGTGCATTATTGCCTATATGCTCCTGAAAGGCAATTATGGTCAAGGGAATTATGTGGGTTCACTATTCAAGACAGCTCATCAGGATATCAACGTAACTCATCAAAACAAATTATTTAACATGTTTGCAATAACACGACCCTTCAGAAGAAGATTGCCCACTAATTGAAGAAAGGAACATTAACTTTATGTCCTTGTATGAATGAACACCACTCGTGTCTTATGAATGATTGACCATTTAAATAAGAGCGTGAAAGAAATCATTCTCTTTTGGGCTAATTCTCTATTGAATTGAAATTTTACCTTAAATAATCTTTACGAATTTTAAATGGCTTAGAAATAACAGTGATTTAAGGGAATGTTGGAGGTTGCATAGCTGAATACGTTAGTAAACCAATTGAAGAAGAAGTTTCATCGATTAGCTCAGTGACTGGAGGTTTATAATAAATTGTTTTAAAATCTTCTACTTGGTTATCTTTTAAATAATCATAATTAGAGCACTTAGAAGGCATGGAATATGAAGATAGAGGAAGGGTAACATTTTCAGAAAATCTTGGAGAGGAATCTTTTTCTCGACTTGAATTAAATTTTATTAATACTAAATCGTCGAGCTCCTCTATTATTTGTTGAATATTCTTTTGAGAAATATTTCTTTGTGGCCTAGTATTTTGAAGGATGAATTCTTGAGGAATAGTAATTTCATTCCATTTTAATAACTTCGGAGTTAAAGTATTGATATTATCTGATTCGACAATTTAATTGCATTGTTTCATCTAAACTAGATTTTAATATACATTTAGGATTAAGTTAAGATGATAATAATTTGAAATACAGTCTATAAGTAATAGCAAAATATCTTGAAAGCTCATGAAATTGGTCCTTTAAGTTATTTTGAGTATTAGGAAGATGAATATCTAATAATAAAGTATCTACAATCCAAGGCTCATTTAAGTCTACTGAATAATTTGGATAACAATTAAAATATATGGGACCATTGCAAATGTTCATTTGAATCATAGCTACTAATGAATCTTTATGATGTATTAACCGATTATCTCTAAAGGTCGTGAGTTTAGGACAATCTAACCCTGATGCTGTTAAAGGTTGGAGTGCAACTTGATTTACATCAAAACAAGTATAGCTATATTACTTCATGTACTTTTCAATAGCAATTTTAGAAAGTAAGTCAATGGTTTGAAGTTCTTCATCTAAACTAAATGTTTCTTCACGATCTTTCATTGATAGAGCAACAAGGAAATTAAACTTGCCAATTCTACTTTTTGTTTATGAATTTTCCAATTTTGAAAAATAATCTTGACAACTAACTCCCTTGCTATTGGCCACATTGGACTCCCTCACGCTACCTAAACTAAGACGATCGCTAAACCAACAGATCATCTGGGTTACGTTTAAACGCTTAGCTAAGAGTCATGCACATTTTACCGGGACCATCGGGACCACCCCATCGGGACCACCCCATCGGGACCACCTAACACACGGTTAATCAACGTTCTTACCTGGGCTTGCGAATAACTGACCAAGGATAGCAACAGCTAGACACTAACTAAATGTACAAACTCAGCTCTAATGTCGATCAAGGCCAAGGTCAACCTAGGCGGGTATGGGTAAGGGTCTGGATGTGGGATTAATTCAAACGCAGCAGAGCGTCAGATTTATTTATGTAAAGTGCAAGTCTGAATTGATAATTTAAGCGAATAAATGAGCGAATAAAAACTTACCTTTATTTGAATAAAACATTGTCTAAGACTGAATTAAGGCTCTTGGTAATGGAGTACAAAGGAGTGGAGAAAGCTTGAGAGACCTTGTGGGGATGGAGGATCACAAGAGTGATTGTGAGTGTGTGAATCAGGCTGTATTCAATTTTTTGCCTTATGAATTTTGCAGTGCTTAATATAATGCTAAGGAGTACATATTTATAGAATACAATATAGAAATAATTGCTGACACGTGAATGGTAAAGATTCAATGATAAAAATTGAATATTGATCTTGATAATGTCTGCCGATAATCCTGGAGACAATCTTGAATTATTGCTACTTTTTTTTGAACTTGGACTTCAACAACATCAAAAGTTAAACAGTATTGTACAATAATAGACTTTAGATTGATCTTGAATTATTATTCTGATGGGTCACGCTGATGCGGACATGTAGAATAATTTGTTTTGATGAATTATAGTGATATCCTGATCAGCTGTCTTGAATAGTGACCGTGCATTATAGCCTATATGCTCCTGAAAGGTAATTATGGCCATGGGGATTATGTAGGTTCATTATTCAAGACAGCTCATCGGGATATCAACGTAACTCATCAAAACAAATTATTCAACATGTCAGCAATAACACCACCCATCAGAAGAAGATTGGCCACTAATTGAAGAAAGGAACATTAACTTTATGTCTTTGTATGAATGAATACCACCCGTGTCTTATGAATGCTTGACCATTTAAATCAAAGCGTGAAAGAAATCATTCTCTTTTGACCTAATTCTCTGTTGAATTGAAATTTTGCCTTAAATAATCTTTACGAATTTTAAATGGCTTAGAAATAGCCGTGATTTACGGGAATGTTGGAGGTTGCATAGTTGAATATGTTAGTGAACCAATTGAAGAAGAAGTTTCATCGATTAGCTCAGCGATTGGAGGTTTATAATAATTTTTTGAGAATCTTCTACTTGGTTACCTTTTAAATAATCATAATTTGAAGACTTAGAAGGCATGGAATATGAAGATCGAGGAAGTGTAACATTTTCAGAAAATCTTGAATAGGAATCTTTTTCTCGGCTTGAATTAAATTTTATTAATACTCGATTGTCGGGCTCCTCTATTATTTGTTGAATATTCTTTTGAGCAATATTTCTTTGTAGCCTAGTATTTTGAATAATGAATTCTTAAGGAATGGTAATTTCATTCTATTTTAATAACTTCGGAGTTAAAGTAGTAACATTATCTGATTCGACAATTTAATTGCATTGTTTCGTCAAAACTAGATTTTAATATACATTTAGGATTCAGTTGAGATGATAATAATTTGAAATACAGTCTATAAGTAATAGCAAAATATCTTGAAAGCTCAAGAAATTAGACTTTTAAGTTATTTTGAATATTAGGAATATAAGTATCTAATAATAAAGTATCTGCAATCCAAGGGTCATTTAAGTCTGCTGAATAATTTGGACAACAATTAAACTATATGGGACCATTGCAAATGTTCGTTTAAATCATAGCTACTAATGAATCTTTATGATGTATTAACCGATTGTCTTTAAAGGTCGTGAGTATAGGACAATCTAACCCTGATGTTGTTAACGGTTGGAGTGCAACTTGATTCACACCAAAACAAGTATAGCTATGCTACCTTATGTACTTTTCAATAGCAATTTTAGAAAGCGAGTCGATGGTTTGAAGTTGTTCATCTGAACTAAATGTTTCTTCACGACCTTTCATTGATAGAGCAACATGGAAATTAAACTTGCCAATTCTACCTTTTGTTTATGAATTTTCCAATTTTGAAAAATAATCTTGAGAAGTGACTCCCTAGCGATTAACCAGATTAGACTCTTTCACGCTACCTAAACTAAGACAATCGCTAAACCAACAGATCATCTAAGTTACGTTTGAACGGTTAGTCAAGAGTCATGCACATTCGACCGGGACCATTGGGATCACCCTATCGGGACCACCTAACACACGGTTAATCAACGGTCTTACCTAGGCTTGCCAATAACTGATCAACGATAGCAACGGCTAGACACTAACTAAATGTACAAGCTCAACTCTGATGCCGATCAAGGCCAGGGTCGACCTAGGCGGGTATGGGTAAGGGCCTAGATGTGGGGTTAATTCAAAAGCAACAGAGCGTCAGATTTATTTATGTAAAGTGCAAGTTTGAATTGATAATTTAAGCGAATAAACGAGCGAATAAAAACTTACTTTTATTTGAATAAAACTTTGTCCAAGGACTGAATTAAGGCTCTTGGTAATAGAGTACAAAAGAGTGGAGAAAGCTTGAGGGACCTTGTGGGGATGGAGGATTACAAGAGTGAGTGTGAGTGTGTGAATCAGGCTGTATTCAATTTTTTGCCTTGTGAATTTTGCAGTGTTTGATATAATGCTAAGGAGTACCTATTTATAGAATACAATATGGAAATAATTGTTGACACGTGAATGGTAAAGATTCAATGATAGAAATTGAATCTTGATCTTGATAATGTCTGCCGATAATCTTGGGGACAATGTTGAATTATTGCTGCTTTTTTTTGAACTTGGACTTCAACAACATCAAAAGTTAAACAGTATTATACAATAATGGACTTTGGACTGATCTTGAATTATTGTTCTGATGGGTCACGTTGATACTGACCTGTAGAATAATTTGTTTTGATGAATAATAGTGATATCCTGATCAGCTGTCTTGAATAATGATCGTGCATTATTGCCTATATGCTCCTGAAAGGCCATTATGGTCAAGGGAATTATGTAGGTTCACTGTTCAAGACAGCTCATTAGGATATCAACGTAACTCATCAAAATAAATTATTCAACATGTCAGCAATAACACGACCCATCAGAAGAAGATTCCCCACTAATTGAAGAAAGGAACATTAACTTTATGTCTTTGTATGAATGAATACCACTCGTGTCTTATGAATGATGGACCATTTAAATCAAAGCGTGAAAGAAATCATTCTCTTTTGACCTAATTCTCCATTGAATTGAAATTTTGCCTTAAATAATCTTTACAAATTTTAAATGTCTTAGAAATAACCGTGATTTAAGAAAATATTGGAGGTTGCATAGTTGAATATGTTAGTGAACCAATTGAAGAAGAAACTTCAACTATTGGCTCGGCGATTGGAGCTTTATAATAAATTTTTTGAGAATCTTCCACTTGGTTACCTTTTAAATAATCATAATTAGAAGACTTAGAAGGTATAGAATATGAAGATCGAGGAAGTGTAACATTTTCAGAAAATCTTAAAGAGGAATCTTTTTCCCGGCTTGAATTAAATTTTATTAATACTCAGTTATCGGGCTCCTCGGTTATTTGTTGAATATTCTTTTGAGCAATATTTCTTTGTGACCCAGTATTTTGAATAATGAATTCTTGAGGAATAGTAATTTCATTCCATTTTAATAACTTCGGAGTTAAAGTAGTAACATTATCTGATTCGACAATTTGATTGCATTGTTTCATCTAAACTAGAATTTAATATACATTTAAGATTACGTTGAGATGATAATAATTTGAAATACAGTCTATAAGTAATAGCAAAATATCTTGAAAGCTCATGAAATTGGACCTTTAAGTTATTTTGAATATTAGGAAGATGAATATCTAACAATAAAGTATCTACAATCCAAGGGTCATTTAAGTCTACTGAGTAATTTGGACAACAATTAAAATATATGGGACCATTGCAAATGTTTGTTTGAATTATAGTTACTAACGAATCTTTATGACGTATTAATCGCTTGTCTCTAAAGGTCATGAGTATAGGACAATCTAACCCTGATGTTGTTAAAGGTTGGAGTGCAACTTGATTCACACCAAAACAGGTATAGCTATGTTGCTTTATGTACTTTTCAATAGCAATTTTAGAAAGTAAGTTAATGGTTTGAAGTTCTTCATCTAAACTAAATGTTTCTTCACGATCTTTCATTGATAGTGCAACGTGGAAATTAAACTTGCCAATTCTACCTTTTGTTTATGAATTTTTCAATTTCAAAAAATAATCTTGACAACCAACTCGCACTACAACAAAAGTGGGCTTTGGCAACAAGCAAAACTGTTACGATAGCAACTGAAAGCATTGCAACAGGTCTATTGCAATAAGTTTTCAACTGTTGCCTTTAATGGGGGTTGCATTAGGCCTACCGCAACACTTTCCGATTCTTAGGCAACAATTTTTGTAATTGTTGCATAAAGTCATGAAAACTGTTGCCATATGTCTGGCTATTGCAACACTTTTGAACAAATACTATGGCAACATATCCTTCATCTATGGCAACAGATTAAATAGATACTAAGCAACATATATCTTTCACCTATAGCAATGTTTTGCGAAAATATAAACCAGATGCCTGCCTTTCAAATGCTTCAATTCGTATAATCTATAATTTCATTGAATCCCCTTGCGCACATAAAATGTCACCAAATGTGGTTTGTAAATGAAAGTTTGACATCACATTTGATCAAGCATCAACACCACATATATAAATGAACCATTAATTAATGAAATCCAAAATAACGTCAACCAAATTCCTCAAATTACCGTCCACATACCAAAAGTCCAAAAATATGTATACAATTAATTTTCCAAAAATAAGAAAAGGAGGCAATTCAACTTTTTTGCCCCTTGAATCACTGTACATATACAATGATTTTTTTCCAAATAACAAGAAGGGGTAAAACAAACAAATATCTTCGAGGATGACGGCCTTCATAACAAGAATTCTCGCTTGTGGAGGGAATGGATGACCAAAATATCTGCACAATATATAAAATCAAATAGGCATTAAACACCCTAAAAGAAGAAAAAATCAACAAGAGTTCTTTAAGCTATCACATACCACAAAATATATAATAGCCAAATCAAAAGTCCACCTACTATATAGATCATTGCCAATATAAAAGTCCACCTGCAAATAAGCGATAAAGATCTATTATTAGCTTTCTTAACATTGCCAAATAACTAAAAGACCATAACTTCGAATATGATCAACCATGTGCCAAGCTTGAAAGAAAAATATAGCAAGCAATAAAAGGGGTAGGTTCATGTAACGCCCCCAACCCTAGGACTAGGAGTGTTATCGTTTCTCTTTTAATTCTGGGGTGAAACGGACAGAGTTTCTCCTTAAAACTGATGATTTCCCAGGCTTAAAGTCTTACATTAAATTCCCTGCAATTAAAAGCGGCAATAAAACCAACAAACTCAACGGCTACCCACCGGAGTTCACAGCTCTACGGGTCACTCGCCCGAAGCATATCAACCAGTGCAGTTCAACACTAAAACAAAGAAACCATGAAAAGTACAACTCCACGGACCACACGTCCGGAGTACTGGGGTTTAGATCCCAACTATAAACAACCTTAGTTAAGAAATAGTTGGCAGCAAGTGCCATACCAACATTTTCAGCTTCAAGTCATAAAAGTAGATTAAAGGAGGAGATAATCAAAGGGGGAGGGATTACTTACTGATGTGGTGCAAAATTAAAGATCTGTAAGTACGGAAGATATAACTGCTTGTCCAAGCGTGTCAGTCGCCATGTCGGGTAACATTTCTCAAAGTCAAGCGAATGCCTTTGTAATCACGTCTTCAAACATTTTGTCATTTTAAGCTTCAAATTCTTTTTTCATATCAAGTGCTAGTTTCTCGTTTTTGAGCTTCAAAATCTTTTCGCATTTCTGTTGCTAAACTTCTCCTTATGGCATCAACATATTGTTCTAGCACAACCACTGACTTCCCATCCCTTTCACCTCAAGTTTTTTTTCCTTTAGATTTTTCATTGAAACACCTCTTCCATACAACTGTACTCGTCCATTTTGAGCAGATCCCATCACCTTATCAAAGGAATCTGTATCACTATTAGAGAGTCCTATTTCATGCAATACCTCTAACTCCTTCATTTTTTCCTGCATTTGTAAAAGGTGAATGGTAGAATGTGCATTAGCATGATGTTCAGTTACTGTTGGAATTATATTTAGAAGGCAACTTGGCTTAAACACTTACAATTTTATCAAGTGCATCATCAAAAGACTTCTTGTAACTACGTCCATCTTTCCTTTCTGGTGTTCCTTCAAACATCATCCTCTTGGAAGGTGGTTGACCATCTCGATTTGCCTAAATTAAAAACACATGAAATAAATCATGTAACTGCCTAATCAGAAAAATTCCCCACGTCTAGCAATCTACAAAGGCAGATTTTTTAAATAAAGAGGAATATTAAATAAGGCATATCATATTTATTTTCTTACCAACTTCTGATAGATTCTTGCAAAACTCACAAGTCCAGCAGTGTGCATGTTGTCTAGCTGTCTACGATTTTCACAATTTTGAGCACTGATTTTCTACAAAGCAATCACCAAGGATGTAGTACTTTGGGCCAAATATCATACAAAATAAAAGCAAAATTATATATGCATAATTGTAAAGAAAAGAACCTTGGCCATAGAAGTGTTCCAGTAGTGCAACAACAATTTGAAGTGAGAATCAGGTATCCTACTAGGTCAGTGCTTCCATCTTTCAGCATCATTGTCGTACTTATAATAATGGTTAGCTTTTAGCCGACAATTGAAAAGCCTCCAAGCACAAGCAATTGATTCCAATACCCACTTTTTCACACATTCAGTTTACGGCAGTATGTACTTGTGCTAACATGTCATGAATAATTATATGAACATCTACACTAAGATTTCATATATAACTAAAAAATCTTTTTTTTTTAGCTCAAAAAATATGTACTTACATTTACATATTCCCATATTTTATCCTTATCAGGGACTTTATGCCAATTTGTATAAATTAGTGGTGCCTATGAGTGTTCATGAGTAATCATCCCTAGAAATTTACTAAACTCATCACAAGCCTTTTCAATAGGTCCAATAGGCTGGCCATGCTCATTAAAGAAGATGGGTACACGATCCTCCAACTTACATGCATGAACATCGGACAACAACGTTGGTCCTCTATGTTTCTTCACATGATCTGTCAATCATGATTAGGGAAAGTGAACTAGATAGTCGTAATAATATTTACTTAGAATAATTTATAGCAACTCAAATAGATAAGCATGCAATGACTATGTCAAATCTCGTCGGCCAAATCAAATAGCGGATTTAACAGAATATTTGCATCGTCACATCTGATTCTTATTTTGTGTAAGCTACAAGATGAAACTATGTTACCAGACTCACCACCACTAAACAGCTATTATCCCATAACTGTAAATCACACTTTCCGATGGCAAACATTTTAGGGTGGCTCCCTGTGTACAGCAAGCATAAGAATGAAAGAGCAAAACAATTTGAATCCGAGTCTCTACATCACCAGTCTGCAGAAACTGTACCGGCTCAGGTAGCTAGTACTTGAACAACGTTTCTTTCTCATGGTTTTTATTTAACCATATCCTAGGATCCTTCATGGGCTAGACCTAGTTGCTTTTGTACATGTGACGATGTTAACAGTTCAAGCATATGCTGTTTCCACAATTAGTGAATAGAGTGAGACCACTGATTGTGCTCTTTATCTCTTGACAGGTAGTGAACCCATAGGAAGGCAACTGCTGTGCTCTGTGAATCTAATTACCATAGTTAGAGGTGTCACTGTGCTCACCATGAATCAGGATCTGATTACCGAAGCAATCAATTTAAAAATGTTGGATTGTAAGGACTGATGGATAGGAGTAAGTGCAGTAGAATTCACACAGAGAAGCCAAGAGTGACAAACGGCTCAGAATTTACACAGGTCAAAACAAGGATGAACAAACAGAAACAGAAATGAACTGAAACAAGAGTGGCAAACCAAAGAAGAAAAATTACTTAAAGAGCTTTCTCAAAATTACCAAACCGAAGATAATTGGGGTTAACCATATTTCACTAACCCAACCTAAATGATACACAATCAAACCAACGCCGAGTTTTGCCTGTCGGCCTAAGCTTGGTCAGAGATGGGGGGAGACAATGAGAAGGATCGTCTAAAGCACACAAATCAGACACAAATTGACTAATTTCAAGAGAGCAAAGGTAGTTACCAGCTGAATCAAACACCAATTTCACGAAGGCTTGAATCGGGGCCGACCTCAGAATCTCTCCTGCTGCTATAGGATGCCGCCGGCAATGACTGAAACACCAGGCACTGCAGTCACTAGTGGATGATGGCGTTGGAGTGTCGTTGCTAGCGTCAAACGAGTGGCATTGAGCTCTGGGAAGGATATGTTGTTCAAAGGTCTGGGAAGGAGATGGAGTTGCAAGTGTGGAAGCTAGGTTTGGGATTTCTGTTTTGGCCTTCAAATGTAATTGCCCGAGCGATTTTTACTCCTTTTCTATTTTCCTTTTTTTTAAAAAATTTTGGGGGGAAATTTCGGGGCTTCCCGGGTTCCCTAAATCTTTTTACTGTTTTAGCACCAAAAAAAAAAAAAATCATTTTTTAATTATCATAAAATAAATAATGTATAGGCTAATGCAACAGTTTACTAATGTTACCTTACATATCTATTGCAACAGTTCCGTACAAATGTTGCAATAGCCAAAACTTTAGGTAACATTTGAAATAAATGTTGCATAAACTATCTATTGCAACAATTTTGCTAACTGTTGCCCTATAGCCGTTGGCAAAGCCTACTTTTGTTATAGTGTCCCTTGCTATTAACCACATTACACTCCTTCACACTACCTAAACTAAGACGATCGCTAAACCAAGAGATCATCTGAGTTACCTTTGAACGCTTAGCTAAGAGTCATGCACATTCTACCGGGACCACTGGGACCACCCCATCGGGACCACCTAACACACAGTTAATCAACGGACTTACCTGGGCTTGCCAATAGCTGACCAATGATAACAACGGCTCGACACTAACTAAATATACAAACTCAGCTCGGACACCAATCAAGGCCAGGATCGGCCTAGGCGGGTATGGGTAAGGGTCTAGATGTGGGGTTAATTCAAAAGCAGAAGAGCGTCAGATTTGTTTATGTAAAGTGCAATTTTGAATTGCTAGTTTAAACAAATAAATGAGTGAATAAGAACCTACTTTTATTTGAATAAAACTTTCTCTAAGGATTGAATTAAGGTTCTTGGTAATAGAGTACAAAGGAGTGGAGAAAGCTTGAGAGACCTTGTGGGGATGGAGCATTACAAGAGTGAGTGTGACTGTATGAATTAGGCTGTATTCAATTTTTTGCCGTGTGAATTTTGCAGTGTTTGATATAATGCTAAAGAGTACCTATTTATAGAATACAATATGTAAATAATTGTTGACACGTCAATGGTGAAGATTTGATGATAAAAATTGAATCTTGATCTTGATAATGTCTACCGACAATCTTGGAGACAATCTTGAATTATTGCTGCTTCTTTTTGAACTTGGACTTCAACAACATCAAAAGTTAAACAATATTGTACAATAATGGACTTTGAAATAATCTTGAATTATTGTTCTGATGGGTCACGCTGATGCTGAACTGTAGAATAATTTGTTTTGATGAATTATAGTGATATCTGATCAGCTGTCTTGAATAGTAACCGTGCATTATTGCCTATATGCTCTTAAAAGGCAATTATGGTCAAGGGAATTACTAGGTTCACTATTCAAGACAGCTCATCAGGATATCAACGTAACTCATCAAAACAAATTATTCAACATGTCAGCAATAACACGACCCATTAGAAGAAGATTGCCCACTAATTGAAGAAAGGAACATTAACTTTATGTCTTTGTATGAATGAATACCACTCGTGTCTTATGAATGATTGACCATTGAAATCAAAGCGTAAAAGAAATCATTCTCTTTTGACCTAATTCTCTATTGAATTGAAATTTTGGCTTAAATAATCTTTACGAATTTTAAATGGCTTAGAAATAACCGTGATTTAAGGGAATGCTGGAGGTTGCATAGTTGAATATGTTAGTGAACCAATTGAAGAAGAAGTTTCATCGATTAGCTCAGCGATTAGAGGTTTATAATAAATTTTTTGAGAAACTACTACTTGGTTACCTTTTAAATAATCGTAATTAGAAGACATAGAACGCATGGAATATGAAGATCGAGGAAGTGTAACATTTTCAGAAAATCTTGAAGAGGAATCTTTTTCTCGTCTTGTATTAAATTTTATTAATACTCGATCGTCGGGCTCCTCTATTATTTATTGAATATTCTTCTGAGCAATATTTCTTTGTGCACTAGTATTTTGAATAATGAATTCTTGAGGAATAGTGATTTCATTCCCTTTTAATAACTTCGGAGTTAAAGCAGTAACATTATCTGATTCGACAATTTAATTGCATTGTTTCATCTAAACTAGATTTTAATATACATTTAGGATTAAGTGGAGATGATAATAATTTGAAATACAATCTACAAGTAACAGCAAAATATCTTGAAAGCTCATGAAATTGGACCTTTAAGTTATTTTAAATATTAGGAAGATGAATATCTAATAAAAAAGTATCTACAATTCAAGGGTCATTTAAGTCTACTGAATAATTTGGACAATAATTAAAATATATGGGACCACTGCAAATGTCCATTTGAATCATAGCTACTAATGAATCTTTATGACGTATTAGTCGATTGTCTCTAAAGGTCGTGAGTATAGGACAATCTAACCCTGATGTTGTTAAAGGTTTGAGTGCAACTTGATTCACACCAAAACAAATATAGCTATGTTACTTTATGTACTTTTCAATAGCAATTTTAGAACGTAAGTCAATGGTTTGAAGTTCTTCATCTAAACTAAACGTTTCTTCACGATCTTTCACTAATAGAGCAACAAGGAAATTAAACTTGCCAATTCTACCTTTCGTTTATGAATTTTCCAATTTTGAAAAATAATCGTGACAACTAACTCCCTTACTATTAACCACATTAGACTCCGTCACACCACCTCAACTTAGACGATCGCTAAACCAAGAGATCATGTGAGTTACGTTTGAACACTTAGCTAAGAATCATGCACATTCTATCGGGACCACCGGGACCACCCCATCGGAACCACCTAATACACGGTTAATCAACGTACTTACCCGGGCTTGCCAATAGCTAACCAACAATAGTGACGGTTAGACACTAACTAAGTATACCAACTCAGCTCGGATGTCAATCAAGGCCAGGATCGACCTACATGGGCATGGGTAAGGGCCTAGATATGGGATTAATTCAAAAGCAGCAGAGCGTCAGATTTATTTATGTAATGTGCAATTTTGAATTGATAATTTAAATGAATAAACGAGTGAATAAAAACTTACTTTTATTTGAATAAAACTTTGTCTAAGGATTGAGTTAAGGCTCTTGGTAATGGAGTACAAAGGAGTGGAGAAAGCTTGAGAGACCTTGTGGGGATGGAGGATTACAAGAGTGAGTGTGAGTGTGTGAATTAGGCTGTATTCAATTTTTTGCCTTGTGAATTTTACAGTACTTGATATAATGCTAAGGAGTACCTATTTATAGAATACAACATGAAAATAATTGTTGACACGTCAATGGTAATGATTCGATGATAAAAATTGAATTTTGATCTTGATAATGTCTGCCGACAATCTTGAAGACAATCTTGAATTATTGATGCCTCTTTTTCAACTTGGACTTCAACAACATCAAAAGTTAAACAGTATTGTATAATAATAGCTTTGGACTGATCTTAAATTATTATTCTGATGGGTCACGCTGATGCTGACCTGTAGAATAATTTGTTTTGATGAATTATAGTGGTATCCTGATCAGCTGTCTTAAATAGTGACCGTGCATTACTGCCTATATGCTCTTGAAAGGCAATTATGGTCAAGGGTATTATGTAGGTTCACTATTCAAGACTGCTCATCAGGATATCAACGTAACTCATCAAAATATATTATTCAACATGTCAGCAATAACACGACCCATCAGAAGAAGATTGCCCACTAATGGAAGAAAGGAACATTAACTTTATGTCTTTGTATGAATGAATACCACTCGTGTCTTATGAATGATTGAGCATTGAAATCAAAGCATGAAAGAAACGATTCTCTTTTGACCTAATTCTCTATTGAATTGAAATTTTGCCTTAAATAATCTTTACGAATTTTAAATAGCTTAGAAATAACCGTAATTTAAGGAAACGTTGGAGGTTGCATAGTTAAATATGTTAGTGAACCAATTAAAGAAGAAGCTCTATCGATTAGCTCAGTGATTGGAGGTTTATAATAAATTTTTTGAGAATCTTCTACTTGGTTACCTTTTAAATAACCATAATTAGAAGCTTAGAAGGCATGGAATATGAAGATCGAGGAAGTGTAACATTTTCAGAAATCTTGAAGGGGAATCTTTTTTTCGGCTTGAGTTAAATTGTATTAATACTCAATCATCGTGCTCCTTTATTATTTGTTGAATATTCTTTTGAGTAATATTTCTTTGTGGCCTACTATTTTGAATAATGAATTCTTGATGAATAGTGATTTCATTCCATTTTAATAACTTCGGAGTTCAAGTAGTAACATTATCTGATTCAACAATTTAATTGCATTGTTTCATCTAAACTAGATTTTAATATACATTTAGGATTAATTTGAGATGATAATAATTTGAAATATAGTCTATAAGTAATAGCAAAATATCTTGAAACCTCATGAAATTGGACCTTTAAGTTATTTTGAATATTAGGAAGATGAATATCTAATATTAAAGTATCTACAATTCAAGGGTTATTTAAGTCTACTGAATAATTTGGGTAACAATTAAAATATATGGGACCATTGCAAATGTTCGTTTGAATCATAGCTACTAATGAATCTTTATGACGTATTAATCGATTGTCTCTAAAGGTCGTGAGTATAGGACAATCTGACCCTGATGTTATTAAAGGCTGGAGTGCAACTTGATTCACACCAAAACAAATACAGCTATGTTACCTTATGTACTTTTCAACAGCAATTTTAAAAAGTAAGTCAATAGTTTGAAGTTCTTCATCTAAATTAAATGTTTCTTTACGATCTTTCACTGATAGAGCAACATGGAAATCAAACTTGCCAATTCTACATTTTGTTTATGAATTTTCCAATTTTGAAAAATGATCTTGACAACTAACTCCCTTGCTATTAACCACATTAGGCTCCTTCACATCACCTAAATTAAGACGATCGCTAAACCAAGAGATCATCTAAGTTACGTTTGAATACTTAGCTAAGAGTCATGCACATTCTATCGGGACCACTGAGACCACCCCATCGGGACCCCTAACACACGGTTAATCAACAGATTTACCCGGGCTTGCCAATAGCTAACCAACGGTAGCAGCGGCTAGACACTAACTAAATATGCAAACTCAGCTCGGACACCAATCAAGGCCAGGATCGACCCAGGCGGGTGTGGGTAAGGGTCTAGATGTGGGATTAATTCAAAAGCAGCGGAGCGTGAGATTTATTTAGGTAAAGTGCAATTTTGAATTGATAATTTAAACGAATAAACGAGTGAATAAAAACTTACTTTTACTTGAATAAAACTTTGTCTAAGGATTGAATTAAGGCTGTTGGTAATGGAGTACGAGGGAGTGGAGAAAGCTTGAGAGACCTTGTGGGGATGGAGGATTACAAGAGTGAGTGTGAGTGTGTGAATTAGGCTGTATTCAATTTTTTGCCTTGTGAATTTTACAGTACTTGATATAATGCTAAGGAGTACCTATTTATAGAATACAACATGAAAATAATTGTTGACACGTCAATGGTAACGATTCGATGATAAAAATTGAATTTTGATTTTGATAATGTCTGCTGACAATCTTGAAGACAATCTTGAATTATGGATGCCTCTTTTTCAACTTGGACTTCAACAACATCAAAAGTTAAACAGTATTGTATAATAATAGGCTTTGGACTGATCTTAAATTATTATTCTGATGGGTCATGCTGATGCTGACCTGTAGAATAATTTGTTTTGATGAATTATAGTGATATCCTGATCAGCTGTCTTGAATAGTGACCGTGCATTATTGTCTATGTGCTCCTAAGAGGCAATTATAGTCAAGGGAATTATGTAGGTTCACTATTTAGGACAGCTCATTAGGATATCAACTTAACTAACCGAAACAAATTATTTAACGTGTCAGCAATAGCACGACCCATCAGAAGAAGATTGCCCACTAATTGAAGAAAGGAACATTAACTTTATGTCCTTGTATCAATGAATGCTACTCGTGTCTTATAAATGATTGATCATTTAAATCAAAGCGTGAAAAAAACCATTCTCTTTTGACCTAATTCTCTATTGAATTGAAATTTTACCTTAAATAATCTTCACGAATTTTAAATGGCTTAGACATAAACGTGATTTAAGGGAATGTTGGAGGTTGCATAGTTGAATATGTTAGTGAACCAATTGAAGAAGAAGCTTCAATGATTAGCTCAGCGATTGGAGCTTTAAAATAAATTTTTTGAGAATCTTCTACTCGGTTACCTTTTAGATAATCATAATTAGAAGACTTAGAAGGCATGGACTATGAAGGTCGAGGAAGTGTAACATTTTTAGAAAATCTTGAAGAGGAAACTTTTGCTCGGCTTGAATTAAATTTTATTAATACTCGATCGTCAGGCTCCTCTATTATTTGTTGAATATTCTTTTGAGCAATATTTCTTTTTTGCCTAGTATTTTGAATAATGAATTCTTGAGAAATAGTGATTTCATTCCATTTTAATAATTTTGGAGTTAAAATAGTAACATTATCTGATTCGTCAATTTAATTGCATTGTTTCATCTAAACTAGATTTTAATATACATTTAGGATTAAGTTGAGATGATAATAATTTGAAATACAGTCTATAAGTAATAGCAAAATATCTTAAAAGCTCATGAAATTGGACTTTTAAGTTATTTTGAATGTTAGGAAGATGAATATCTAATAATAAAGTATCTACAATCCAAGGGTCATTTGAGTCTACGGAATAATTTGGACAATCATTAAAATATATGGGACCATTACAAATGTTCGTTTGAATCATAGCTACTAATGAATCTTCATGACGTATTAATCGATTGTCTCTAAAGGTCGTGAGTAAAGGACAATCTAACCGTGATGTTGTTAAAAGTTGGAGTGCAACTTGATTCACACCAAAACAAATTCAGCTATGTTACTTTATGTACTTTTCAATAGCAATTTTAGAAAGTAAGTCAATGGTTTGAAGTTCTTCATCTAAACTAAATGTTTCTTCACGATCTGTCATTGATAGAGCAACATGGAAATTAAACTTGCCAATTCTACCTTTTGTGTATGAATTTTCCAATTTTGAAAAATAATCTTGATAACTAATTCCGTTGCTGTTGACCACGTTAAACTCCTTCACACAACCTAAACGAAGATGATCACTGAACCAACAGATCATCTGAGTTACATTGGAACACTTAGCTAAGATTCATGCATATTCTACCGGGACCACTGGGACTGCCCCATCGGGACCACCTAATACACGGTTAATCAACGGACTTACCTAGGGTTGCCAATAGCTGACCAATGATCGCAACGGCTAGACACTAACTAATTGTACGAACTCAGCTCTGATACCAATCAAGGCCAGGATCGACCTAGGCGGGTATGGGTAAGGGTCTAAATGTGGGATTAATTCAAAAGCAGTAGAGTGTCAGATTAATATATGCAAAGTGTAATATTGAATTGATAATTTAAATGAATAAATGGGTGAATAAAAACTTACTTTTATTTGAATAAAACTTTATCTAAGGATTGAATTAAGGCTTTTGGTAATGGAGTACAAAGGAGTGAAGAATGCTTGAGAGACCTTGTGGGGATGGAGGATTACAAGAGTGAGTGTGAGTGTGTGAATTAGGCTGTATTCAATTTTTTGCCTTGTGAATTTTGTAGTGTTTGATGTAATGATAAGGAGTACTTACTTATAGAATGCAATATAGAAATAATTGTTGACATGTGAATGGTAAAGATTCAATGATAAAAAATGAATCTAGATCTTGATAATGTCCGCCGACAATCTTGGGCATAATCTTAAATTATTACTGCTTCTTTTTCAGCTTGGACTTCAACCACATCAAAAGTGAAACAGTATTGTACAATAATGGACATTGGACAGATCTTGAAATATTGTTCTGATGGGTCATGCTGATGCTGAGGTGTAGAATAATTTGTTTTGATGAACTATAGTGATATCCTGATGAGCTGTCTTGAGTGACCGTACATTATTATCTATATGCTCATGAATGGCAATTATGGTCAAGGGAATTATTTAGGTTCACTATTCAAGGCAGCTCATCAGGATATCAACATAACTCATAAAAACAAATTATTCAACGTGTTAGCATTAGCACGATCCATCAGAAGAAGATTGCCTATAATTGAAGAAAGGAACATTAACTTTATGGCTTTGCATGAATGAATACCACTCGTGTCTTATGAATGATTGACCATTTAAATCAAAGTATGAAAGAAACCATTCTCTTTTGACCTAATTCTCTATGGAATGGAAATTTTGCCTTAAATAATCTTTACGAAATTTAAATAGCTTAGAAATAACCGTGATTTAAGAAAATATTGGAGGTTGCATAATTGAATATGTTAGTGAATCAATTGAAGAAGAAACTTTATCTATTGGCTCAGCAATTGGTGCTTTATAATAAATTTTTTGAAAATCTTCTACTTAGTCACCTTTTAAATAATCGTAATTAGAAGACTTAGAAGGCATGGAATATGAAGATCGAGGAAGCGTAACATTTTATTCTCGGCTTGAATTAAATTTTATTAATACTCGATCGTTGGGCTCCTCTATTATTTGTTGAATATTCTTTTGAGTAATATTTCTTTGTGGCCTAGTATTTTGAATAATGAATTCTTGAGAAATAGTGATTTCATTCCATTTTAATAACTTCGGAGTTAAAGTGGTAACATTATCTGATTCGGCAATTTAATTGCATTGTTTCATCTAAACTAGATTTTAATATGCATTTAGGATTAAGTTGAGATGATAACAATTTGAAATACAGTCTATAAGTAATAGCAAAATATCTTGAAAGCTCATGAAATTGGACCTTTATGTTATCTTGAATATTAGGAATATGAATATCTAACAATAAAGTATCTACAATCCAAGGGGCATTTAAGTCTACTGAATAATTGGGACAACAATTAAAATATATGGGACCATTGCAAATGTTCATTTGAATCATAGCTACTAATGAATCTTTATGACGTATTAATCGATTGTCTCTATAGGTCATGAGTATAGGACGATCGAACCCTGATATTGTTAAAGGTGGGAGTGCAACTTGATTCACACCAAAACAAATATAGCTATGTTACTTTATGTACTTTTTAATAGCAATTTTAGAAAGTAAGTCAATAGTTTGAAGTTTTTCATCTAAACTAAATGTTTCTTCACGATCTTTCATCGATAGAGCAACAGGGAAATTAAACTTACAAATTCTACCATTTGTTCATGAATTTTCCAATTTTGAAAAACAATCTTGACAACTAACTCCCTCGTTATTAACCACATTAGACTCCTTCATGCTACCTAAATTAAGACGATCGCGAAACCAACAGATCATCTGAGTTAAGTTTGAACACTTAGCTAAGAGTCACGCACATTCTATCGGGACTACTGGGACCACCCCATCGGGACCACCTAACACACGGTTAATCAACAGACTTACCTGGGCTTGCCAGTAGCTGACCAACGATAGCAACGGCTAGGCACTAACTAAATGTACAAACTCAGCTCTGATACCAATCAAGGCCAGGATCGACCTAGGCGGGTATGGGTAAGGGTCCAAATGTGGGATTAATTCAAAAGCAACAGAGTGTCAAATTTATTTATGCAAAGTGTAATTTTAAATTGATAATTTAAACGAATAAACGAGTGAATAAAAACTTGCTTTTATTTCAATAAAACTTTATCTAAGGTTTGAATTAAGGCTCTTGGTAACGGAGTACAAAGGAGTGAAGAAAGCTTGAGAGACCTTGTGGGGTTGGAGGATTACAAGAGTGAGTGTGAGTGTGTGAATTAGGCTGTATTCAATTTTTTGCCTTGTAAATTTTGCAGTGTTTGACATAATGCTAAGGGGCACCTACGTAAAGAATACAATATAGAAATAATTGTTGACGCATGAATGGTAAAGATTTAATGAGAAAAATTAAATCTTGATCTTGATAATGTCTGCCGAGAATCTTAGAGACAATATTGAATTATTGCTACTTCTTTTTGAAGTTGAACTTCAACAACATCAAAAGTTGAATAGTATTGTACAATAATGGATTTTGGACTGATCTTGAATTGTTATTCTGATGGGTCATGCTGATGTTGACCTGTAGAATAATTTGTTTTGATGAATTATAGTGTTATCCTGATCCACTGTCTTGAATAGTAACCGTGCATTATTGCCTATATGCTCCAGAAAGGCAATTATGGTCAAGTGAGTTATGTAGGTTCACTATTCAAGGCAGCTCATTAGGATATCAACGTAACTCATCAAAATAAATTATTCAATGTGTCAGTATTAGCACGACCCATCAGCAGAAGATTGGCCACTAATTGAAGAAAGGAACATTAACTTTATGGCTTTGCATGATGAATACCACTCGTGTCTTATGAATGATTGACCATTTAAATCAAGGTGTGAAAGAAACCATTCTCTTTTGACCTAATTCTCTATGGAATTGAAATTTTGCCCTAAATAATCTTTACGAATTTTAAATGGCTTAGAAATAACCGTGATTTTGGAAAATATCGGAGGTTGCATAATTGAATATGTTAATGAATCAATTGAAGAAGGAACTTTATCTATTGGCTCAGTGAGTGGAGCTTTATAAAAATTTTTTTGAGAATCTTCTACTTGGTTACCTTTTAAATAATTGTAATTAGAAGACTTAGAAGGCATGGAATACGAAGATCGAGGAAGCGTAACATTTTATTCTCGGCTTGAATTAAATTTTATTAATACTCGATCGTCGGGCTCCTCTATTATTTGTTGAATGTTCTTTTGAGCAATATTTCTTTGTGGCCTAGTGCTTTGAATAATAATTCTTGAGGAATAGTGATTTCATTCCATTTTAATAACTTCAAAGTTAAAGTAGTAACATTATCTGATTTGGCAATTTAATTACATTGTTTCATCTAAACTAGATTTTAATATACATTTATGATTAAGTTGAGATGATGATAATTTGAAATACAGTCTACAAGTAATTGCAAAATATCTTGAATGCTCATGAAATTGGACCTTTAAGTTATTTTGAATATTAGGAAGATGAACATCTAACAATAAAGTATCTACAATCCAAGAGTCATTTAAGTCTAGTGAATAATTTGGACAACAATTAAACTATATGGGACCATTGCAAATGTTCGTTTGAATCATAGCTACTAATGAATCTTTATAATGTATTAATCGACTGTGTCCAGAGGTCGTGAGTATAGGACAATCTAGCCCTGATGTTGTTAAAGGTTGGAGTGCAACTTGATTCACACCAAAATAAATGTTGGAGTGCAACTTGATTCACACCAAAAGAAATATAGCTATGTTACTTATGCACTTTTCAATAGCAATTTTAGAAAGTAAGTCAATGGTTTGAAGTTCTTCATCTAAACTAAATGTTTCTTCACGATCTTTCATAGATAGAGCAACATGGAAATTAAACTTGCCAATTCTACCTTTTATTTATGAATTTTCCAATTTTAAAAAATAATCTTGACAACTAACTCCCTTGCGATTAACTACATTAGACTCCTGCACACAACCTAAACTAAGACTATCGCTAAACCAACAGATCGTCTGTGTTACATTTGAACACTTATCTAAGAGTCATGTACATTCTACCGAGACCACCCCATCGGGACCACCTAACACACAGTTAATCAATGGACTTACCTGGGCTTGCCAATAGCTGACCAACGATAGTAACGGCTAGACACTAACTAAATGTACAAACTCAGCTCTGATACCAATCAAGGCCAGGATCGATCTAGGCGGGTGAGGGAAAGGGTCTAAATGTGGGATTAATTCAAAGGCAGCAGAGTATCAAGTTTATTTATGCAAAGTGTAATTTTCAATTGATAATTTAAACGAATACACAAGTGAATAAAAACTTACTTTTATTTGAATAAAACTTTGTCTAAGGATTGAATTAAGGCTCTTGGTAACGGAGGTCAAAGGAGTGAAGAAAGCTCTAGAGACCTCGTGGGGATGGAGGATTACAAGAGTGAGTGCGAGTGTGTGAATTAGGCTGTATTCAATTTTTTGGCCTATGAATTTTGCTGTGTTTGATATAATGCAAAGAAGTACCTATTTATAAAATACAATATGGAAATAATTTTTGACACGTAAATTGTAAAGATTAAATGATAAAAATTGAATCTTGATCTTGATAATGTCTGCCGACAATCTTGGAGACAATCTTAAATTATTGATGCTTCATTTTGAACTTGGACATCAACAACATCAAAAGTTAAACAGTATTGTACAATAATGGACTTTAGACTGATCTTGACTTATTATTCTGATGGGTCATGCTAATGTTGACCTGTAGAAAAATTTGTTTTGATGAATTATAGTGGTATCCTGATGAGCTGTCTTAAATAGTGACCATGCATTATTGCCTATATGCTCATGAAAGGCAATTGCGGTCAAGCGAATTATGTAGGTTCGTTGTTCGAGACAGCTCATCAGGATATCAACGTAACTCACCAAAATAAATTATTCAATGTGTCAGCATTGGCACGACCCATCAGAAGGAGATTGCCCATTAATTGAAGAAAAGAACATTAACTTTATGTCTTTGCATGAATGAATACCACTCGTGTCTTATGAATAATTGACCATTTAAATCAAAGTGTGAAAAAAACAATTCTCTTTTGACCTAATTCTCTATGGAATTGAAATTTTGCCTTAAATAATCTTTATGAATTTTAAATGGCTTAGAAATAACCGTGATTTAAGAAAATGTTGGAGGTTGTATAGTTGAAGATGTTAGTGAACCAATTGAAGAAGAAGCTTCATCTATTGGCTCAGTGATTGGAGCTTTATAATAAATTTCTTAGGAATCTTCTACTTGGTTACCTTTTAAATAATCATAATTAGAAGACTTAGAAGGCATGGAATATAAAGATCGCGGAAATGTAACATGTTATTCTCGGCTTGAATTAAGTTTTATTAATTCTCGATCGTCGTGCTCCTCCATTATTTGCTGAATATTCTTTTGACCAATATTTCTTTGTGGCCTAGTATTTTGAATAATGAATTCTTGAGGAATAGTGATTTCATTCCATTTTAATAACTTCAGAGTTAAAGTAGTGACATTATCTGATTCGGCAATTTAATTACATTGTTTCATCTAAACTAGATTTTAATAAACATTTAGGATTAAGTTGAGACGATAATAATTTGAAATACATTCTATAAGTAATAGCATAATGTCTTGAAATCTCACGAAATTGGACCTTAAAGTTATTTTGAATATTAGGAAGATGAATATCTAATAATAAAGTATCTACAATCCAAGGGTCATTTAAGTCTACTGAATAATTTGGGCCACGATTAAAATATATAGGACCATTGCAAATGTCCGTTTGAATCATAGCTACTAATGAATCTTTACGACGTATTAATCGGTTGTCTTTAAAGGTCGTGAGTATAGGACAATCTAACCCTGATGTTGTTAAAGGTTAGAGTGCAACTTGATTTACACCAAAACAAATATAGCTATGTTTCTTTATGTACTTTTCAATAGCAATTTTAGAAAGTAAGTCAATGGTTTGATGTTCTTCATCTAAACTAAATATTTTTTCACGATCTTTAATTGATAGAGCAACCTGAAAAGTAAACTTGCCAATTCTACCTTTTCTTTATGAATTTTCCAATTTTGAAAAATAATCTTGACAACTAACTCCCTTGCTATTAACCACATTAGACTCCTTTACACTACCTGAACTAAGACGACCGCTAAACCAAGAGATCATCTGAGTTACGTTTGAACACTTAGTTAAGAGTCATGCACATTCTACTGGGACCACTGGGACCACCCCATCGGGACCACTTTGCACACGGTTAATCAACGGACTCCAATAGCTAACCAACGGTAGCAACGACTAGACACTTACTAAATGTACAAACTCAACGCTGATGCCAATCGCAGCCAGGATCGACCTAGGCGGGCATGGGTAAGGGTCTAAATGTGGGATTAGTTCAAAAGCGGCAGAGTGTCAAATTTGTTTATAGAAAGTGTAATTTTGAATTGATGATTTAAACGAATAAACGAGTGAATAAAACTTACTTTTGTTTGAATAAAACTTTGTCTAAGGATTGACTTAAAGCTCTTGGTAACGGAGTGCAAAGGAGTGAAGAAAGCTTGAGAGACCTTGTGGCGATGGAGGATTACAAGAGCGAGTGCGAGTGTGTGAATTAGGCTGTATTCAATTTTTTGCCTTGTGAATTTTGCTGTGTTTGATATAATGCAAAGAAGTACCTATTTATAGAATACAATATGGAAATAATTTTGGACACGTGAATTGTAAAGATTAACTGATAAAAATTGAATCTTGATCTTGATAATGTCTGTCGAGAATTTTGGAGGCAATCTTGAATTATTGCTGCTTCTTTTTGAACTTGGACTTCAATAAGATCAAAAGTTAAACAGTATTGCACAATAATGCACTTTGGACTGATCTTCAATTATTGTTCTGATGGGTCATGCTGATGTTGACCTATGGAATAATTTATTTTGACGAATTATAGCGATATCCTGATGAGTTGTATAGAATAGTGACCGTGCATTATTGCCTATATGCTCATGAAAGACAATTATGGTCAAATGAGTTATACAGGTTCACTATTCAAGACAGCTCATCAGGATATTAATGTAACTCATCAAAAGAAATTACTCAACGTGTCAGCATTAGCACGACCCATAAGAAGAAGATTGCCCACTAATTGAAGAAAGGAACGTTAACTTTATATCTTTGTATGAATGAATACCACTCTTGTCTTATGAATGATTGACCATTCAAATCAAAGTGTGAAAGAAACCATTCTCTTTTAACCTAATTCTCTATGGAATTGAAATTTTCCCTTAAATAATCTTTACGAATTTTAAATGGCTTAGAATAACCATGAATTAAGAAAATGTCGGAGGTTGCATAGTTGAATATGTTAGCGAACCAATTGAAGAAGAAGCTTCATTTGGAGCTTTATAATAAATTTTTTGAGAATCGTCTACTTGGTTACTTTTAAATAATCCTAATTAGAAGACTTAGAAGGCATGGAATATGAAGATCGAGGAAGTGTAGCATTTTATTCTCGGCATGAATTAGACTTTATTAATAATCGATCGTCGGGCTCCTCTATTATTTGTTGAATACTCTTTTGAGCAATATTTCTTTATGGCCTAGTATTTTGAATAATCAATTCTTGAGGAATAGTGATTTCATTCCATTTTAATAACTTCGGAGTAAAAGTAGTAACATTATCTGATTCGACAATTTAATTGGATTGTTTCATCTAAACTAGATTTTAATAAACATTTAGGATTAAGTTGAGATGATAATAATTTGAAATATAGTCTATAAGCAATAGCAAAATATCTTGAAAGCTGACGAAATTGGATCTTTAAGTTATTTTGAATATTAGGAAGATGAATATCTAATAATAAAGTATCTACAATCCAAGGGTCATTTAAGTCTACTAAATAATTTGGACAACAATTAAAATATATGGGACCATTGCAAATGTTCGTTTGAATCATAGCTACTAATGAATCTTTATGACGTATTAATCGATTGTCTCTAATGGTCATGAGAATAGGACAATCTAACCCTAATGCTGTTAAAGGTTGGAGTGCAACTTAATTCACACCAAAACCAATATAGCTATGTTACTTTATGTACTTTTTAATAGCAATTTTAGAAAGTAAGTCAATTGTACCTTTTGATTATGAATTTTCCAATTTTGAAAAATAATCTGGACAACTAACTCCCTTGCTATTAACCACATTGGACTCCTTCACACTGCCTAAATTAAGATGATCGCTAAACCATCAGATCATCTGAGTTACGTTTGAATACTTAGCTCAGAGTTATGCACATTCTACCGGGACCAGTGGGACCACCCCATCGGGACCACCTAACACACGGTTAATCAACGAACTTACCTGGGGTTGCCAATAGCTGACCAACGATAGCAACGGCTAGACACTAACTAATTGTACAAACTCAGCTCTGATACCAATCAAGGCCAGGATCGACCTAGGTGGGTATGGGTAAGGGTCTACATGCGGGATTAATTCAAAAGCAGCAGAGTGTGAGATTAATATATATAGTGTGTAATTTTAAATTGATAATTTAAACGAATAAACGAGTGAATAAAAACTTACTTTTATTTGAATAAAAGTTTATCTAAGGATTGAATTAAGGCTCTTGGTAATGGAGGACAAAGGAGTGGAGAAAGCTTGAGAGACCTTGTGGGGATGGGGGATTACAAGAATGAGTGTGAGTGTGTGAATTAGGCTGTATTCAATTTTTTACCTTGTAAATTTTGCAGCGTTTGATGTAATGATAAGGAGTACTTAATTATAGAATATAATATGGAAATAATTGTTGACACGTGAATGGTAAAAATTCAATGATAAAACATGAATCTAGATCTTGATAATATCTGCCGACAATCTTGGAAACACTCTTAAATTATTACTGCTTTTTTTGAACTTGGACTTCAACCACATCAAAAGTGAAATAGTATTGTACAATAATGGCCGTTGGACAGATCTTGAAATATTGTTATGATGGGTCATACTAATGCTGACGTGGAGAATAATTTGTTTTGATGAACTATAGTGATATCCTGATGAGCTGTCTTAAATAGTGACCGTGCATTATTACCTATATGCTCATGAAAGGTAATTATGGTCAAGGGAATTATTTAGGTTCACTATTCAAGACAGCTCATTAGGATATCAACGTAACTCATCAAAACAAATTATTCAACGTGTTAGCATTAGCACGACCCATCAGAAGAAGATTGCCCATAATTGAAGAAAGGAACATTAACTTTATGGCTTTGCATGAATGAATACCACTCATGTCTTATGAATGATTGACTGTTTAAATCAAAGTGTGAAAGAAACCATTCTCTTTTAACCTAATTCTCTATGGAATTGAAATTTTGCCTTAAACAATCTTTACGAATTTTAAATGGCTTAGAAATAACCGTGATTTAAGAAAATATTGGAGGTTGCATAGTTGAATATGTTAGTGAATCAATTGAAGAAGAAACTTCATCTATTGGCTCACAGATTGGAGCTTTATAATAAATTTTTTGAGAATCTTCTACTTGGTGACCTTTTAAATAATCGTAATTAGAAGACTTAGAAGGCATAGAATATGAAGATCGAGGAAGCGTAACATTTTATTCTCGGCTTGAATTAAATTTTATTAATACTCGATCGTCAGGCTCCTCTATTATTTATTGAATATTTCTTTGAGCAATATTTCTTTGTGGCCTAGTATTTTGAATAATGAATTCTTAAGGAATAGTGATTTCATTCCATTTTAATAACTTCGGAGTTAAAGTAGTAACATTATCTGATTCGATAATTTAATTGCATTGTTTCATCTAAACTAGATTTTAATATACATTTAGGATTAAGTTGAGATGATAATAATTTGAAATGCAGTCTAAAAGTAATAGCAAAATGTCTTGAAAGCTCATGAAATTGGGCCTTTAAGTTATTTCGAATATTAGGAAGATGAATATCCAATAATAAAGTATCTACAATCCAAGGGACATTTAAGTCTACTGAATAATTTGAACAACAATTAAAATATATGAGACCATTGCAAATGTTCGTTTGAATCATAGCTACTAATGAATCTTTATGACGTATTAATCGATTGTCTCTACAAGTCGTGAGTATAGGACAATCTGACCCTGATGTTGTTAAAGGTGGGAGTGCAACTTGATTCACACCAAAACAAATATAGCTATGTTACTTTATGTACTTTTTAATAGCAATTTTAGAAAGTAAGTCAATGGTTTGAAGTTTTTCATCTAAACTAAATGTTTCTTTACGATCTTTCATTGATAGAGCACCATGGAAATTAAACTTACCAATTCTACCTTTTGTTTATGAATTTTCTAATTTTGGAAAACAAACTTGACAACTAACTCCCTTGCTATTAACCACATTAGACTCCTTCACGCTACCTAAATTAAGACGTTTGCTAAACCAACAGATCATCTGAGTTACGTTTGAACACTTAGCTAAGGGTCA